>CM075334.1:6633643-7233643 GCA_037788925.1 Mytilus galloprovincialis | reverse complement strand
TTATAGATATGCCTTGCTGGTACTTTGATAAGAAAGAGATAAGAAACACACCAACACACAGAGATGGGATTGATCCAACAACAGAAGCCAGGTACAGAAGAGAAGGGGCAAGATTTATTATTGATGCAGGAACAAAGATGGGACTGTATCCTTGTATTATAAAATATAAACATTTTAATTTAGTCATACAATTTTATGTTTGTTTTCTTTGTGATGAGGACCACAACATTTTCGTCTATATAACATACTGGTAGTTCTAGGTTCTAGTGCATCTTGCAATAAATTAGTGTAAGATTTTCTGTAGACTAGAACTTTAAAAAATCAAAACATAACATTTTGTTTTCTAGGTTGATGTGGTGGATATCTGCTCTATGGTCGGTTTGTTGTCGCTTTGACACATTCCCCATTTCCTTTCTCTAATTTATGATACATGAATTTAGAAATCATTCTACTATGTTCATATTCAAAAAGACATAACCACATGAACCAGATAAAATGTAATCTGTTTGCCTGACAAAACTTCAGTAATTCTTTCAGATTTAACAACAAAATTGTACAGGACAACAGAAAGTGTTTACAAAAGATTTTAATGATGGTTCTAAAATTTTACGGATTTAGAGAACAGTATGGTCATGATGGTAGGCATCAAGTAAATCAACTAGTACTACATGTATATAAATAAAGGCAACAGTAGCATATCGCTGTTCGAAAGTCTTGACATCAACTAATGTATAAGAGGAAAACAACAGAAACACTGAAGTGAACAAAAAACAAACGACAATGCAACACACACAGAAACAAACTATAAGGTAACAAATGCTACTTTCCTGACTTGGTACAGGTTCTTTTAAGAAAACATTGTAAGTTGAACCTGGTTTTGTGGCTTGCCAAACCACACACTTTTATGGCAATGTTAAATATAACACTAAAATGACACCATTACATGACAGGAATACAGTATAAATCGGAAACAAAAATCCTTATTTCCTTAACATAGCCTCAGGAGATATGATACATGTGCCACTGGTGTAGTATATTTTCACAGATTTTATCTTTTCCATTCATTCAAAGATTTCCACAGATATGTAAGTATTTGTTTTTCTTCTTTTTTGGACACCACCTTCTATGCTTTCAGTCTATGCCAAAATCTTTTTACATTTAATAATCTGAAAAAACTAAATATTAAAATTGGTCCCTATATGCCTATAGTTTGGGGCATCAGACTTGTGGGTAACAGTGCAGACTGTGCTTTTGTCATAATATATTATCAAAATTGAACGTGATATTGTCAGACTACTTAGTAATTATTGGTGAATTTCATAATACAAACATCTCTTCACTAGTTTAAGCAATGATGACTTGCTCTAGATCATCTTTATTGTTACTGGTTACAACCACCGAAAAAATATCCTGACTTATAGTTGTTTATATTTGTTACAGATAACAGCTGCGGGTTGTTTATTTCTGGCTGGTAAAGTAGAGGAAACACCAAAGAAATGTAAAGACATTGTTAAGATTACACAGAGTATCCTGTCTCCACAATTATTTTCGGTGTTTTCAGAAGACCCTAAGGTAAGATTGTAAATTATTTAAATTTAAAACACATAATCTATATAAACTTATTTAGCTGCTTAAGGATGTACTTAGGTGAGGTTTTGGAATGAGTGTCAAATGTTCGGACTCCTTGGTCATGTTGGTGTTTTTCATACGAGACAAGGTTAAATATTTTGCCCAATAACACCAATTTATCTTTTATCATAAGACTTTATAGCTAATAAAAGGTCATTTGACAAAATTTAGGCAGATTCTTGATTTTCTTTCTTTTGATTTGAGACCCTAATAATACCAATGCAAATTTAAGGTAAAAGTCAGAGTCAGCCTTTTCCCGCTTTATTTTATAAGTCAAATATCTCGAAAAAGGAGCTCCATGACCTATCAATATTTTTAGCTTATTTTGATCCTTTACTCATATTCTTCCAGCTTAAAGTATCAATTTTGAATTCTTGATTTATTTAGTTTTACCTTAGATCACCTGAGTACATCCTTAAATCATGTTTATATAATTTATACTTTATTAAATTTTATGAAGACATTTTCACGTTGTGTTGAAGACTTGGGCTGTTTTCTGTTCTTTGGTGGGGTTGATGACTCATTATACGTTTCCATTTGCATTGTTACGTAAAATTTCTCAATTGTTCCCTTACAATTTCTAACAATTTTGGCCGAGAAAGGATTGGTTTAATTTTTTTTTCATTTTCTGTGAAAACGTTTCAGAAAAAAAGAAGCCAGAAATCAATTTTTATACTAAAACCTTTAATGATTTGTTTCGTAAAAAATAGACACAATAACTATGAACAGTTAAATAGACTGTTAATGAAAATTAAGACTAATCCTGCAAACAATATTGTAAATGTAAAAAACATTGGGATAGTTTTCATTGCTTTTATAAATATAACAGATTATTAACTAACTACACTGTTATTGGACTTAATATGATGAAAACTGCCAATGCAATATAATGTGTAAACTGGGCCAATACAGAATAACTAGGCCAATATAGATTTTTTTCTGTATTGGCCGAGTTATTCTATATTGGCCGAGTTGACACAAGTGCAGGATTTCGGAACGTCTCTAGACTTTACATCGAAAGACACGATAAACACAAACTGAAAGTAAACAGTTGTTTTGAAGACGCAGTTGTCATTTAGTTATCTTAAACATGCTGAAAATGCCAGTATGGCATACATTTCAGGCGAAAGACGGTCACATTCATTTAAAAGGTACTTTGAAAGCAGACGATAGAACTAGTTCAGGCTTGGGGAACGAGTAGATTATCACAAAGTTCATTTCTTCACGACCTCATAATTTCACATCGATTTTAAATTAGTTTCTGCATAACACATGCAATGGCAGTACCTTTCCAATTACTATTTATGTGTTGTGTCTAAATTTAAGTTGTAACACTTTATAGTGACTGAAAAGGGTAGAAAAATTCATCAGATGAGAAAATGCTGAAGACATCTGGAAACAGCACGAGGTCATTATGTATTGCATCGAACAAAAAGAAACAAACTGAGATTTGGATAGTTCCACTTCAAGGTAAAAATATTTATCTCTTTTGAAATGAAATTAAACAAAAATTGTAACACTGTAGTTAATTAATAAAGATATTATTACGTGTATTTCTGTATTGGCCTTGTTATTGGTCCTCGGCCAGCTGTATTGGCCTTCGGCTTCGCCTCAGGCCAATACAGCAAGCCTCGGACCAATAACAAGGCCAATACAGAAATACTTACGTAATAATATCATAATAATTGCTGTGAGTTATTACCGATATTCGTATTTTGTATTTCAGGAAGAAATAATGACACTAGAAAGAATACTTCTACAGACAATCAAATTTGATTTACAAGTTGACCATCCTTATGCTTGCCTGTTAAAGTTTGCCAAACAAGTTAAAAGTAAGTTGTTCTACACAAGACTTCCAAAATTAATTTTTTTTAAATCTTTTTACCTATGAAACAAAAGGTAATAAAAGGCCAATGGCTGATATGAAAACAGATACATGTAACTACATTTGAAGTGTGCATCAATGGTCTGACTTTCACATGATGCTTTTTATTGATGCAAAAACACGTTTATAAGAAAATCTAACGTTTTTGATAATAATTGTTTTCTAATACCATACGTTGACTTGACAGCAGTGAAGTTCAGAACAGAGACAGAATAGGAAAAGCATGCATTCTTTTCAAACTTTATTGAATTTTAAGTTTTATTTTCTACGTTATTACTTTTAAGCAAACATTTCAGAAGTGCATAAGCTATAAGATGAATGGTGTGAATGAAAATTTCAGAAGCTTTCAAGTAAGCACTTGTGAACATGCACACACTTGTTTTTGCAAAAAATATTTAAATACTTTGTTACTTGGTTTTATTTGTATTATCACTTTATTTTACAGTTGAAAAGGAGAAATCACAGAAACTTGTACAGATGGCTTGGACGTTTATAAATGACAGGTTGGTTTAGTGACACATAGAAATTTACCAAACATATATTTCTTTAGGACAATAAAAGATGTTAAAACTTAAAGGATATGTTATTTTTTGTCTCTTTAGACAGAAATTATCACATAATCCATCAGTATTCACCATGCTTTGAATTTATAGTCGCTTAACTAAAGGGTAAGCACATTAAGGATTACTTCATATTTGAACAAAATATATAGAATTGCATAAAATTAAGATTTTTTTTTATCCTAATTAATTTATTGAAACATTGTTTACAACAAAAGAGACAACATAATTGTCATAGAGAATCTTTCTTTAAAGTACCGTATTGTCTTAATCTCACCAAATAAAAAAACCCAATATTTTCTGGGTTTTTTTTTCATATTTTTCCATTCAGAGCATATCAAAGGTTGGAACAAGACAAGAATATACCTTTTTTTACAAAATGAACTTTGTCGAACTTTGTTGATTTTATTTTCTGAAAACCATGTACCTAAATTGAGGCTATATTAGGATCATGTAATGTATTGTAACTTTAATTTTGTACCAATTTTGGGTTAATACAAACCTTATTGCTCCTCGCTCTTGTGTGTTTACATTAATCATTATATATTTCAGTTTATGCACAACCTTATGTTTACAATGGGAACCAGAGGTAATAGGGATATCACTGATGTACCTGGCAACACGATTGGCAAAGTTTGAGATATCTGACTGGCAAGGCAAGCCACCAGGAAGCAAATTAAAATGGTGGGAAGGGATCGTGGAAGATATCACAGTCGAATTAATGGAGGGTAAGATATAGCTAGATTTACAATTATAGAAACAAATCATTTATAGACATGATAGAAGAGGTCCAGAAAAGTTAGTATTTTCACTGTACCAAAATCAACTAGATAAATATTTGTGGAATCTTGGAAGAATTAAGCATTATGAGTCTTAAAAATGGAATCATTTTAATTTTGGTTTTTACCCTTTCCTCCATAATGACGCCTCTTGACGCCACCCCCTTTACTCCATAATGACGCCTTTCGACGCCTGTGTAGTGCCTCAGTTGAAACGTATTAACTAGGATAAAACTTCTTCAGACTTTAAAAAAATGTATCTAATATAAAAAGGATATTCATGGGAACATCTGACTGGAATTTCATTGATGAAAAATTTGTTTTCGCAATGCATTAATACTTTAAACCTGATGATTATTTTTCACTGAACAAATCCTATGCGAATCAAGTATGTAAAAAAAAATTCCATGGAGGAAAGGGTTAATTGCTATTGGAATACTCTCATAATAAAAGTACATGTAATGAAATACATGAGTCCTCTTGATGTCTTTTGGTTATTAATCTCATCAGATTGATGTAAACCCCACACATTCTTTTATTCTTAAAAAATGAAATTGGAAATTAGGAATACACCACAGAGACAACCACCCAACTTATATGAATGTATATATAGATGACTCTTCTTGAAAATAAAATAGATTTATGAACATGATTTATGGTAAAAAAATTGGTAAAAAAATCAATTGTATTTTAAAGATTTATAAAATTAAAAAAAAAATATATATTATCCATGTTTATTAAACATTAACCTTTTGTTTTCAGATATATGTCATAAGGTGTTAGATCTGTACAGTAAAAATCCCCAGCAACATGAAGATTCACCTCCAGTCACACCTAGTAAATCACACAGACAAACACCCCCACCACCACCTCCACAGAAACGTAGTGTAAGTATGGTATGCAGACCCTGTGGAAAATTATACATACCCAACCTGATTTAAGGTGGTATGGGAGTCTAAATTAAAAATGATAGAATTTGTTCATACTTTGCCATATGATCAAAAATATAATAAAAATGATAAGTCACTGCACATTTTCTCAAGCTACAGGTTGTGACAAAATGACAAATTTTGTATGGATTATACAGGAAAAAACATCATTATGTGATTAGAAGCTAACCTAAATGATAGAATTGTAAAATAAAATACAAGAAGATAGCTTTTAGCAAATGTTTTGAGAATATCAAAAGAAAAGATAGGGTCACCCTGCGTTTTTACGAGCTAAAATAAAAAAATAGAGAAATTCCAAGTAGATTCTTCAGAAAATGCACTATTTCAGAGTTACCTCCCCTTAAAATGCAAATTTAAAAACATTAAAATCAAGCAAAAAATAATCTACACTTGTAAAAATATTAATATTTTTAAGTTATTATCCTATAGATTTGTTCTTTTAAATACAAATTCACCTTAATTATCTGCATTCCTGCATCAAATTTTGCTAACTAGATGAAAATCTACACCTTGGATTCTCCATATTTTTACAATCCAAGATGGCAAAAGACACCCATACCACCTTTAGATGCTAATTTTACCTATATTTAAACATTTGTTTATTAAATATTGCAATAATTCAATTGTAAATAAGTAAAATAATAAACAGCTGAGCCATGAGCGCATGATACACCCGTCATCTTGTGTGAAAGTTTTATGCAACAATCATAAATAGTTGCTGAGAAAGTTTTAAGCAAAAACCATATATTGTTTTTGAGATATGGTTGAACATATGACCCCCCTCCCCCCCCCCATCTTTTTTTTACAAAAAATCTAAATATCTCTAAAATAAAATTTTGAATCAAAACCAAAAAGTATATAGATCTTTAGATTAATATAAAAAAGAAGTGTGTATAAAAGTTTTAAGCAATAATCATAAATTGTTTTTTGAGATACGGCACGACATGTAAAAAAAACCTCCCCCTTTTTTACAAAATACTCAATAACTCAAAAGTAAAATTTTGAATCATCACCAAAAAGTATACAGATCTTTAGATTAATGTAACAAAGAAGTGTGTAAAGTTTTAAGCAATAATAATAAATCGTTTTTGAGATACGGCGCGACATGTAAAAAACCCCTCCCCCTTTTTTACAAAATACTCAATAACTCAAAAATGAAGTTTTGAATCATCACCAAAAAGTATACAGGTCTTAAGATTAATATAAATAAGAAGTGTGTAAAGTTTTAAGCAATAATCAAAAATCGTTTTTGATATACAGTGCGACATGTGAAAAAAACACACCCCTGTTTTAGTTATAAAGTGCTGTAACTCAAAAAGTTTTAATCTTATTTTCACCAAAAAGTATACAGATGATTTGACCATCATAAGAAACAACTTTAATAAGTTTCATGAAATTTGGATAAGTCGTTCTCAAGTTATGGTGCGACATTTTTACACCGGACAGACAGACGGACAGAGGACATTTGTATAACATAATACGTCCTGTCAAAATTTTAACGGGCATATAAAAATGACAGACACATTGTATGTGCACCTGTCTATGGTTAAATATAAAAATAAGAATATGTGGTATGATTGCCAATGTCAATGAGACAACTCTCAACTAAAGATATAATGTCATAAAAGTTTACAACTACAGATCACTGTACAGCTTTCAACAATGAGCAAAACCTTTACTGTATAGTCAGCTGTAAAAGGCCCTGAAATGTCAAATGTAATACCATTCAAACAAAAAAAACTAACCGCATGATTTATTCACAAAATAATGAAAAAAACACAAATACTATATACAGCAACAAACAACAATGCTTTTCACTTTGGAACATTCAGTATGTGGCAGTGTTAAAGTCTAGATGTTCTTTGGTGGTGGTTATGTTTCTGTCTCATTTACATTTACATGTACCTCTCATTTCCTTTTATTCATGTTGGGAAACATACTTTTGAGTAGAAGAAAAGTATAAACAGGATTTTTTTTTTAAGTAACAAAACTTGTTGAATTTTACTGAATTTTACAGACTTTGATATATTATATTATGTGTTAAACTGACTTCTACTGATAAACTGATTTTAACTGAAAATTAAGCTGGGGTCAGGCATAATTGAAATGTTAGTTTCCTTCTCGGAATCTCCACCATTTATAAAACGAAATAAATGTATTTTTAATTTTGTAATTACAGACCACTCCAGCAGATGGTGCACCAGATAGTAAATTAGCAAGAGTAGATAGTCGAACAACAACACCAAAAGTAAAAGAATCTAATTCTAGTTCTGATCTCAGACAAACTGCCATGGTAAACGCTGCATCTAAATCACATTCCTCAGATGACACAAATATACAAACAATACAGACAGTAGGTGCTGCACAAACTACAGAGTTCTCATCCTATAATCCTTATATGTCACGTAGCATGTACAGTTCATCATTCTTGTCAGGAGAGGGCAGTAAATCGATACAGAATTTAATGAGTGGTGGGGGTGGGGGTGGTGGAAGCTCTGCTGAGAATTATCCACCAGGACAACAAACACCTCAGGGCATGTCCCACTACTCTCAATATCCTCCTGGCTACCAACAGGCAAATTATGCACAGGCAGCTCAACAACAGTATTCTGCCCAGGGCCAATATCCTGGATATCCGCAACAAGCATATCCTACAACACAACAGGTTCCTGGTCAACAGCAGGTTTATCCACAAGGTGCCAACTATCAGCAGTACCAGCAGGGGCAACAACAGTACCCAGGTCAATATCCTCCCACATCATCAGTTCCAAGTCCTTACAACACTGCAGGAGGTCAACAGGGATATCAACAACAGCAGCAAATGATTAATCAACGTGGTGCTTCATCAAACGTACCTCGTGGCACAAGTACGCCACGTTCATCGAAGTCACAGACACAATCATCACAGCAAGGTCAAAATCAGAATTTAGCAATGGTACGAATAACTGGCAGATGAACAGATATATTCATTTGATATGAAGTACCGGTAATGAAATCAAGCACTCAAACAGGAATTAAAGAAAGTTAACATTTTCTTTGGATTTTGAATGAATATTTTCTTTGGTGGAGAGGTTAAAAATGTGATGTTATTTCATGTAATGAAATCAAAACAGTTTATTGAATGTTAAATGAATTTATGAAGTATATGTGCAGGAATAATAAAAACATATTAATTTTAGTGGAAAACTGGAATATTCATTTTATTCACGTGAAAACATGATACATTTTTTAAAGAAAAAATAATAATATTTTATTCCAACTGTAAATGTAAAAATATAATTAATTTTACTACATTTTATACTCCTTAAGTTTGTGTATAATCATAAACCATCAACTAAATTTTTTAACAATTTTACTAAAACTAAGGACATTTAATGTTTCTTTGAATGGTATTGTTAAAGTTGTGCAAACACAGTTTTTAAAAGAATGTCTGTATAGAGATTTTTTTAGTTAACAAATTCTTTATACTGAATATTGGCTGTTAGTCAATTGTGATTGTACATTACAGTTCTTGATATAAAATATAAAAGAATCTTCTTCTTCTTCCTTTATAGTACAGGTCTCTGATGTTTTACATGTTTGATGTGAGAATAACAAATGTACGGGTAGTTGGGAATTATCTACAGTGAAACTGCTTCTTTAAAATATTATTAAAACAAGGTTTGACATTTATTGTAGCTGGACCACTTGCACACCTTCAAGGGTTGTACAGTTTACTAAGTGTATGACAGTACATTCCAGATTCTGATGTTATCTGGGAAAACAAGTATTCATATACTTGAGTCCTGGCAAAAGGAACGAGGACGTGTTCTTTGTGTCTTCTTACTGTTGATTTTACTGGGTAGTCGTTCGGAATTTTCTTCATGCCAACTTCAAGTGTGGTTTGAAGAGATTTTAATATCAGGTAATAACTACAACTCTTAGAAGTCTCTAAACATAACAGCCCCCTTGGAGCTTTAGTTTACAAAGCCATATTAATTATGTAAATCAGTGGGAAAAAATAATGGAAAAAAAAGTGGGTAATGCCAAAACACATATATAACAGCACATGGTGATGACCTTTACCTACTTTTTATACGGCCGCAAAAATTGAATATTTTTTGGTCGTATATTGGTATCACGTTGGCGTCGTCGTCCGAAGACATTTGGTTTTCGCACTATAACTTTAGTATAAGTAAATAGAAATCTATGAAATTTACACACAAGGAAGGTTGGGATTGATTTTGGGAGTTTTGGTCCCAACAGTTTAGGAATTAGGGGCCAAAAAAGGTCCCAAATAAGCATTATTCTTGGTTTTCGCACAATAACTTTAGTATAAGAAAAAAGAAATCAATGAAATTTTAACACAAGGTTTATGACCACAAAAGGAAGGTTGGGATTGATTTTGGGATTTGAGGTCCCAACAGTTTAGGAATTAGGGGCCAAAAAGGGGCCCAAGTAAGCATTATTCTTGGTTTTCGCACCATAACTTTAGTTTAAGTAAATAGAAATCTATGAAATTTATCCACAAGGTTTGTGACCACTAAAGGAAGGTTGGGTTTAATTTTGGGAGTTTTGGTCCCAACAGTTTAGGAATAAGGGGCCCAAAGGGTCCAAAATTGAACTTAGTTTGATTTCATCAAAAATTGAATAATTGGGGTTGTTTGATATGCAGAATCTAACTGTGTATGTAGATTCTTAATTTTTGGTCCCGTTTTCAAATTGGTCTTCATTAAGGTCCAAAGGGTCCAAAATTAAACTTAGTTTGATTTTGACAAAAATTGAATCCTTGGGGTTCTTTGATATGCTGAATCTAAAAATGTACTTAGATTTTTGATTATTGGCCCAGTTTTCAAGTTAGTCCAAATCGGGTCCAAATTAAACTTTGTTTGATTTCATCAAAAATTGAATAATTGGGGTTCTTTGATATGCCAAATCTAACTGTGTATGTAGATTCTTAATTTTTGGTCCTGTTTTCAAATTGGTCTACATAGTCCAAAGTGTCCAAAATTAAACTAAGTTTGATTTTAACAAAAATTGAATTCTTGGGCTTTTTTTATATGCTGAATCTAAACATGTACTTAGATTTTTGATTATGGGCCCAGTTTTCAAGTTGATTCAAATCAGGATCCAAAATTATTATATTAAGTATTGTGCAATAGCAAGAAATTTTCAATTGCACAGTATTCAGCAATAGCAAGAAATCTTCAATTACACAGTATTGCGCAATAGCAAGAAATCTTC
Organism: Mytilus galloprovincialis; assembly: GCA_037788925.1. Lineage (NCBI taxonomy): Eukaryota > Metazoa > Mollusca > Bivalvia > Mytilida > Mytilidae > Mytilus > Mytilus galloprovincialis. The sequence goes on along the minus strand of CM075334.1, from coordinate 7,222,617 downwards.
AATTGCACAGTATTGTGTAATAAGAAATATTTTCAATTGCACAGTATTGCGCAATAGCAAGAAATATCTAATTGCACAATATTGTGCAATAGCAAGAAATTTTCAATTGGAGTTATCTTTCTTTGTCCAGAATAGTAGTTGAATCAACTTAAGTCATTGTTTTATACAATATACAATGTATATTCACTTTTACTACCAACTGATAAATTAAAACAATCTTTACCATTCAGTGATAACAAGCACATTTTGTTACATTTTAATATTTTATGATGTATTTAAATGAGTAGTTATTGTTGCAAACTCCATTAGAAATTTGAATTGAGATCAGTTTTGGAAAAAGGGAAAGGGGGACGTGAAAAAAAAATGGGGGGGGGGGGGGGGGGGGGGGGGTTAAATTTTCTCATTTCAGATTTCATAAATAAAAAGAAAATTTCTTCAAACATTTTTTTGAGAGGATTAATATTCAACAGCATAGTGAATTGCTCAAAGGAAAAAAAAGTATTTTAAGTTCATTAGACCACATTCATTCTGTGTCAGAAACCTATGCTGTGTCAACTATTTAATCACAATCCAAATTTAGAGCTGAATCCAGCTTGAATGTTGTGTCCATACTTGCCCCAACTGTTCAGGGTTCAACCTCTGCGGTCGTATAAAGCTGCGCCCTGTGGAGCATCTGGTTGATGTTTATCAAATTGGTCCACATTGAGGTCTAAAGGGTCCAAAATTGAACTTTGTTTGATTTCACCAAAAATTGAATTCTTGGGGTTCTTTGATATGCTGAATCTAACCATGTATTTTGATTTTGGATATTGGACCATAATAGGTAATGTCCAATTTAAAATTTAAAGTTTTTAAGTTTGAGTCCTTGGACCACATTCATTATGTGTCAGAAACTTATGTTGTGTCAACTATTTAATCCCAATCCAAATTCAGAGCTGTATCAAGCTTGAATGTTGTGTCCATACTTGCCCCAATGTTCAGGGTTCGAACTCTGAGGGCGTATAAAGCTGCGCCCTGCAGAGCATCTGGTTACAACTTGTAGATAAGTTGGCTTTATGTAATCCTAATGTAGATTCTATGCAGTGACCTATAGTAGTGAATTTCTGTGTCATTTAATTTGGTCTCTTGTGAGGAGTTGTCTCATTGACAATCATACCACATCCTCTTTTTGATGCCCCCGTTGTAACAGAGGTATCATTAAGTTTTATCCTTGGTGTTCTGTACGTACCTCCCAAAGTTTATCTCCATTCTCTAACTTTAGTTTGCCTCTACCAAATGTTATGAAACTTATACACAATACTTATTACCACAAAACACAGATCAAGTTTGAATTTTGATGGTGTTACTTCAACCGTTTTAGAGTTATGCTCCTTTACAAATGGAAAAATTGCTGATATTTTTCGTTTCTTTTTAGTTTGCCTCAACCAAATGTTATGAAACATATACACAATGCTTATTACCACAAAACCTGATGTACAATTTTTGGTAGCATCACTTTTATAGATTTGTCACCTTATAACTTTATATGATATGAGAGCTGGGGCATCACCTGTGTTCCATGGACACATTCCCCATTTATTTATATCTACCATTGAATGAGTGTGATAAGATAGTTCTTCTAAAGACAGTAAAGTTGTGATATCTTAAAGGATTGTAGTTTTGCAATTGTTTGGACTTGTAAGCTTAAAGCCTCTCAAGGTGTATGCTGGATATGTTGAATCTTGACAGGGTTAAATAATATTGCTGAAGTATATGCACAAGGGAATAAGATCTCAGTCTTACATGTTAAAGGGGAGATAATAAACATTTTTTTTCTCAAATTAATAGTACATGTATCTTGAAAGAGCAACTCTTAAAACCTGCAGTAGTATCAATATTTTTTTCCACATTTGTAGAAAATAAATCTGAGGATGTGCTTGAACAAAATAAAATCCTGAACCTTTTTGTTATAGTTGAGAAATAGAAGTAGAAGTTATATTACAAATATAAGGAAGTGTGGTATGTTTATCAATCACACAAATATCTACTAGATAAAAAAATTAAGTTGAAAAAACAAGGATTATAGCAGTTATAGGTAACTATAACGTCTTTAACAAGAATATGATAATTTAAGGAAATTGAATATACTAGAGTGTTACTTACTTTTTGTTTTACCAAGCAGAATTTTAGACATAGGGATTCCAATCTGACCGGCATGAACTTTGGATGAAATTATATTCTCAAACATTCTTAAACAAAAGTGCAAACACTGTGATGTCTAAGCTGCTTAACTGGTCAATATTGAAGTACCGATATGTTGAAAGCCTTTAAGATCAAGGTTTTACTACTGGTAGGCATTAATTGTATACCAATCAACCTTGAAAAATGAGGTCAAGGTCACAATAACTTAGCTAGACTGACTTGTTCTACCTACAATCATTGCATACACCTAATATACTTTACCTTTTGATTATATTCAGACTACCATGAAAACATTGACCAATGAACCAAGAAATTGAGGTCAAGGTCAGACGAACCTTGCTTGAGACATATACATCTTATAATAAATTTGGTAATTTCTGATGGCGTTATATACTTGGCATCACAAAATTAATAAAATTTTAATATAAAATTTGAAAAAATGTTTAAACAATATATGTAAATAGACAACAATGTGCGTATTAGCTCTTAAACAAAACAAATGAAATCATGTATATAAAAAAAGTAAAACAAAACAACTCTTAAATAAAATACAACCTGATTTCAATAAGTTAGCAAAATATTTAAAATAAGTCTTTGTCTTATGTTATTAAAAATGCTGCTTAATTGTAAAGCTTTTCATACATTAAAGTACAAGATGAATTGCAATATACAGTGATAAAGAAAAAAGATATGCCACACACTGTTAGAAAAAAATTGTACAATAAGCTTAATCTATTTATCATTAAATATGGATTTTATTAATAATAAATGTTTTAAGATGCTTTTTGTTGATTATGAAGGTCTGACTTTTTTGTTGTTTTAAAATATTTAACCACACTAAACCTAAAGATTGATACCTTAGACGCCAAGGATATAATCTATTAAGTTGACATATCATTGCAAGTTCAACTAGTTTCATTTGTTTACAAAAATTGAGTGTTCAAAACTATTGTTAAAGTTAAGATTTGAACTTGTTCAAGACTACTGAAGTTATTAGACAATGATTTATCACTCAAGTTGTCTTTTATATGTGCCATTGGGTTGCTGTCTTTTTGATGTTTGCACCAAGATTTCTTCTATTTTTAATGATATTTCTTTTTTCTCATATTTTGAAGAAAAAAATTTAGGCAATGCATTGAAACAACTTTTGTCCCTACATCTCAATACACTTCTGGCAAATTATTTAGTCCTGTTTATTTCTAATACTTTTGCATACACTTCAACATATATATGAAAATCAAAAGACATTTTTATCTGCCAAGAGATTTAATTTAAAAGATAAGTACCAGTACCTGAATCTAAAAAAATAAATTACTTACAATAAAACGCACACAAACCTATCTTGAAAAATATACATTGGCTGTTGAAAAAAACTTCATTTGAACTTCATTAAATTGTTTAATCCTTTTAAGTTTAAAGATTACACTAAATGCTTTAATATTTATACTCAAAGTACTGGTGACTATCATTTGAGAGCTGTTCCAAAATTGATAAGTGAGAGTAAAAAATGCCTCCCAAACCTTATATGTATGTTTAATTCTGGACGAGCCCTTAACTTATTTTTTATTTTTTGAATAGATTTGAAATATAAACTAGTTAAAAAAACAAATTACAGATCTTTACATTGAGTATTGCGAGGATCTGTCAATATAATAAAAAAAAAGCTTTGATTCTAATGAAAACATGATTTATAGTTCTGGCCGTTTTGAATTCCTACACACATCAGATATTTTTTCTAAAGCTGCTTTACAACTTTTGTCATCTTTGGCACAACAGGAGATAACATGAAGATTAGGTGAACTTGGAAAGTCTATAGTCTTCTCCATTGCTTCTGGTTTCTCATCTAAAAATAGAATTTTTAAAAGTTTTAGAAGAAGAATTAAGAAATGAATTTTGTAATAAAATTGTGACTTTTAATTATTTGTGGTAATCATCACTAAAATTGAGAATGGAAGTGGGGAATGTGTCAAAGAGACAACAACACAACCATAGAGCAGACAACAGCAGAAGGTCACCAACAGGTCTTCAATGTAACGTGAAATTCCCGAAACCGGAGGCGTCCTTCAGCTGGCCCCTAAACAAACATATACTTGTTCAGTGATAATGAACGCCATCCTAAACTCCAAATTGTACACAAGAAACTAAAAATTAAAATAAAACAAGACTAACAAAGGCCAGAGGCTCCTGACTTGGGACAGGCGCAAACATGCGGCGATTAAATTTGTTTTGTTAGATCTCAACCCTCCCCTATACCTCTAGCCAATGCAGAAAAAACAAACGCATAACAATACGCACATTAAAATTCAGTTCAAGTCTGATGTCAGAAGATGTAACCAAAGAAAATAAACAAAATGACAATAATAAATAAATAACATTAGACTACTAGCAGTTAACTGACATGCCAGCTCCAGACCAATTAAACTGATTGAAAAATTATGTCTTCATCATATAAATATCAGGCACAATCCTCCCTGTGAGGGTTTTAGTATCATACCGTCATAACATATATGAGAAGAACATAACCCATGTCATGCCAACAACTAGTTTATAAATAAATGTGTTTAGTTTGGTACAAAGACCCTATAAGTGAATCAATATTAAAGCCAAAATATGCAATCTTTAATGACCTGACAACAGTATCCTAACTATATCCCTTCTTAATAAGTCTATTTAAAGGTTTTGTTAGCTTCTGAGGTGAATACTGACATTTTGTGCTTTATAAAGCATATTTCCATAAAATATTGGATGTGAAATACTTGAAACTGTTTGTTTGATTATAAAAGTTCTAAATGGAGCTTCCTAGGGAAACCTTGCAGAGAATATATCGTAAAAATTCAAACATAAAACACATGTGTTGCTACTGAAACTGAACCTTGACCTTGTGTGTGCAAGGAACATATTTGGAAGAAGTGTGCATTTATGTTTACAAAAAAAATGAAATAAAAGTTTTTAAGAGCCTAAAATTTTCAACCATCATATTAATAGTTAAGGATATTAACTTTGCCTTCGTTTTGTCTACTTAAATATTTGTATTGGACAGAAGAAGTTTAATTCAAATTTATATAAATGATTGATTTTGTTTTGTTTGGTTCATGAATTTTTATGAATGAAACCTACCAGTTATGTCAGATTTATTGAGTATAAGTACACATGGAATGTCATCTAAATCTCTCTCCTGTAGAATGGAGGTGACATCTTCCCTCAGTGATCTCATAACATCTTTATCACTGCTGTCTACTACTATAACTAACACTGCAAAACAAGGGGGAGTAATTATGAATTAAATGAGATGTGTAATATACAGACATGAGCAAACCGACCACACAATTAACTAAAAGACATTGAGAATACAAAATATAGTCTTCAAAAAAAGATAGTATGTCAAGCTTTAATTGTCCCCTGCCTTAAGGATGTACTTAGATGATCTAAGGGGTGACCATCTAAGGTATACAATATGTCAAGCTTTAAATTGTCCCCTGTCTTAAGGATGTACTTAGGTGATGTCCCCTGCCTTAAGGATGTACTTAGGTGATGTCCCCTGCCTTAAGGATGTACTTAGGTGATGTCCCCTGCCTTAAGGATGTACTTAGGTGATAACCCCTGCCTTAAGGATGTACTTAGGTGATCTAAGGTCAAATTTATCAAATCAAGAAATCAAAATTTATACTTTAAGATGGAAGAGTATTAGTTAAGGATAAAAATAAGCTAAAAATAATGATAGGTCATGGAGCTCCTTTTCGAGATATTTGATATATAAAAAATGGTGGGGAAAAGGCTCACTTGGTCTTTTACCTAATATTTGCATTGGTATTATTTGGATTTCAAATCAAAAGAAAGAAAATAAAGAATCTGCTTAAATTTTGTCAAATGACCTTTTATGAGCTTCTAAGTCTTATGTTAAAAAATAAATAGGTGTTATGGGGCAGAATATTTTACCTTGCATGGTATGGAAAAACACCAAGGATTCAAAAAACATTTCACACTTATTCCAAAACCTCACCTAAGTACATCCTTAAGATGTGAATAAATCATCAGAAATGATCAAAGGCTGACATCATACAGAAACATACATGTACATTTGCATGTCAAGATTGAAAAATCAGTTATCGATGCACACAAGCAAACAACAATTTATCAATTTCAATCACTTTTTTTTTGTTATTTAAGGAATGACTGTAATATTTTTTCTGTCTATGACGAAATAACATAAAAAATGTGGTGCACACTGAATAACGCGTGTAGTGGTTTATTTAACAGTGTGCATCACATTTTTTATGTTATTTCGAATAGACAGAAAAAATATAACAGTCGTTTCTTATACATGCTGTAATTTAATTCTAAATTCCATTTTAAACTGTAGAAAACCATGAAAAAACGTTGATGACGTCACAGTCACATGACTAAATTATGTCTATGGGCTCATAACAAAATAACGTCAGCCAATCAGAAGACGCGTTACATCCAAAATTAAATTATACTCAAATAGTTATGACTCCTTTGACTTAATACAAAATAGGTAATGTCAGGATGTCAGAAAAATTATCTCAAAACAAAGGGAAGGCTCATAATTTTTTTTTCATTTCTTTGGTTTTAACTAATATTTTTAAATTTAATAAATGCAATATTGAAAGGAATATATAATCTGTGTATTGCTGAAGTATTAAATGTGTTATACATTGTATGACTATAGCAATATTTTGTTACATTGAAGTTTTGGGATTAGTTAAACATTATTCTGAACTAAAAATATCATCATTTACAAATGTACTACAATTCCTGAAGATTATTTACAAATCATTCTAAACCTGCCACTAAGTAGCCTCTCTTATTCTGCAGGAAGATTATCAGTGAAATTATCATTCATTATCAATTAAAATGGAGATAAATATACCATTAGTTCCATGGTAAAACTGTCTCCATCTTGGATGGTAATAGGGAGCACCACTCAAATCCCATACTATGTAGATTTGTCCTTTATGTTCAATCTTCTCAACATTAAAATCGTCTGTAGGTATTGGTTTTATGACAGAATCACACCCTAGCTTCCAACCATACAGCAAGCTTGTTTTACCTTTGAATAAATAAATTTATTGTATAGCAATATAATATTTCCCACAGAACGTAACCAAAAGTTAGCGTGTAATAAATTCTAATATTGCACTAGTGTAATAAATCTTCAAAATTCATGACGTCATCAACGTTTAAATCTTATTTTAAACCAATTTTTACTTTCAAATATTATATTGCTATACAATAAAAGGGTTATTGCATGAATATTGGGGAATATTGTCCCTCGTAGAACATATATTGCACTCGCAAGCTCGTGCAATATAAAATTCTACTCGGGACAATATTCCCCAATATTCATGCAATAACCCTATAGTATTCATATAAATAAACATTATTATTAAAATTGATTCCTTTATGCAAAAATCAATGACTCAAAATACAAACAAGTCAAAGGAATCAAAATCACAAACTCCCCCATTTAAGGAGGTAGACCTAGGTTAAGGGAAATAACTCTTTAAATCATTAGTATGTTTGTGTCAACCATTTTCATAAATATATTCTAAGCTTCTAGGTAACATAGATTATTTTCAATCTATTTCAGGTAAATGCTTAAAATACGTTGATGAAACTTTACTTTTACACATAACTGATTTAAAGGGTAATCTCCCTGAATCAAGGTCTACCACAACACATCAGGGACAAGTGTTTCTTTTCCCATATGTCTTTACTGGTTTCTGTCACAGGAATATGGGGAGTGGACCTCCATTTTTCTGCAATTTTTGTGTGTGTGTTTGGTTTTGTTAATATCTTTTAAACCCCACATGAAGGGATGAGTATCCAAACTCGCATTCGTAAGCTACACATACAAGCATCTGGGTTCATAATTAAAATCATTATTGAAAGTCGTCAAATCATGAGTCAAACTATGAAACCTGCAATAAATGTCACCTTTTAGTTATTAAATATTTTTATTTCTGCTTTAACCTCAATCTATTTCAAGAACTTCATTTGTCTAACATGATGCTACAACATCTTAAGGTGGTACCTAACACTACAGGGAGATAACTCTGTAAAATCAGCTAAACGTTTTAATAACATTGTGTTGTTAAAGGGATATTAAGCTTCTCAATGATCAAAATGAGTGTTTGTCAAACTGCTATATAACCAGTGTAATTTTTCTGATAAAACGGTTGGTTCAAAATTTTTAAAATTTTTACATTTTTGTCAAGGGGTCAAATTAAATACTTTGTCAAAATTTTAAGAAAATTAAACGAGCCAAATTAATTTTAGTTAAAGTGTTGGGTACCACCTTAAATGGACATCCCTAGGACAAAGAAGGAACGAAGCGAGACTCACAAAGTGGCCATGTCAATTAGGAAGGTCATCTCATTCCACCAAAAGGACTGACACTAAAGATGCCCAACAAATGCTTTCAAGAACCATCAGCATCTTCTGATTATCTATCGCAAACACTCATTCTTCCCAAGAACCAAACGGGAGTGGAACACTCTTCCTCCTGGGGTTGTATCAAAATTGTCAGTCAGGGCCTTTAAAGTCTTGATGACTAAACTAAAATTAACAAATTTGTGGTGGTCTAGTACTGTAGACTAGCAGTTGTGGATCCAGGGGGAGGGTTCCGGGGGTTGGAACACCCCCTTTTTTGAACGATCAATGCATTTGAATAGAGACATACAGTTGGAACCCCCCCTGTCCTGGGTCGGGAACCCCCCTTTTTAAAATGGCTTGATCCATCCTGACCAGTATGCGTACCAAATCCATGGCAGTATAATCAGTTTTTTTTTATTGTGAAGCAGAACTCTATCATAAGTTTTATTATATCAGTAATAATAGTTTAAGTTAATACTTATATCTGAGACTACTATAACACATGTTATAGTAGTCTCAGCTTATATTAAAAATATTTAAAAACTAATTAAACGAATCAATTTTTTTTCTAATTGTGATAGTTTCTGCATTTTTTACTTCCCAATTCAATGACATTCAATAATAAAATTGGAAGATGGCACATGTATCCTGTGTCCCACAAACAGCTACCGTTTTTTTTTTTAGTAAATATATATTATTATTTAAAATTATCAAATGTGTTCTTGCTCTTATCCCTACTATTTACTTATATGTACTATTTAACAATACACAGCATATAACAATATGATACCCCTCTTTTTGAATTTTCCACGTTAATAAAATGTCTACTAAAAATATAACTAGAGGCTCTCAAGAGCCTGTATTGCTCACCTGACTCTACATTTTTTTGAAATCATATAAAATAAATAAAATTTGGATACAAAGTAACAACACTTGGCCAGCACCTGATTAGGAAAGGAGCATTCATGCTATGTTTGGTTTCATTCAATTCAGTGGTTCTCTAGTAGAAGACTTTTGTATGCATTTCCCATAGGGTCCTATGTTAAACTAAGCCCCTCGCTGGTGGCCATCTTGGATGATGGACTGGCTACAAAATAACAACACTTGGCCAACACCTGATTAGGAAAGGAGCATTCATGCTACATGTACATGTATGTTTGGTTTCATTCCATTCAGTGGTTGACTTTGTATGCAATTCCTGTAGGGTCAAACTAAGTCCCCCCGCTGGCAGCCATCTTGGATGATGGATCGGCTAAAAAGTAATAACATTTGGTCAGTTTGGTTTCATTCCATTTATGGGCAATAATTTTACTCTTTATTCTTTAAATCAATTTCAAAATATAGAATATAGAATTTGAAACATGAATCGTGTCGAAAAGGCATCAATTAAACTTTATAAAAAAAAAAAAATATCTTAGCCAGAGACATATATACACATGTATATATGTCTCTGTCTTAGCTAAAATAAATACACGCACTTTAACTTTGTGTCGAACACCTTGCCAGGCCTGGACATGCTCATATAGTACTTGAAAATTTTGACAGAAAAAATGAAAAATGAGCGCCATTCAGTATGCATACCGGTTGTAGAAAATTATGAAACTAATTTTATACTATCAAATCTTTGCTAAACATATTCAGGAAGTAAAGAGAACTATGATCAGACCGATGAACAGATTATCAAAATTCCTTTTACAAAAACCAAGAAATAAATATGAAAGATAACCTTCAGAATTTCTCACATAATATCAAGTGAGGGTAAGACAAACGACGAATCTATGACACTGCAAACCATGATATCTATTTTCATTGTGAATATGGTTACACCGCGATAACGATCAATGAGTTCATAATGACAATGCTAGAACTGCTAAAGCGATAATATAGTAACAACATAACAATATTCAAACAACTTAGAACAAACAAAATTAGAATATTTCCGAACATTTCCAGCTGATCCAGAGAGGGACGTTCCAATTCACAAGTCATTTATAAAGGCATTGTGATAAAAGATTAGTTTGTATATATTGTACTCCCTTGTTTGAAAACGTACGATAGAAACTAATCCCGGTTCCCAATCAATATAAAAACACTCCTGTTTGGCAAAATAACCTAAGTCAAGAGGAAAATCTACTCTTGTTAAAACAAGTTCAACAATTTTAAGTAGATTCAAAGCGAGTTGGCATATAGCGTCTTTCATGGTTGGTATCATGATTGGGTAAGACAATCTTGACAAAGTCCTGGAAACACACACCAACCTGGTACATAGTATTTAGGAAAGATCAGACGAAAAAAAAATCTACTTTTTATTTGCAGTTATTTGTCTTTTTTTTTACAGGGAGATGGATTAATATAAGGGAAATATTGTTTATATGAATCTCTTAGTATTAGTATTAATGTATTTCTGTATTTATATGTATATGACATGTATGTACATGTTATAATATGTTTTAAGTAAAGGTATTTTTTTTTAAGAAAAAAAAAAACCAAGGTATTTCAGAGGGAAAAGTTGGTAACCAGGAAAAAATACATAACAGTTAGATGCATTCAGGGAATATAATGGAATATTCTAGCACTTTCTAATAGCATTAAACAGGTTTGTAACCCGTCAAAGAATATCAGCCTTGGGGCTTCAGTGATTAAAATAAAAAAAAGTCACCGAGGCTAGGTTTGGTCTATCATTACAATGTATGTACTTTATTTTCAAGGATCATGCAAAGGTTGGCATGTCTACTATGTGATGACTGCTGGATTTGTATTCACTGCGTATATTCAGAACACTTAAAAAAATTGCTTTCATATTTTAGCTTCACCGAAAGCTTAATACTTTTAGATTTTTTTTCGATATCACACAGCAGATTGTAAATTTGTAGAGTGTAAAATTCCAAAATTACGAGAAATAATATACAACCAAGTGCCGCACCGAACTTTTGAACATTTGGTATTTTTTTTTTTTATATAAAATTCACCCTATTTAATATCAAATGAAGAAAAATCGTAATTTTCCAATAAACTGTTGAAATTGTTAAATTACAAGAGAAAATTACTTGCATTCAGTATTTTCATATGTTTTGTTCAAAATGCAATATTCTTTGCAAACACTAAGTCTATTTAAAATCTTTAAAGGAAAACAAAAACCCATATATACAAAGCACATTAACAAATATAAAAGACACGATCACAAAAAATTACCATAGCACAATATCACAATGGCGGGATGTATAAGTACCGAGCCACATCAAATAGATATTACCAAAAAATGACTATAAACAGTAAAAGTGTGTATGGTATTGTTGAAGTTGGTTTATATTCCCATCGTCTTGGTGCCTAGAAGCAAAATGTGCAGTTTAACAATGTGCAGATCGTTTTTTTGTCTCTGTCGCAGATAGATCAGATTGGGACGACTCGTTTATATAGTATATTCATGATTACTTAAACTTTATGGTGCATGAATACAAATTAACTGACAATATTTTTGTTGCAAAAAGTAAACTAACAAAAATACGGAACTCCGCCGATGAACATTCAAAACGAAAATACTGTTATCAAATGGTAAAGTCAAGAGCTCAAACGCATCAAACGAATGGATATAAAATTTCATACATTAATGCTATGACTTCAACATGGGCTTTTCTATCATTATCATTTTCTATAAAATCTTTATTTTCTTTATTTCTGTTGAAAAATCTTGTTTTTTTTAAATATTTTTTATATATATTTTAGGTACAGCATGACGAACAGCATTGGTATGGCGCATGCCGTACCTGCCGTACCGGCTGCTACGCACCTGGGTCAGCACCTCATAATGAACATTCATGCCATGTTTGGTTTCATTCCACTCAGTGGTTCTCTAGAAGAAGTTCAAAATGTAAAACGTTTACGCCAACGATGCCGGACGACAAGTGATGAGAAATTGCATGTGTGTAACCAGTGTAACCAATGTAACCATTAGGTCAATGAAGGTTACAAATGTACCAGGATTTGAGAATTTCTGAATATGATGATTTATGATAGTTTGTGTGAGTGTAACCAGTGTAACCAATGTAACCATTATGTCAATTATGGGGGTTACAAAACATGGTGACTGAATTATGGTGCACATTTTGTGCCTTATTAGATATGGCACAAAATGTGCACCTGAAATATAGGTATCTTGTTTTGTTACCCCCATTGAAGCAATGGTTACATTGGTTACACACATGGACGTTAAGCAAATGATATGCAATAGCGGCTTTATCTGTTGCAAACTGTACATGTACATGTATGGCTGTGCATGGGGAATCCAGTAAAAAATGGTAACTAGCCTGGGAAAGTCGGGTTACAATGGTTACATGCATGGGAAATCAGGTAACAATGGTTACATACATGGGGAATCAGGTTACAATGGTTACATGCATGGGGAACTTGGGTTCGGGCCAGGTGAGCTAAAAACAGAAAAAGGGGGTGCGAGTTCTGTATGACTCATTTCATATTATTTTTTCATTGTACCTGCACCGCTTTTCCCGAGCAACAATACTTTTTGTGGAAAGTCTATGACATTGTTAATATCAGGTCTTGTGCATGCCAGTCCCATCTACATTATAATAATCACTAAATTGTAAATGTCAGATAAAATTTGTTTATGTTGGAGACGCAAGGGAGATAACCCCGAAGTTACAATATTACCTAAAGCCCAAAAGTATATTTTAATAATGATGAATAGCCACGGTCTTGATTAGTCATACATAAAAGTCGATAAACAGGTAAATTAATTTTATAATATCTATACATACACAGATACATATCTCACATATCATTGCATGTACGAATTCATACTTTGAGATTTATAGCTATATAGTCATAAACAGTTTACTTTTAGGATGAAATTTGAAAAAAAACCCTTACCGAAAAAAAAAAGCCCTGCGGCAAACCATTTTACCATGCAAATGAAGTTTGCGGCATGCTTGCTGCAAACATAATTATGCAAATTAGATTTGCCGCAAATTATCGGCAATTGTTTGCTGCAAGCTTACGGTATTTGTTTGTGGCAAACATGCGGCAAACTTGCAGGAACTACACATATACTAATGTCATGTGTGAAGACACATTCAATTTATCTCTTTCAAAAATTACACAGCAACATTTTTAAAAAGTCAATTCCTGTCTTTATACAAACTGTCACTGGAAGAATTCTTGCAAACTCGTGACATTTAAGGAAATACATACATTCATTTGAGTTTTGAAAAAGGGGCAGGAGTCATTCTCAAATGACACAATATACCTGTATTCAAAAATGAACAAGGTAAAATCTCAAATGTGTATTGAGAATATAAAGCTAGGTAATAATTGCATTACTACAGAATTTAATCTTAATAAACATGATCATGATGGTGCAGTACATCAGTTACAAATTCAAACTTATAATGGCTTAAGTTTTTCAATAACACATACATGTACAATGTATATATAGTTCACAGGCACTTGTCTCAGAAAATAATTTCCTATATACCTTATTATAACACAAGGTACTGTACTTGCATTTTAGAAAAATGTCATGTGGTGACGAAGTTCCGTTATATGCCGCTTTATAGGCTGTCAACCCCACTAAAACTGGTTATATCGTAAATCTAAATTGATTTATCTTTACAATGGTGTATAACATGCCTACATTTGTTGTCGGAATCATCCGTAGCAATCCTACCAAAGTATGTCAATCGTAATAATTTTGCAAACCGCTGAAGAATTGGCAATACACGTCCGCAGTAAATGATTTATTATAAAAATTGTTTTAAAAAAAACTGTTAGTTTTCGTATGAATAGAACTTATCATACAGTTAGTAAAATTGTATAATATACCGTGAAAGAAATCTAACAAGTGTTGTTTGTGGTATGTCTAATAAGTTACAAATTTTCCCATGACGTCAATGTCTTGCAGACTCTCGCTTGACTTTACGTATGAAATGAAACAAGATCAGATAACTCCGAGAATCATTTAGACTTTCCCATAGAATTGACCAATCGGAAACCGAGATATACAAGGATATTGCCAATTCTTCAGCGGCCGGTTTGCAAAATTATTACGATTGACAAGCTTGCAGCAATGTTTGCCGAAGTTTGCAGCTAGCGGCAAACATCTGCAAACACTATTTATTGTGTTCCTGCAAACTTTTTGTTTGCCGCAAGCTTGCAGAAAGTCTGCTGCAAGTTTGCGGCAAACAATTCAGTTTCACAAGGGAATAGACAGGACAAGACTTGTGTAAACAAATGCAGGATGACAATTTAGGTTAAAAAAAAGCAGGATGAACTAATAAAAAAGCTATATAGACCGAGTAGAGTAAAGAATAACAAGGCAGGAGAGAGATTAACATCATCAACCGTGGGCCACGGCCGCATAAAAATCACATCATATACTACTGCAACAGTTTGTCATTATGATAGCAGCACATTTGAAACGGTACGTGATTTTTAACACCGTACTCCTAACTATATATAACACTGATGTAGATAATTAGGACATATTGTTTAGATGTGTTTATCAACAAGGAAATTATGATTCAATGTTTTTTCTAGGAGATGTGCCCCTTTGGATTTATCGTGAGTTTTGGCAATAATTTCTTGCTACATGCATCATCCGACGTTATGCGAATCCAGACAGTCAACAAATAACGATAAGGACAGGACTTATTCGATCAGAAGACGGACGTCAAATGATAACAACAGCTCACTGTGCCGGCCAGGTGAATTAACAGGTCCATCAGTAGGATGTTACATTAAGTATCAATTTGAATATCGACTGTTTGCTGAATCAATGTGGTTTGTCACGAATTATGATTTTTTGTCTATACTTGAATAAGAAATTTGTATCAATAACTCAGTAGAAAAGGGCACTCATGATTAAACAAAAAGCTAAATCGTTCTGTCAATATGTGAATCATTCACTGAATTGCACATACGGAATAGAAAAATAAATGTGGAGGGTAGATAAAACCTAAAGTTTCAATATCAATGTAAATTTGTAATGATTAAGTATGAAAATATGATACATATATATCTTTTGCATGTTTAAAAATCATAAGTTGACTGATACTGTTGTGGATTACATTTTCGCGTGTGATATCAAAACATCTTTTGAGTATTTCATGATGCAGTACATACAACATTGATAAACAGATTCTATACTTTTACCAATATATTCAACATTAAATTATATATAGCTATGATGTTTTAGATATATTTCGTTTTTTTTTCTACAATTGATAAATTGTGTATTCTTTTACACAAGAAGTTCATATTCAATGAGACAGAGTTGACATTTTTTCTTCAATTCTTTTGACACTCCATGGATTGATTGAGTTATAGAAATGATCACTCGTACTTTTTTCATCCGCAGCTGCCAATCCATATAAAGGCAGCAGTTTTGGCTATTGGGGATGCATAAATACAGAGCCACGTCCGATCTGAATGGGGAGGTTAAATCCGATAAACCGTGTAGGAAAGTGCAAAGCTCTCTACCGGTATAAGAGCTCATACACAAGTTAACTATGTGCCTGACCAGATTCGGTAATATTGACGCCGTCAGATTCAGTGAAGTCCAAATTTCTCGACCTTCATGCCTACTCTTCAGTATTCTACCAATTAGATTTATTGCTCGTCTGATATCTTCCAAAATTTGTAATATTTGCAGCTAGATGTCTGACCAGCACCAATCAATCTTTTAGCGTTTGGTGTCATTGTGAAAGCTCCAAAACATCAATTTGCTGTAAATTTTATTTTGATAACCTTTTTAACTGATCTATTATCCAAGAGCCTGTCATCAGGACCTTCCGTAATTGATAAAAGTATTCACATACATACCATTTAACTACTTAAGGATTAGTTAAGTAAATAGAGAATGAAAATGGGGAATGTGTCAAAGAGACAACAACCCAACCAAAGAGCAGACACCATCCGAACAGTACATGCATTTAATATTTCCATTGGAACTTGAGACACGCTCCTTTGATGGATTGCAGTTTTAAAGAAATATCCAGTTTCTTTATGTAAATTATTACAATACAGACATAACTACATATTGATTAACAATACAACAAAGCATGATATACCATGTGCTATTTTATTAACGTTCTTATCTTTCTAAGATCTATATGAAGTGTAGAAATACTCAATCAATAATCTAGACAACTGTAACTTTACCGCTGACAAATGAGCTTACTTTGTAAAGCTGAATAGCATGTGATTTGAGAAAGTTAGGTACTGCCAGTACAATCAATAATTGTTCCTGATGTAACTTCATTGCGCAGGTTAGTTGTCAGAATCAAGGACATTGTTGCACTAGCCTTGAACAGTGAAGCCGTCATGATAATATCTGATAGCGACATTCAAAGGTAAGTCAATAACAATGCATTAGAAATTTACATTATTGTTTTGTTGTGTTAACGAGTAAAACTGCATAGCATTAATTTATATTTAATAACTTTCAATGTTTTTGATTGAACGTTTAACTATTTGATATCACATTGGTAACCGAAGAGAGATGAGCTTCTAGATTTATTTGATATATATAGAAATGAAAGATACACATTTAACATGTTTCCCGTAGAATGTACGAGATATACAGTAGTTTTGATTTAAATCAGTGATGTTTAATAAAATAGATATTTGTAATTAAAAAAACCTATTAATTTACTTATTCCTTCACAATCACCATTGATATCTCCGTCATGATAAGCCCCTAGTCACCTACGAAGTCTTGTATTGTAGGATTATATATACCCTTTAAAGGGTTAGTAGCTAAAAGGTGCAATTTATGCTTATACATGATGGTGTAGACTTCTGTGGACATATTGATATATTATTTTCAAGTATTGGGTAAACGTACATTAGAGAATATAAAAGAACACATCACTTTTAAATATATCCCCGCAAGTAAATTTGTTGATTAGAAAAAAAACTGCACTTATTACCCACTTGTTTGGAACAAATTATGTCGTCTGAAACTGACTGAGATGGAGCTGAATGGAACACATTATATCGATTATTGGCTTTTTAACATGCGACAATCGATCATTGGCGATATAACACGTGATAGTCGATTATTGATGATATAACACTTGATGATCGATTATTGACGATATAAAACTGGCAATCGATAACGACCGATAAAAACTTGGTTAAAAGTGGAAACTCATCTGGTCTGCAACTATTTTAAAAAGCGAATTTCTGGCACTTAGCAATGTGTTGACCATAGATTTTTTTGCTTTTGTTTTTCTGTGTTGTTGGGTTGCTGTTCATTTTCTCGCAAAGATAACAAAACATAAGGGTTACTGTATGGTCTTCCAATACTATCTCTTTTAAAGCAAAGAACATAAACAGATTAAAGTGAACATAAACAAAATAAAAATAAGAAAGTTGCTGAATAAGTACTATATTATTCATATTTTCAAGGACAACGCCCTATAAAGGAGAACGTTAAATGGATTTATCCATAATTGAAATGATCCGTAGAATGTTCAGTGTTACTAAGAGGTGAAACAATCCATATTTACTATTTTTATTGGGAGATTTATTACATAGTATATTTAATAATTTTATATACGGACTGTAAATTTTGAACGATATACAGATCAGTAGATCATACTTGTATATATAGTTTAAAACCAAACAGTGCCAAATATACGTAGACACCTGTTTAATATTTATAATAAGCAATTGTGCAATATGTAAGCTTTGTTCAATGAAGGTCGACTTAATAACAATTCGAACTTAAGTTTGATTTTGTTTGAATTTATTTGAAAGTGAAAGGTAAAGCTATTAATGTATTTAAATCTCGTTTGTACCTTATTTGCAACCACATGACTATATATTATAAGTTTACTGCAGAGATTGGTAGATAGTATTTTCAAGGTGAGTAAATATTAATTTTATCTTTGTCTGTCTGAGTGTGACACACCCCATTGTACACATTATATCTTGTACACATTATATCAAGGATATCCGTACTTGAAACATGGTAGGTGAAATTTTATATCTTTGTATTTTAAACGTTCATTAAACTTGAAAAATCGATGATTAATTATTTGTAAAATGCGCAAACGTTAAAGATCTTTTAACAAATGATACTCGTTCGGTATTGTGTAACACTGAAAAAGTTGTGTCAATAAGTGTTTAATTCGCTCGTATTTGCCAACCTGTTGTTGTCAAAGGACGATTTAGTTTTCAATGAAGTGGTATCACATATTGATATTGTCATATTATAGAGAATCGAAGCTATATTTCCTGGTTCACTATTTAGAATAAGCAATTGTTGCGATTATTTTTTATCTCGATCGTTTCTAATACATCTATAAGTGTAATCTCATACCACATCTTATTTTGGTGGCCTTTTATTAGTCCGATATTGCTCAAATTTCTGACTGCCAGGATTGCAACTCCAAGAACCACCAACCGTCTCACTGACACCTAATATTCATTTGACTCCACAGAAGAAAGTGTTCACGAAAGTCGAATGTGTTTGATCCCTGGTAGCTTGCAAGTATGGTTAAATTATCAGAAGGCGATGGTTACAACCCATGTGACACTTCAAATCGGATTTAAAAACAAACCAAACCATTAAGACATCTTGACTAATATAAAAAGGGATCAAAAAGGGGCAATCTCAAAGCATAAGTTGAGAAAAAACAAACAGCACCATGGTATCACATCTATACAAAAGCCAGAAAAAACACATTTCACAAAACATTTTACAGAAAACACTAAATATCTATCAACACGAACCCACAAAAAACAGTGGTCTATTTAATTGCTCCGTGGCTCAAGGCTGATAAACGTCTCTTGTTAAACTTTAAGACATCACCAAGATCATTAATCGTCAATAAGCGTAAAATTTTCCTTTTACAACTTGACCAAAAGCAATAATCTGAAAAGAAAATACAAAGAGAGTTAGTTTTAAATAGATTGATTGTGGTTTGCTTAATGTCCAGTGGCAAATGGTTCATGCATATTCAGGACGAGAAATAAATACTAATTAATAATTATAGAAATGATAAGACCCTGGAAAATGAATGTATATTGCATGTGGAAAAATTAAGCCTTTCAACAGGGCATCTACGGACTCCTAAAAAGTGCGTTGCATTGGTTCTTATCGGACTGAAAACGTGGCATTCTCTCTACACGATGTATTGAATACATACACAACGTCCCTATTTTGACCTGACGAGGCTGCGTATTTATACATCCCGCACAATTAGTTTTCAGTCCATTGAGAAACTATCATAAGCACTTTCCGCTCCGGCTCACAGTAATTAAAACAAGTAAGAAATAGTCCTGGTTTCCTGCGACACGGATACTGGTACACCATATCGGAATTTAAAAAAAAAAATAATTTTGTTGCTTTTATTTTTACAGGACATGGATATGATGAAGACAAAGCTGTTAGGATATCTGCCTAAACCAACACTTTACCCCTTCTATGGGACACTTCTTTTATACTTCGTGTTATACCAGCCATTTATAGGTTATCCTCCTATAACATTCTTCGCCGCATTTTTTAAAATCCTTCCAGTGTTGTCGTTGGCATATTTTGTGCGGTCCACCGTTAAAGGAAAATTGTCAGAACTTATGGACAATGATTATAAGAAATTCATTTTCATTGGATTACTGACATCCAGTCTGGGAGACGCATTATTAGTGGCTCGTACCTCTCTCTTCATTCCAGGTATGCTGGTCTTTGGTGTTGCGCATTTGTTCTATATCTTGGCCTTTGAACCGTCCAGTGGTAAAAGCAGATTACAGAATTTGTATATTCTAGGATATCTAGCTCTTGCAGTGACATTGCACGCAGACATTGATAGTTTTATAATGTTTTGTCTTGTGGTGATATATATGACATTGATTCTTATTATGTCTTGGAGAGCTACAAATGCCTATGAAAGAACAAAAACATTTCCGGCACTGGCCGCATGTGTCGGTAGCATGTTATTTATTTTCTCAGATTTCCTGATAGCAGTTGATAAATGGAAATTTTCCGTACCATTTACACAGTTTTTTGTGATGATAACTTATTATTCTGCACAATTCTTTCTTGCTTTGAGTACAGATAGTTAGTTATAAAATATAAAAGCTTATAATAGACAATCAAAAACAAATTTCAAAATGATACTAATACCCTAATTTTAGCTTTTTGGTACATCATATGTAGCTTTATACATGTTATACCAATAAAATCAAGTGAAATATATTATATTCATTATGACAACAGACAATTGTCTTGGTGATAACAAGTGGAAAAGTCGACAGAAGCATAAGATGTGAGATTAGTATGTTCTTCGATGGTATGATGTAAGTCATGATACCTATTCTAGAGCACATGATACATGTTTCTGGAAGAACCTTCATTGAATTTCTTCGGAGTTCAGTATTTTTGTGATTTTACTTTTTAGGTACATGCATAATAGACGAATCATAGTAACAGAAAGCTAATCAGAACATCCAAAGTTGTCTAAATAAACTCATCATATGTACCAGGATTAAAACATTATACGCCAGGCTTGCGTTCCGTCTACGCTCGTATGAAAAAGGTTAAAAACTGCAAATTAAAGTACGAATTTTACGAATTTGAAAAGCATTTATGAACAAAATTTCCAAAAGTTTTTTGCCAATTTCAGCTAAAAGAGGGACGAAAGATACCAAAGGGACAGTCAAACTCATAAATCTAAAACAAACTGACAACGTCATGGCTAAAAATGAAAAAGACAAACGAACAACAGCACACACGACACAACATAGAAAACTAAAGAATAAACAACACGAACCCCACCAAAAAAACTAGGGGTGATCTCAGGTGCTCCGGAAGGGTAAGCAGATCCTGCTCCACATGCGGCACCCGTCGTGTTGCTTATGTGATAACAAATCCGGTAAATAGTCTAATTCGGTAGATCACATTCATGAAAGGGAAGGGGATTGTAGTTACGACGTAAGGAACATATCCGATATCAGCTAAGGTAGTCTATTCGAAAAATTTGAAGTGTTTTTGAAACATTTAATTTACATTTTAATATCAAATTATAATAATTTAGTTTATGTAATGTTATTAACACTTTTTCTGTAAAACTGAATGAAGAGAGATGTCCTATGGTTAGTCTTCGTAAAAAATGAAGGAATAAAGATGTTTAGAGAAGTTAGAATTCATGTTTATGAGCTTATTTGCATATTTCGGATGCAAAAGCAATATTGAATAAGTTATGGCAAGAATGAAGACACGATTGGAATAAAACATTTAACATGAAAACAACAACGCAAAAACATACTTATAAAACAGTTTTTTTTTTTGGTCCGTGTTGACTGTTGTCTCACTGTGACTTTAGAAAAGAAGAACAGCAATCAAAGCACTGTTCCTTTGCTTTTTGTATGTTTTTTGTGTGCATTTACTGATTTCAAGTCATGGATGGATACCCCATAAAATAAACCTCTTTTGTAATGTATGTTACTTTTCCCACCATACAGGTTAGAGAACAAGAAATTTTCGTATCATATACTCGGAGAGGTTAGAAAACCAACAACTATAAAAAAATCAATCAATATATATTTTTGAAAGTCAAACAATTGTCATTAGATTTTACAAAATGTTTCGAATATGCATACAGAATAGTATAGTATTTCTTTTTTTATTATTCTGATCGAAAACTAATTTCGGAACTGAAAAAAGGCAGAGCGTTACCAATATTTACTAGTTTTAAAAGTAATGTGCACCAAAATGTTCGAGCACTGTCACTATTAAAGAATAAAATGTATTTCGATTATAATTTAGAACAAAATGGACTTGAAATATACTTGGTTTACTTTCTAATGGCAAAGGCACACATTATGACGAAGAGTTGTGAATTTAGATTTTGACCATCACGATATTGATCGAAAACTGAAAACATAAAAATGTAAATATGACTTAGGATACTTTCAAGTGTAAACAAAAAATGAACTTTTCGTGACCTGAAGTGTTACTTCATGCCATGACGACTATTTAAATCAGAAGTCTTAATATTAATTATTTATATCCAGATTATTATAAAACTGTCTGACCAGATTAGTAAATCAATAGTGTGAATATATATATGTATATATGTACTCAAAGGAAAGCACTAACATTACCAGAAATTATAACAGAGAATCTAGGTATCATACACGGCAGTTTTACATTTCATAGGAACAGGTGAAATGTGTGAAAAACATGTATTTGAAAGTATCATTAGCAATACCTATAATTGTTAGTGTATTTTTTCATATATCCAACCAAGTTTTAGTTTTCATTAGAATAGAACTGAAACGGCAAACAATTATTGCATGTAGAAGAAAGAAGGATAAGGTATAAACAAATAGTCCGACCAATAAAAATGACAACATGATGATAAAAAAGAAATACGACGAAAAGACAACAGTCTAAAAAACATTACACAGAAAACATGAAAATTGGAGGAACACGGACCCCCCCCCCCCCCCAAAAAAAAAAAAACAACAAAAAACAAAAAAAAAAAAACAAAAAAATGCATATGTCGCCTGAAAACCTGTTGATACCGAAAACAGAGCGCAAGATGCTTGGATTTAATCATAAGAGAGGCTATTCCATCATTTGGGCTAAACATTCTTGGGTCAAGATAACATTTGAGCTACTAGTAAACAAGTTTTTTTACTGTACAGGCAAATTACTGATACAATTTATTTTATACAAATACTATTTTTTTGGGAAAATTCAACCTGTATAAAATACGTTATTAGAAACGCACGCTATCTTGTGAAGAAGAGGACTTGAAGTTTTACATCATTTAAAGAATGTAGTTTACAGTTGAGATTATGTAGTTTCACAAGATTACGTTTTTTAAAGGCTTTAACCTTTATATTGAGGGCCATAGCAAATTTTTAGAACAATCATTTGGATGTACGTTTAAAAGCTTGCCTTTTTTTACATCTTCATGAAGTTCATAGTTTTAAAAGGTCATTAAGTGCTGGTGAGCAAGAAACAAATATTGTCTGTCGAACGAATTAAACATGGATAAACGTGACCTACCGAATTAGACTAATTACCGGGTTTGTGCTAACATGAGTAACACGACAGGTGCCACACGTGGAGCAGCCATCTGCTACCCTTACTTGAGTTTCTATAATGTCTTTTGTGTACTATTGTTTGTGTTTTGGTATTTTCTTTTTTAGTCATGGCGTTGAAAAAAAAATGGGGTTTTAAGATTGATTGTCTTTTGCTTGATATTTCATTTATAGTGAGAATGAGAACTAATTAGCAATCAATACAATAAATAGATCTTCAAATTGGGTCAATCGAATGAAAGAATGTAAATATAGACTGTCATAATTGAAAAATAGTTGGCCCTAAACATTACTAGTATTAAACCATTCAAAGAGGAAAACCAACAGTCTAATCTATATAAAAAAAAAAAAACCCGAGAAACGAGAAACGCTTATGAACCACATTAACAAACGACAATCATCGAACAACAAGTTTCTGACTAATATGGGTTTATTCAAAAGCTTTTAGCTGCAACCAAAACTTTTATAAAACGTCACTATTATCTGAGAGGAAAGTTTATGAACCAGAGTTGTGTCAAAGAACGAGACTGCCTCGTCCTTTTCCTAAAAAATCTTATTTGAAAAAAACAAAGACATTCTTGATAGATATTCCATATCAACTACATAAATAATGACGTAATATATCAGCTTAAATACGTGTTATAGTTTTCTTTATTTGTCTTTGTTATAAATCTACCATTACTCTTTGGTCAATTTTTATTAATACAAGTATAGTTTTGGCATGGCTAGATACTTATACATCCCCGAATGTGTTCTTGTGTTTTGGTCATTTTTCGTATTCCTGTGTTTCATTTTTGCTTTTGTGCCTTGTCTAGTATATTCAACTTTGTCCTTTTTGTTGAAATATTTGTTTGTTTATAAATGCGTTAAATTTTTCTTTCATGTTAGAAACAAACTAAAATTTTGATTTAAAAAATCATTTTCATGATTCAGAATAGACTATTATCATCAGAAAGTGCACCATAAGCCTATTTGGCTGGCTGATTACTTTGTATTTTAAAACATGTATTTATTTGTATATTCAGGTTGCACTATAATAAATAATGCTTCTTCTTCTTCTATATAGTGATTAAGATGTCAACACAAGTGAAAGGTTTGGCCAGCTATATAAAGTAAAATCACAAAAAAATGGACTCCGAGGAAAAATTAAAAAGTAAAGTCCCTAATAAAATGGCAAAATCAAAACTGTCATAGTCCTGCCTTAGTACAGGCATTTTCTAATGTAGAAAGTGCTGGATTAAACTTTGTTTATAGCAAGCTAAACCTCTCACTTGTATGAGAGTCGCATAAAATTCCATTATATGGATGTGTGAACAAAGCAAACGGACATAATAGGTATAAATGTCAAAAATGGGTGTACAGCAGTCAACATTGTGTTCTTAACCACTATAAAACAAACAACTACTCAAACATAACACAATAACACAATTGCGGGATGTATAAGTACAGAGACACGTCATATGTAACAAAGAAACACAAAGGCAAAAAGACAAAGCATATTAGCAAAATTGAAAGGCAAGAATACAAAAATTATCATAAAACAATAACCCAATGACGGGATGAATAAGGACAGAGCCACTTCAAATTGATACCACCAAAACAGACTATTCATAAAGACGAACAAAATAATTCAATAACACGTTATTAAGACGATAAACAAAGTCAGTACCAATAATCTATACTTCAAGACCATCGTGTATTATTCGTGTGGTTGATACGGAATATTTATCAACAAGGTCTTGGTTCCTTCCGATGAACTTTTTTTTTTTAGAAAAATAACGATACGTTGTTTGACATACCCCTGGTTCATCATCTTTCTGATCAGACACTGGTGACGTTTTACAAAGTCTGAGTAGTTGCTGCATGTTCTTCAATACCGAATAATTAATATGCAAGTGAAGTTAGTATATTGCTACTAAGGTGGGGGAAATTGATGATTACAAAATTAAAATTGTGTCGTTAATCAAAGATTCTGATGCTGAGATAACCGTGAACGTCTAATTCGAGATATTCGTGTTTGTTTTTTCTTTAATTTCAGGTTTTGCGGGATCTATTAATGGAACCCTATCAGAAAAGTTTGAATTGTTAATGGAAATAACATCATCGTTATATTTGAATTTGGAATTAAATTACCTGGCATCTTTGATCTTCTTGTTTTTGATAAGTGTCTGAAAAGAGGTAGGCAAGGAGAGGGGCACAGTTTGTTCCCATAGGAATGCTGACAATTGAAAAAGTCTAAATCCTAATTCAACAAATATGTTGTCGATAAGAAACTTCAGAATACTGACATGAACCCAGGTTTAATCCACCAGTTTCTACATAAGGAAATGCCAATATGACAGTTGTTTTCCATTCTTTTGATGTGTTTGATCTTTGATCTATTGATTTTACATTTAATAAAGGACTTACTAATTCGAATTTTCTTTGAAATTCGGTATCTTTTGTTATTTTACTTTTTAACAGCCGGATGGGTGAAGTCCATTCAACCATGTTTTTATATTCAAAGTCAAACTTTAGTGTATATTAGAAGTTAAGTCTAAAATGAATTAGAAACTAAAGATCAATATAAAATAACTTTAGAAAATAAAGTAAATTTTCTGTTAAAATGTTGTATCCGTTTCGTACAAAATGTATAGAAATCGTAACTGCCAATGAAGATAGACAAAAATAAAGTTGTTTCAATCACGGGGGGGGGGGGGGGGGGGGGGGGGGGGGTAACTTCCCATTATTGGGTATACGGGGATGTGCCAAAAATATGGGTCATAATTTTGCGAGATTTTATATAAAAATGACCCTCCTTTTTAATGACTTCCTATATTAAAATGCATTTACGTTTGATAACTGTATATTGATTTGGGGTATGATCTACATATCATATATAAATATGCTATTGAGAATCTTACATTATTAATGGTCAATATATAACGATAAAATATATGTGCACCAAACGATGTCAATTCATATATAAAAACTTAAGGGTAGCTGGTATATTTATGAATTATGAGTGATGCTGAGTTAGTGCTTATATAAGCAATGGGTCATATTTTAAATATTGTATATAAGTATAGGTCATTCTTTCTTAAATATTTATATAACTATAGGTACTGAATTTCAGTGAATGTTATATTAAAATGGGTATGGGTACGTTTTTTGAGGCAAAAATGGCACACCCCTACCAAAAAAATATCGAAGTTACCCCCCCCCCCCCCCCGGGTTTCAACTTAAAGCATGGCAAATCTTGCTCTAACGCTTTTATTTATCCACATACAGTTTTTACCCCATAATCATATGAACGCTATTAGATTATCTATTTTCAAAATTTAAACTATTAGAATTGAATTTGTCTGACTGCTGTTTATCTTTTCTATTTGTTGTCCGTCTTCTGTTTTTTGGAGTTCTTGACATTGTGTTACTTTTGAAAAAGGGGATGCCAAACAATTATTATATGCATATTCAACCCCAGAATATTTTTACAAGTAACACAATTATTTTGTCCGGTATGAATGGCTGGTAATTTGAGGTGCCACTAGACATAATGTTAGGATATGTTTGATAAAAATAGAAGTTTTGCCATACAACAAGCAACCTAAAATCCCTCAGAGATATATTGCAAGCTGTCTACAAAGCGAACAAAGTCCGAAGCTCTAACACAATTTGAAAAATCAGTTAAGCGTCGCAGCTAAACAGAATCCTTGCTGTCCACACTATTGCTCTTCATCATGAATAGACCTTACTTTAACTCTCTAAGGGGTATGTAGGTCACCTGTTGCAAAGCAAACAATTCTGGTGTAGCCAATATACCATGATTTTAAGTGGCAGTTCAAATTTGACGCCTCTCATGTCCCACTGAACTATTGTATAAATTGTTGAATTTATGTCGTTCTGAATATAAACGTAATATGTCTCTAAACAATGAGAAAAGCAACAACGACCAACTAAGCTATCATTCTGAAGGACTTTTTTATATTAAAGGGGAGTCAACAAAAGTTATACCGAAGTCCAGTACAATAAACTATAAACGAAGTGACGACGGTAGCGTGGACCGGGTCTAAGGCTTTTCATTAATTATCTGTCATGAAAAAAAGACTCATGTCACAATAGGAAACATTACATGCTTAGTGTTCTTTTGATTAAATATCTAACAGGCTTAGTTTAAACATATTTGTTTTTATTTGTAGTGGATTGGGAAACAAGTTTTGCAACATATATTAATCCCTTTCTACTTTGCGGTTGCGAGTACTGCCTTGTAGCAGCATAAGCCTGCTCTTTTTCGAAATCTACAAGAGTGTTTTTAACGTGCAAGAGATATGGCTCTCTCTCAAAACGGGTCAGACATTTATCGTTCCCTTCCGACGGACTATCATAGTTTCCTTAAGACCATACTCGCAAATGGTGTCAAGGGAGAGCCGAAAATTCAGTCCCTGAAAATTTCATCCCGGAACGGGAATCGAACCAGGAACCTTTGTTTTATTAGTCCGATGAACTAACCACTAAACCACGACTCGAACAGTCTTAACCTTATGATTTTTTTTTATCAATTTTGCAGGTGGTAGATATACATTTATTTTGGCATACAAGTTATTTAAGAGAGTTCGCTTCTCAGTTTCAAGATAATTATCTTTTCAATTCACTAGTATATATTGATAGGGGATTAATAAATGAATCAAATGAGCAAACAAAAAATATAGGTCAATGTGCTTGTTTTCGAGATATTAGCCATTGAAATTTTGACGGGAAAATGTTCTCTCTTGACACCTCATCATAGCTTTATCATTGACAAGTTTAAGTTCTCAAAAACTATCAAAAATAATTAAAATTTTATAAGACTTTTACAGATGGGTTATCATTATAAAGTAAGAGATTTTTAAAAAGGAAAATGGGGGTCAATGAACAAAATTTGTTAAAGCATTGAACTGGATAACACCAGAGGATTCCGAAAATCTGACAAAAATTCCAAAACATGACAAGCGAACTTTCTTAATTAAGACCTTAATGGCAACAATCTCATCGTTGTCATTTACCATGTTACATCATTTTCAACTTCAGCAGTTGCATTTGCTGTTTTGTATTATTATACCTTATTTTCAATGATTAAAAAATATCAGTATTTAATTCAAAAGCAGGTATTTAGACATAGATATTTACTTCGTAAACATAAACTAAATTCTTATTTATAAAATTTTATTTTTTAGAATATATTTCATAAAAAGGTAATCTAATGTTTTTCTTCAGATTTCAAACAAATGCCAGTCCTCAATTCATTTTATTAACGTTTTGTAGATCCTTACAATTTCAATAAACATAGTCATTTAAAAGGTGAAGTATATGTACACTTACTTCATATTTATATAATTACATTACATGTATGTTTCACGAGAATCCGTAGTTTGATTAGCTAACAACAATCGCTCGTCATTTGAAAATTAACCTTTATATTAAAATGAACTGTTACAATCGCAATGACACGTGCTTCAACAAAAAAATGCACAAGTAATAAAAAAAAACCCGATAACACTTTTTTTATGACCTTACTAGCATAGAAATGGTATCTATGAAATAAATGCTCCTTTTTGTAATTTGAATGGATTGTAAAAGTGTTGATCGTACACAAATGTTTAGAATGAGTATTGCGCTTCATACAAATAAGAGCACCAGTAGTATACCGCTGTTCAAAAGTCTTAAACCGATTGAGAGAAAACAGATCTTGGTTACAAACTAAAACACATCAACTATAAGAGGAAAACAACGAAATAATAGAACACAGAAGTGCAGCAAAAACAAATATAAAGGCAAAATACATAGAAACGAACGATTTTAAAATAACAGCTGCCATATACCTGACTTAGTACAGGACGTGTTAAGAAAAAAAGGGTTGGTTGAATCTGGTTTCGTAGCTAGCCAAACCTGAGCGCTTTATGGCAATGATAAAAAAAAAAATGTGCTTCGGTCAACACTTTAACACGCCAATGAAATTACAAAAAGAAGCATTCATTTCTTAAATTAGACTTCATATTATTTTTTTTCCATTCAAACCCGAACTTGAAAAATAAAATTCTACTAATAAACAAAATTACAATATTTTGAACAAAGACAATATTTGTTTAAGTTAGGTTATAGAAAAATCATAAAATTAATTTGAACGAGCTTTAGAAACGAGAGGAAAGAAATACGAGCCGAACTTTTCTATGTTGCGATGTTATATATATGTTCCTGCAAATATAAATAGAAAACTTAGACAATAATTTAATTTATTGTGAATAAACACCCAGTTTTACATTTTACAGGTATCAGATCCATCCAGACCAAATTACAATACCCCACATTGTAGCAGATTTTTGTACTTGCGTTACCATCGTCAAGACCAGGTCTAGTAACATCTACACTCCATCCGTCTGTATGTCATTTTTCCGTTCTTCCGACCGAAAGACGTTGAGTTGAATGAAAACTTTTGTTAACCCTTTCTTGGCTACTATGGATGGGACTTATTTTCTGTTTGGTCTGTAGTTTTTTAGTGTTGAATTATATTGTGTTAGCAATTTTTACATCTATCATGCAATGCTTCAAGTTCGCCGAAATTTTACATCAATCACTGCACAGACGATTGTCTTCAAAGTTTGCTTGGCTTCATTGAAAGTGAATGATCAGTTATGCATAGGTATAAACGTTCCTCAATCAATTGCATGTAGAGACACAGGTCCTGACCATGTATTGCTTTTCCCCGGTATAATTTAAAAGCAATAAAGCATATTGTAATACATCTTTCCAATTTAACCTAAGATTTTATCACCCTTAAACAGTTTTTTTTTATCTTTTACTTTCTTGCTTTTTATTTACTGTTTTATGGAAGATAAACTTGGCACACAAACTAAATAAGTAACAGGAACAAAAATGTTACACTATCGATTCCGTATTTAAAAACTTAGCTAACTAGAATTAGTATCTAATGCGAAGATTTCAGTTACCGTATTGCGAAATTCAAATTCTTTAGTAGTTATGAATTATCTGTTCCATCCAATGACGTTTGTCAAATAAAGACAACACCAGAGCACGTTTCATTATGGAAAATGTACTTTAAAAAAAGGCAAAAAGTAGTATATCGCTGTTGAAAAGTCATAAATCGATTGTCAGGAAACACATTTTGAAAACTAAAACCGAGGAATCACATCAACTATAAGGGGAAAATAACGGAACAACAGAAACACTGAAGTGTACTAGCATAGCTAATTTCTTTTAATTATTAATTATAAACTGTTCTAACAAAATTAAGCAGACATTTATCATCAATTCTCAGGATTAGCTTTCTGGATGCTACTTCTGCAACAATATGGTAGTTTGAGCCAATATCACGTGCCTAAAGTCCAGTAACTAATTTCTCCATATGGAAAAAAGAAGACAAACATGTCTACAAATTTTAAAATGATTCTTTTGTTAAGAATACATGATTACAAGTATACGTAATGTAGAGATATACCGTATAGCGGGTGATTTTCACTGCTGTAAAATTTCGCTATTTTCATTGAATAAGGAATACGAAATATTTTTGCGAATTCAAAACCTTTGCATGTGCACTTCTAAATTGGCGGAATTTACTTTGGCGATTTTGTTCTATCCGCGAAAATAAGCGAAAATGTACACCCCGCAAAAATAATCCGCTATACGGTATTTCAATTGATTGTATGAAATGTTGTATGCATATTTAACTCGTTGAACATCATCTTTAACCTCATCATAGATAACTGCACTTATCAACTGATATAATTTTGAACATTTCGGTTTTTATATGAAAAAAATTGTGATTTAGGTCAATAAGTACTCTCTAGAGGAAGTAGATCTCTATTCCATGTTTTATTAAAATTTCATGCATCAATAATCATTTCACAATTTTAGTATTTCAAACAAGGTTTGTCCTGACGATCTCTTAAAATGAAGAATAAGAATTTCCATAATTTTATATAACAATAACAATAACTGCAAACATATTTTATGACCCAGCAAAAACCCCCAAGAAAAATAGAAAATAGCTTAATTTATTGTTGATTAACATGCTCCAGTAGGCCTCAATTTACAGTTATCACAACGAACACAAATTAAAATACCCACAGTGTAACAATAGGTTTTGACTTCTGTCGGCAACTCGAAAGCAGGTTTTATTAACTGCTCCAATCCGTCCGTTTGTTTGTCCTTCCGTTCGAATGACCTTACTATATAATTGAAGTTTTCATCAAAGTTTATTTGTCTTCTATTGAAGGGAACTATTATTTGATTGGTCTAGCTTAATAATAATGAATAATGTTATAATGCGTAGGCAATTTTTCTTCCATGCAGCAACTTCCTGTTTCTCGATAGTTTGAAATCTTACAACACTTATTGAACAATGAAAGTGTCTTCAATGTTGACTTGGCTTCAATAAAAGGGAATGACCAGTTATAGTTTAGAATTCATATTCCCTTACCGAGACAAGACCAGAACTTGTGCTGCTTTTTTCTTTTTTTATTATTTCAGAAGTAATTAGCACATTGTTATAAACCTTTTTCATTTAATCCGAGATTTATTCCACTTAAAAAGAAAGTATTGTTTATGCTTTATGTTCTATATCTTACATTTCTCGTCAGTTTGACTGTTTTCGCACAAATTTTACACTATTTATCCTATCGATATCTATAATCTAAGTTTAAATAATGAAACTAGGGTGATCCTCGTGTGCGATGATTTCAGGTACCGTAAAGTGAAATTTCCATTTTCGAGTAGTAGCAAATCATCTGCCCAGCGAATGGCGTTCATGCATCTCAATTAACGACTATGAATATGGAAAAGAGGGGCGAAAGATACCAGAGAAACAGTCAAAATTCATAAATCGAAAATAAAATGACAAATGATAGTACACAATAAACAACACAGACAACTAATGATTGAACAACACGAACCCCACCAAAAACTGGGGGTGATCTTAGAAATTTCACACACAGAGGCAAGTACTATAATTAGGAACAAGGTATGAAAGTGATTGGCATATATCATTAATTCACAAGCTCCACAGATGCCACTGCTGTTCCAAGGCCTGCTTATTATTCCGGAGTACTTGGGTTCATTCACCAGTGTCGATGAGGTTTAATTACCTTAATTTTAGTTTTCTTGATATTTTATACACATGTATAACTATAAGAAAAAGATCACAAACAACTTAAAACTGATGCACATTGGCCAATAAATTTCACATTTTTCCATGATTTCGGATTTATTTATTTTTTTGTTTTTACCATTTTCTTTGTAGATTCTTGATTTCATGTTTTTTTTAAAACTTTTTCTGACGAGCATGTATATATATATATATTTTCGAATACAAAAAAAAAAAATCGCAGGTAACGTTTACTTACGAAGTCATTGTTGTCGTCCACACAGTGATATACAGTTGTCTCCAACAAGAGCGTGTCTGTGAAAAATGTATGTCTTTACATTTACATAATACAAGTAACCCATCTCGTATTTTGGACAATGATACTTGGTGGCGAATTTATCTATTTATTACGATTTCTCGGTCGCTTAAGCTGCTTTATGGTCAACGATTATTTTCTATGTAAGAGTCTGCGGTAAACGATATGATTGATTAATTAATTGAACTAAATAGCATTTCTTTTTTTTAAATGTAATTGATTAAAAACCAATATCGAAATATGAAAACCCTAAACCAACATTTTCCACAAAGCCAATAGAGTTACTTTTCTTTTAATATATTTAGAGTTTAAAGTTATAAAGTTTTTATATAAAGAGAACTTGCGAATATTATTTTATAATCATATATTTCTATACTAGTTCAACAACGTTTTCTAAATACCATTGTTTCAAACCTGAATTATTTGGAACTTTGATGCAGACCATTAGTTAAAAAAAAAACAAATGCTTGGATACCAGTATCACACAAATAACATTTTCCTTTTCCTCAAAAGCAAATAGAATTACCTTTCTTTTTATATATTAAATTTTAACATTCTGGCGAATTTTTTTACAAACGTTCAGCATATGTGCTAATTCGACAGTGCTTTCTTAGTAACATAATTAAGAACTTGTCTAAAACGGTATCACTAGAAACGTGATATTTGCTATACACACTTTGATGCAGACAATGTCTCTTCTGTTTTAGTAGGGGACCTCAGTGGCCGAGTGGTCTAAGTAGTTACTGCTGTTATTTCTAGCCAGTTAACACTGAGATTGTGAGTTCGAACCCCGCTCGTGCGGGTGCACTCGACTCCAATCTTAATTGACTAGGCGTGTCGGGTTTCCTATCGAAGGTCGGTGGTTTTCTCAGGACACTCAGGCTTTCTCCACCAATAAAAACTGGCCGCCACAAAATACCGTAAATGGGGTGTTTAAAAGTGGCGCTAAAACACCAAAAATCAAAATCAAATCCTGTTTTAGTATTTGATTGCAGTCTTACAAACATTTACATTAAAAAGTAAAATCACAAAAATACTGAACTTAGAGGAAAATCAATTCGGAAAGTCCATAATTACATGTCAAAATCAAACAACAAAACGCACCAAAAACGAATGGACAAAAACTGTCATATTCCTGACTTGGTACAGGCATTTTCAAATGTAGAAACTGGTGGATTAAACCTGGTTCTTTAGCGCTAACCCTCTCACTATAAACGTGTTCTGATGACTTTTTAAATGTGTAATTAATAGCTTATTATTCAACATTATGTTTTACACGAATCAAGAAAATGTAAGTTATACGGCAATTTGATAGCAACGAAACAACATATTAAAAATATACACGAATAAAGTTGTAAATTAATTTAATATAGATAACAAAGCTATGCCGCTTACATCAAATGTTTTAAAAGACAACAAACAATTCTACTTGAAAATAGACAACCATTGAATATAATTTCGATTAGTGTTTTTCATATTTGATTAGTAACATTTGTCAGGATAAATGGAAATACCAATATTGAATGACCCATTATCGCTGATCATGATTGTCTACCTTCAGAAAAGTAAAATATTTGTGAACCAGCTATGTTTTGCCTAAATATTTTCTCAAAAGTGTGTTTTCGTTTTTTTCTAGATCGCTAAATTGTTATAGGGGGTAAATCGTGTAATGCATGCCTATAGATATAGGAAGATATGGTGTGAGTGCCAATGAGACAACTCTCTATCCAAATAACAATTTATAAATATAAGTCAATGTACGGCCTTCAACACGGAGCCTTGGCTCATACCGAACAACAAGCTATAAATGGTCCCAAAATTAATAGTATAAAACCATTCAAACGGGAAAACGACCGGTCTAATCTATATAAAAAAAAACGAGAAACGAGAATCACGTCGTATAAATTACATAAACTAACGACAACTAACGGCCACGAGCATCACTGAAGAGACATGTATTGTCGAATGCGCATCTGGTGCAAGAAAATTGGTACCGTTAATTTTATGACTACCACTGGGTCGATACTTCTGCTGGTGGACTATTAGTCCCCGAGGGTATCACCAGCCCAGTACTGGCATGAAAATACGGATTTTTTGTTTTAAAATTTGATGTTACAAAATGATAGAAATTATTATAAATTAAGGAATGTATCTCCCTCATGCAAAGCTCTGATTCCTTTCACGGATTTGGCTATACTTTTTGGACCTTTTGTATTATAGCTCTTCATCTTTTATATAAGCTTTGGATTTCAAATATTTTGGCCACGAGCATCACTGAAGAGAATTGCATTGTCGAAATGCGCATCTGGTGCAAGAAAATTGGTACCGTTAATTGTATTACTACCACTGGGTCGATGCCTCTGCTGGTGGACTATTAGTCCCCGAGGGTATCACCAGCCCAGTAGCCAGTACTTCGGTACTGGCATGAAAATACGGATTTTTTGTTTTAAAATTTGATGTTACAAAATGATAGAAATTATTATGAATTAAGGAATGTATCTCTCTCATGCAAAGCTCTGATTCCTTTCACGGATTTGGCTATACTTTTTGGAACTTTTGGATTATAGCTCTTCATCTTTTATATAAGCTTTGGATTTCAAATATTTTGGCCACGAGCATCACTGAAGAGACATGTATTGTCGAAATGCGCATCTGGTGCAAGAAAATTGGTACCGTTAATTTTATTACTACCACTGGGTCGATGCCTCTGCTGGTGGACTATTAGTCCCCGAGGGTATCACCAGCCCAGTAGCCAGTACTTCGGTACTGGCATGAAAATACGGATTTTTTGTTTAAATTTGCTGTTACAAAATGATAGAAATTATTATAAATTAAGGAATGTATCTCCCTCATGCAAAGCTCTGATTCCTTCCACGGATTTTGCTATACTTTTTGGACCTTTTGGATTATAGCTCTTCATCTTTTATATAAGCTTTGGATTTCAAATATTTTGGCCACGAGCATCACTGAAGAGACATGTATTGTCGAAATGCGCATCTGGTGCAAGAAAATTGGTACCGTTAATATTATTACTACCACTGGGTCGATGCCTCTGCTGGTGGACTATTAGTCCCCGAGGGTATCACCAGCCCAGTAGCCAGTACTTCGGTACTGGCATAAAAATACGGATTTTTTGGTTTAAAATTTGCTGTTACAAAATGATAGAAATTATTATAAATTAAGGAATGTATCTCCCTCATGCAAAGCTCTGATTCCTTTCACGGATTTGGCTATACTTTTTGGACCTTTTGGATTATAGCTCTTCATCTTTTATATAAGCTTTGGATTTCAAATATTTTGGCCACGAGCATCACTGAAGAGACATGTATTGTCGAAATGCGCATCTGGTGCAAGAAAATTGGTACCGTTAATTTTATGACTACCACATGGTCGATGCCTCTGCTGGTGGACTATTAGTCACCGAGGGTATCACCAGCCCAGTAGCCAGTACTTCGGTACTGGCATGAAAATACGGATTTTTTGTTTTAAAATTTGATGTTACAAAATGATAGAAATGATTATAAATTAAGGAATGTATCTCCCTCATGCAAAGCTCTGATTCCTTTCACGGATTTGGCTATACTTTTTGGACCTTTTGGATTATAGCTCTTCATCTTTTATATAAGCTTTGGATTTCAAATATTTTGGCCACGAGCATCACTGAAGAGACATGTATTGTCGAAATGCGCATCTGATGAAGAAAATTGGTACCGTTAATTTTATTACTACCACTGGGTCGATGCCTCTGCTGGTGGACTATTAGTCCCCGAGGGTATCACCAGCCCAGTAGCCAGTACTTCGGTACTGGCATGAAAATACGGATTTTTTGTTTTAAAATTTGCTGTTACAAAATGATAGAAATTATTATAAATTAAGGAATGTATCTCCCTCATGCAAAGCTCTGATTCCTTTCACGGATTTAGCTATACTTTTTGGACCTTTTGGATTATAGCTCTTCATCTTTTATATAAGCTTTGGATTTCAAATATTTTGGCCACGAGCATCACTGAAGAGACACGTATTGTCGAAATGCGCATCTGGTGCAAGAAAATTGGTACCGTTAATTTTATTTTTTTACTACTGTTCATCAGATTCCTGACTAAGGACAGGTGCAAACATTTGCAGCGGGATTACAAGTTTTTATGGTAAACCTTCTCCATTTTTTTGAAACAATAGCATAACATCACAACATAGAAAAACACACAATAAAATATCAATTGGCAGGCTTAACTCAATCAAAAAACGTAAATTAACACACTATAAACGAATAAATTTGATCTGCGATATCTGAATGCAAATGCACAGTAATGAAATAGTAGGGACAAAAATTCAAGACCAAAAAGCAAACAAACAAGTCCAAACAAAGCCATGGCAAGACACCACTGCGAAATATGTAACCCTTCGAAAATAATCACTTTTGAAGAAAACCGGTTTTAATAATACAGGTAAATCTTGAAAGTTTAAACAAATGTAGTACGAAGTGAAAATTAGAAGATAATCCAAATAATCAAAGCTGGTATATAGACAATATCCATATTAATATAAAATAACAAAAAAGCATTATAAGTATCAACAGGTCGAATTAACAAGAAAATACGATTTGAGAGTACTCGCATTCACTGACAGCTAGTTAAAAGCCAAAAAACAATAATAATAAAAAATCATGCATCAGAGACTAAAATCAACTAAAACACATCCCAGGGATTTAGTATTTTAACGTCATGAACAGTCAGAGAAGACATGACTTGTGCAATGCCAAAAATAAATGTATCGACAGGTAGTAGGATAGTGAGGATCGACTTCTATAGAGATAAAAATGTATGTCTTGAAATCTGACAATTTGATAAGGTATTATACTTAATAATTTTCCAAATTGAAAGACCAAATAGTTATCACGATACTGCTAATAAGTAGGTGATATTTGAAATATACTAACTATGCTATATAATGCTACAGAAGAAATATATGAAAACGGAAAATAGCATAGAGTTCTGTTAAATCAATCAATTCTTGATATGTCGTTATATGTGTCCACACAAACATTTTTACAATGCAATATGAGAGGTGACAGGACAAGAAATGTAAATATGGAAAAGTACGTTACAGGATGTAAGGTACAGATGTTGGCTCAGACTACAATTTTGTTGCAGTAGTGGCACCCAATAATCTTGTGAAACGATGATATATGTCAATTACTTCTTAATTTTGTTAGAACATTTTATAATAATAGTTGTCAAAGGTACCAGGATTATAATTTAATACGCCAGACGCACGTTTCGTCTACATAAGACTCATCAGTGACGCTCATATCAAAACAGTTATAAAACCAAACAAGCACAAAGTCAAAGAGAATTGAGGACCGAAAAATTCAATAAGTTGTGTCAAATACAGTTAAGGTAATCTACTCCTGGGATAAGAAAATCCTTAGTTTCAAAATTCAAAGTTTTGTAATAAGAAATTTATAAAAATGAACATATAATTGATATTCATGTCAACACCGAAGTGATGACTACTAGGCAGGTGATACCCTCGGGGACGAAATGCCACCAGCAGTGGCATCGACCCAGGGGTGTAAATAGTTATCAGGTACCAGGATTATAATAATACGCCAAAAAAAAAAAAGAAGCTGCATTATCATATCGTCTGCTTTGCATGCGAATGGTGATTTTAATTCAAATTGTTGATAAAAAATGGAAAATAACACGTTTAATAATTTATTGCGTCTGAAGCGCTTTTCTGGCTTTACCTTCATCAGGAACGCTCAAAGCCAAACGTTTGAAATCCAACGATGAATAAGTACCGAATATCGTTCAAGAACTATACGTCAAACATACCTAAAATAAATAGCCAAATTCATCTAAAGCCAACTTTGTCTGAGAGAGTTGAAACCTTAGTTTTATAAAATTTCAAAATTTATAAACGGACAATTTTGGTAAAGTTAGTTAAATCATTGACTACTGAGCTGATGATACCCTCGGGGACTGATAGTCCACCAGCAGAGGTATCGACCCAGTGATGTAAAAATTGGAAAACAACAACGTTTTTGTTTGCACTTAAGAAATTAATTGTAATAAAACATAACATTTAATTACAGCAGTTAATCGGAAAACTCAGACATTATCTTTCTATCGGTTCAATTGAGGCTTGGAGCTTGCATTTCATTAACTGCTAGTAGTCCTTTGTTGATTTATGTAGCTTTGTCTTTTTCTTAGTTTCTTTTGTTACCTATTCGGACATCGGACTCGGACTTCTTTTAAACTGAGTTTTACTGTGCGTTTTGCTATGTGTTTCTTTATACTACATTGGATATGGGCATAGGAAAGGGTTGGGATCTCACAATACATGTTTAACCGCGACGCATATTTTTGCGCCTGTCCCAAGTCAGGAGCCTATGTTCTTTTTTAGTCTTTATGTTTTTAAGTAATTTTAGTTCATTCATATGTTTTTGAGTTATGTGTGACGTTCATTTTCCCTGAAATAGTACACAATTTCATTTAGGGGCCAGCTGAGGACCGCCTCTGGGTGCGTGATTTTCTCGCTGCGTTAAAGACTCATTTGTGGCCTTCGGCTGTTGTCTGCTATTTGATCGGGTTGTTGTCTCTGAGACATATTTCCAATTTAAATTCTCAATTTTATATGAAAATGAGATATGCTTGCCACATGAAGAGAGTGGATTAAACTATTTTTGGACAATAAAAAAAAATCTTAAGATGCTTTTGATAAAACCGTGCTTTTTATGGTCATTTTATTTTGGTTGACAGTTTTGCATCTCTTTACACAACACTTCTGCACAATCTTTTCAAACAAACGTTTTTCTATATAATTAAATGGTCGTTAAACAACCAAAAGTATTTGCTGAACCAGGTTTACATGCTAGATTTACCTACTGAAAGAGGTGTGATTAGGTGATCAAAGCTGAACATGTTCTCATTGACAACTGTTATGTATGTTTCGGGAATAAAGTTTATCGAAAGTTATAGGTATTCCTATGGGCACCAATTGTATCCCTTTAATAGCGGACTTGTTTCTGTAATGTTATAAATCAGAGTTTATGACCAAAAATTATATTTTCTTTCTTTTTGTTTCAACCAAATATGAACAACTTCATTTTTCTACATTGTACTGGATACATTTTGATGTAAGTTCCATACAAACAACTCGATACTGTTTCTCAAAACCTTTTTCCAAGCTATTTACATCAACTTTATTGGCTAGGAAAACCGAGCTTCATAGTTTCTGTAAACCTATCTACTCTAGAAGAGTTGTTAATCAGATATGTCTACAAAAAGATATGTTTAGTACATACAATTTAGTACAAAGATAAGGAAATGTGGTATGATAACCAATGCGACAACTACATTGTACCTAAAAAAGTTCAAATGAATTGTTGAATGTAAGCAATTACAGGCAATCCATACAGTATGGTCGGCTATAAAAGGCCCCGACATAAAAAAGATATGAAGCAATTCTAGTGAGAAAAGTAAGGACCTAATTCATAACATAACAATCTATGAAAAACAAAAAATATGAAAGACATGAACCAAATAAAAATAAAATTGAGAATGGAAATGGGGAATGTGTCAAAGAGACAACAACCCGACCATAGAGCGGACAACAGCACAAAGACAACCACTGAACAACAGGTTCCTGACTTCTGACAGTATTATAATGTATGAGGCGGGGTTTAAAATTTAAGTCAGTGCTCAACCGTCCCCTAACCTTGGACAGGAGTGTGGCAGTTTAACATAAGATAAACAATGAAAATCAGTTTAAAAAAGCTTAACTCATCAAATGGATTCACAAATCCGATATGTACCTTACGAATGTGACGTACCGAATAAGACTATTTACAGGGTTTGTAATAACATGAGCAACACATGTGGAGCAGGACCTGTTTACCCTTCCAGCACACCTGAGATCACCCCAAGTTTTTGGTGGGGTTCGTGTTGCTGAGTCTTTAGTTTTCTACGTTTTGTCTTGTGTTCTATTATTTGTCTGCCTTGTTCTTTTTTAAGCTATGGCGTTGTCAGTTATTTTTTTATCTATGAGTTTGATTGTACTTTAGTATCTTTCGGCCCTCTTTTATAATGTAGATGCAAATATAATGTTTTAAAGAGATAATTCATAATTAAAAAAAACCTAAGACAAAAAATGAACATGATATTATCAAGATGCTATATTTTCTTATTGACAGCATATTTTTACGTATGAACAAAAAAAGACATTCCTACCGGAACTAATTGGTTCTCTACTTTCCGACCTTTAACTTGAATGATAGTGACAGACTTCATACAGGAAAGTTTTTTGAAATAATGTTAAAGAAGCTAGGGTTATCAACTAATTTTACGTTTTGCTTTATAGATGATGTCCTCAGACTTAATAAGTTTAGGTTTGGTGACTTACTTCAATCTGCATGCCTCATATATTAAATTAACTCTTAAAATTGGCAAACATACAAAAGGGATGATTTCAGCTTGCCGATATCTATATGGCAAAAAGTCAAATAACAAAAATACTGAAGTCCGAGGAAAATTTAAAATAAAAAATCCGTAATCAAATGGCAAAATCAAAAGCTCAAACTCATCAAACGAATGGATAATAACTGTCATATTCCTGACTATGTACAGATATTTAGAAAACGTTGTTTTATAGCTAGCTAAACCTCACACTTGTATGACAAATAAAATTTACAATATATTGACAACTGTGTGAACAAAACTTAGTAGACATAGTAGGTAAAATGGGATACAGCAGTCATCATTGTGTTATAATCTTATCAAATACCGGTATATAACAAAGAAACATAAAAAGGATAAGAAACAAAGGGCATTCTCCATACAGAACGACTGACAATAATACAAAAACCAACCACAGCACAACAACATTCGAGAAGCCTCGGAATGAAACGATATTCCAGAGATGGGGTTTTCAAAGTATGATTTTCTTGAGATATGATTGACTGCTTACAATGAAGCTATTTAAACAATGGTCTTATGTAGTAAAGTTGGAGTTTTCGCTTTGAAAGTACTTGTTGATTGACTGTTATGGCATATCTGTGTTACTCTGTGTTACAGATAACCATGGATATATAAATCTACAATCCATTCCTTATCGATTGTGACATCACTGGAAGGGCATAAAGTGCACTAACCATGAGCAATAGGAGCACCTGAGAGACTTTCAAAGGCTCAAGTTGCTCAGTCTTCAGTTGTAATACAGTTTTCCTTTGACAAGGCCTTTCCAGTTAATCTTGATTACTGTTTTCTTGGTATACTCCGCCTTCCCCTCAAGTAAATGATTAAGTTTCTTTAGTGTTCAATTGCCAGTGAGATTTAAAATTATAGAATATATTTTTTGAAAAAAAGCCTTATACCTCTATGATAACAATATTTCTATTTTTGCTTCAGAAACATTTAGTCTTGAGCGGATGTTTTGACGTTTTTAAAAGAAAATGTGTCGTGTACACTAAAATTGCAACCTTGTTTTTAAGTAGGTAGATATATGGACTTTTCTCTGACAAATCACTTGAATGTTTGTATCAATTAACTTTATAATTATATATTTTAAACTCCTTAGTAAAACAGACAATTTAAATTCTCTTTCACAAAAATACTTGAAAAGTATTGATTAAACTGCCTTTTGCAATCAAATTATTGATGTAATGAGCTATCTACCTTAACTCAGGTTTTTTCATTAAAAAAATTAGTTTCATACTCTAAATATTTGATGTGATTTGCACCCAGAAACACATTTCGTGCACACCAAAGTCCATATCAATAGTTATCAAAGGTACCAGGATTATAATTTAATAC
This sequence comes from Mytilus galloprovincialis, assembly GCA_037788925.1. Lineage (NCBI taxonomy): Eukaryota > Metazoa > Mollusca > Bivalvia > Mytilida > Mytilidae > Mytilus > Mytilus galloprovincialis. The sequence continues at coordinate 7,179,728 of CM075334.1, read as the reverse complement.
GTCAGACGCGCGTTTCGTCTACATAAGACTTATCAGTGAAGCTCAGACCAAACGTCACCAAATAGAGATGGTAAATTCTGATTCGTTCTGTTAATTGACACTTTCGAATATGTTCCGGGGAAAGGGGAACAACGAATTTAACTATATAACAATTTATAAGTTTTAAAAAATGTTGTATAAGAATGTATGCAGACTTTGTCAAAATAATAATAAAAAAGCCTCCACAAAAAAAAATCAAAAAAAAAAAAAAAATCCACAGTAGTCGATGTTTAATTTTGTTCAAGTTTTGAGGACGTTTTTTGATTTAATTTTATTTCGGTATTCTTGCTATTATTTAACTCGAATGATTCAGCGCCCTCTATCGGTCAGTGTCCTCTAATGTAGTGATCGATAGTAAGTCGGAATATAACGACTGGATTTTTCGGGTTAGGTTTTATTTATGTTTATCTCTATGATAACGTTTTATAATACTTGAAATAAATTATATATTTACCAAAGTTTATTTGCTGAATTATGCAAAATGCATAAAATACAATTAATCAAACTGATAAAAAATAAAATAAAATATATTATAATATATAATAGTGCGTTCTTTTAACCAGTATAATATTTAGATGTTTGTGCGGTTTTGTCATACACAGATTTACAATAAAACATCCCAGTTTTATTGCAGATGTAAAACAGAAATCCATTTGCATTTTAAACGAAATCGGATTTTTAAATGCAATATATTAATATTTTATTTGCGGTGTAAATCTGATTTTAACTAGTAGCTGCGTTATGATATCAAGGGACCACCGGCAGGATTTGATATCCTTTAAGGCATTCTTGTTAGGCCATTAAATCTTCTGTTTCAGTATCAGGTATTAAAATAGTTATTTACGCCGGAAAATTTTGTGTCTAGTAGATAGATGACACCGTATAACCATGAATTTTACACGACATTTGATACGAGATTGATTACGAAATGAAAAAGGATCTGGTAATTATTGGGATTAGTTATAACTTTTTTTCGCCTGTTTGGTACCATGATACGGTTTGGACGTTGTGTCGGTGATACGTCATCACAAGAAACACACATTGGACATGTATTAATCACAAATAACAAAAATATCCAGCTGCTTGCAACTCCCGTCATTCCTACTCTTTTGTATGGATGATGGATTGTTGAATCAGGATCTTTAAAGCTGGTGAACAAATCTCTTGTATCTTTCCTGTATTCAAAACAATCGCTTTTGTTCGTATGCATATCAAACTCCAAAATATTTGACACTTTATTAAAAAATAACAAGTATAACTTTTTTTCGACAAGTAACGAGTATGATTCTTAATTAACTCACCCATTTCTACCAGCATTTTATGAACAGTTTCAATTGCCCAAGGAAACGTTTTCACTAGTAAAAACGTTTCTTTTTATTTTGCTTTATACATTGTTTCATTAATTCGTTTATCAATAATTGTTCGTCCTTTGTTTGTTTGTGATTTTGTCTTTTTTAAGAAATGTTTTTTTTTGTATATACTATAACATATATTTTATTCTTAAGTATCCACATCTCATTTGTACCGCCAATGGATTAGGTAGCTTCACAATTGATTTGAAACCCCTGCTTTAGTTGCTTTTAAAACTAGTGTTAATTCTCTGAAAAGAGGAATCGTGGAGCAATAGGAAGAATCAGCAAATATAACGTTGTTTGCAAGGACACTCATATATCCATTTCATCGTTCAGTTCTGCATCTTTGATTCAAATAGCAAAAGGAACATATAACAGACAAAATTATCCAGATGTTCCTTTTTGCTAGGTGTCATAGGATATCAGTTGAGTTTCCAAATGAATTTGCTATACCGAATTCATTTTATAAATTTACACTCATACACTTTATTGTGTGTGGCATTATCCACAGAGACAACGTATATACTGTGACATTGTGTAAAGGGAAGACTTTTGTTTGACAACAACTGGGTCTTTCAAGATCGATGTAGCATTAGAGTGCGTAGACCCATTCAGGTTTTTTTTCAAATATTATAAGTGCAAAGAAAATCACAGCCTTAACCCATTCGGTAAAAGTTTCTACCTATTGAAAGACATATTCCTTCACTGAATGAGTCATTTTCATTTAAAATGTCACTTCAGCTACTCATTGGTCGTCTAGTTGTAATAAATCATTTCGTTTTTTGTTTTACAGTCCTAAAGTTATTTGTTCCTATTTCATTTAAGGGTCTTAGGGATGTCAGGAAGTTAAATAAATAAAAGCGCACCAGAAGCACCAAATGTGAGTACAATTGTCATTTATGAACGTTGGAACATATAAATACTGTTTAGTTGCATACGGTATGATAAAAATGCAAAATAGAAGCCACGCCTTTAACTGAGTATACCACCACAAAAAGGCAATAATTATTGACTATTTACCAAATTATAAAAAAGGACCATATAATTGCCTGTTTATAAACAGTGCTATTTTGTTTCACTCATACGCCGATCTTTGCCAATCATAGAGGGCTGACGAAATATATATTAAAAAGCTAATGTTTGAGAACACAGTCAAGAACTACAATTTGTAAAATACAATTGACCCATGGGAAGTAAAACTTCTGTGATTATTTTTATCTGGCGATGTCGGAATCGAGTAAAAAGGACGTGATTGTGGTTACAAGAATTGGAAACATATACGTTATCATGTATGACACATATATTCTATAAAAGCCAACCAACTCGTGGTAGAGTCTGTCAGACTTTCGTAGAGATAACTCCCTTGGTTCAATAGCTTTCCGTTAAACAGGATTGTTCTATCAATATAGTCATTATGGGAAACACAATTTTGTACCATCTGTGAGGTTTATACTCATTATGAATGTGCTGTTGGAATGATATAGAAAGGTCAGAATTAAAAAGCTGAAATCGTCCATTTTTTATAATTATTTTCCCAAACGACCCATCTTGTCAATTTCTAGATGTAAGTCAAAGTATGAGGCAGATTTAACTCAGCAGAACCACCGTTTCAAGTTCGGTGGGAAATATGCTTTCAACAATCTATACAATTTGAAATATTAAGTAAGAGGACATAATCTTTGTAGTGGAACAATGGAGAAGTTTAACCTGCCATTCTTCCTGGGAAGTTCCTGTATTGAAGTTACATTATGTGAATATAGGAACCAGTCAACAAAATTAGGAGCACAATCGTTTACCATAGGAACGCCGATTGGTTGTGAAAAACTTGTCCTCCAAACGTAAAATGTAAAATCACAAAAATACTGAACTCCGAGGAAAATTAAAAAAGGAAGGTTCCTAATCAAAGGGCGAAATCAAAAGCCCAAACACATCGGACGAATTGATGACAACTGTCATATTCCTGACTTGGTAGAGGTATTTTCTTATGTAGAAAATGGTGGATTTAACCTGGTTTTTAAGCTAGCTAAACCTCTTACTTGTATGTTAGTCGCATCAAATTCCATTATATTGACAACCATGTGTAAACAAAAAACCCCAGACATAATAGGTAAAATGTCAAAAAAGGGGTATAGCAGTCAACATTGAGTAATAATTTTAATCACTATATAAAAAAAAATTAACAGAGAAGCACCAAATAGCATATAGACCAAGCATATTAGCGAAAATTAAGACAAAAATACACAAACGACCATACTACAACACCACAATGACGGGATGTATAAGTACAGAGCCACGACATATATGAACGAAAGAAACATAAAAAGGCATATAGACAAAGCACCTTAGCAAAAATGAAAGACAAGTTTACAAAAAAAGTTTTACAAAAACACAATAGTGGGATGTATCAAAGAAACACAAAAAGGCATATAGACAAAGCACATTATTTAGCAAAAACGAAAGAAAAGAATACGAGAATTATCATCGAACAATAACACAATGAAGGGATCCATCGGTACCGAGGCACGCCAAATGGATATCAATAAAAACAAACAAAACAACAATAGCAATATTCACAAAGAAAAATAAAAGAATAGTATAACACGTTACTAAGATGACAAACAACGTCAGTACCCATAATCTATATTTCAAGACCATCGTGTATTATACGTATTATTTTATAAGAAAGATTTAGTCAATATTAAAAAAGAAAATACAGTATCCGGATCAAATCAGTCACTATAGAGGTATTTGTTTGAATGTTAGTGCTTATTTACAAAGTATGATTAATTTATTTTTTAATCAAGATATTTATGTCTACATTGGTATATCTTTTTTAGGAAAAAAATGAGGACGTTCAATCTGTCTTTAGTTTAGAATGGAGAATACTATAAATAAGGAAGGTCAAATGCTTTGATTCCGTTACGAGAGAAAAGACACTTAGATAGTTTTTATACTAACATATCTTTGAAATTTAATATTGACATCTTATGCATACCTCACTTAGAATCTCTAGCTCTGAAACCGGCCCGAAACATATGGAGCAGAAACTTCTTAGCCTTCTGAAACTTAAAATTATCCTTCGTTTTTATGTGGGTTGAGTTGCTCAGTTTTGATGCTGTTTTTGTGATTTGTTGTTAATCTTTCGATCGGTTTTCGTTATTATTCACGGCGTTGTCCGTTTTTCTCCGTAATATGAGTTCGACTACTAGTATCCCTTTTGTCTTTTGTTAGCTATTATTCGTGTGTTTCTCTGTCCTATATGTTCTCCCATTTATTTGCATTGTAGTCCTGTCATGTAATGTTGTCATTTTAATGTTAAAGTTAACATTGCCATAAAAGCGGCAGGTTTGGCATGCCACAACACCAGGTTCAACCCACCATTTTTTTCTTAAAATGTCCTGTATTAAGTCAGTAAAATTGCCAGTTTTATATTATAGTCCGTTTCTGTGTGTGTTACATTTTAATGTTGTGTTTCTGTTGTGTCGTAGTTCTCCTCTTATATTTTGACGAGTTTCCCTCAGATTAAGTTTGTTACCCGGATTTTTTTTTCTCAATCGATTAATGAATTTCTAACAGCAGTATACTGTTGCCTTTATTTGTATTTTACACCCTCTCTTGTATGTTCTTTTGGTATCCACTATAGTTGCGTACCGAAAAGTTTAGGAAATAAAGACATGATCAAGATGGTTTTTCGATAACGCTTGACTGCCTTTTTGTTGTAGCTATTTCAAAAACTTTTCAGTATGTCCCCAAATAGAACGTGTATGCCAAAGGAAAACCCTGAGAAAAATACATACAAAAGTCAAAATATCACTACAGAGAAATGAATTGAATTGAACAACACGAACCCTACATGTACCAGGGATGAACACAAATATACAACTTACTTTAATAAAAAACATTTATAGATATGAAATAGGAATATTTGTTGATTTAAAGACACATTCAAGAACATTTTTCGCTGATTTGTGTGCGTGTTATATAAGTTTTCACCATTTTATGAATTAATTCCATTGGTAATATTTCAGGAAATAAACGAAATAGATGCATAATTTTACTATTTTTAATAATGCTTAAAGCAAAACTTGCATTCTAGAAAAAAAAAATCTGTGACATCTACATATTTCTGTACCTTGACCTTACCAAAATTGTTGAATTCTTTAATACCTTTTCACGTTCCTATCACAGGCCACGAACTTCACCAGTATTTCTTATAGAGGTAGTTGTTTTCTGATATTTATTAATGTATTTATGGAGCTTGCGTGTTGATGGATATATTCTGTAAATGAATTTCGCAACATGGTTATAGTCTGTTTGGTTACAGTTGTTGTTTCTTCCCCTGCACAATTCAGGCTAAATATAAACATATGTTTTTTCTCCACTTCAAAATTAGTATTATTCATAAGTTCGTTGGAAGGTCACTCAATTTGTGATGATTTGCACTGGCTTATAATTAAACATTATTGGTTTTGTTTAATTAGTGGCTCAACATTAGTGTATCAGTGTCTACGCTGTCGTTGTTGAGGACGTGGATCAAAAGAAGTTTGATATGAAGAAAAGAAAATGCTATCAATGTTAGGTGAAACCTCGATGATATAATCATATCACTGAACGGTTTACGTTAGATCTTCGTACGTGAGTTTTACAGCGGTAGATAATGCTCTATTACAAAATAAGTTAAAAGCCAAAAACTTTGTTTGCAATCGAAATTAAACACCCTTATCAGCATTCTTCCAAGCTTATGTTTTAAAGATGACAAAGAAATCAAATAACAAATTGGGATGAATATTCAAGGTTTCGCTGATAATTTTTCTCATAAAGATGTGTGTTTTTTATGGTTTAACCACACACATTGATCGCTTAATAAATCATACCACACAGATAGATTACCTGTGTCACTTAGACAGTTTTTCAAACAGTCAATTACAATATTAATTTGTGTGGTGATTTTGGACAGAAGGGAATCAAGCAGAGTTCATCATGGTAACTCTGATATAAGATCACAGACATGGGAGGTGTATATGTAACTAAACGTGACGTCACATAACATACACTAGAGAATGGAAGTATACTTTTGCAGTTCATTACTGCACAAAATGAAACTGGAATGTCAATCATAGAAGCAAAGTAGATAACATGAAGTAATGATTATTAGCTCAATATCAATATGAACCACCCAAGTTGATGGCCAGACTTTTGTCTCGTTTGACGAAAGTCACTTATGCGCCTCGTCATAAACAAATTATTATTTTTATCAAATTAATAAGTTGATGAGCTACTATAACGTAGGTTACTGACCATGGCATCTCTTCAGAGGAATTAACTTCTACAGACGTCTAAATGGTCATTTCTGCCCTAAAGCAGTTGTCGCAAATTTAACAATCGGAAGCGCGTCTACTATTTTTGCACTAAGATTTTATGGCGGAACCACATTAAAAAAAATAATTTTGCATGATAAATCTAGTTTTTAAAACATGTAATTATTTTGTAGGAATTAAAGCAACTGTTGGTATGTATAATTTATTTTTCATTGCAATGTTTACATAATGTACACAACACATAATTTAACACACAAAAAATAATTATATTCAAATCAAAATCAACATGAACAACAATACACAAATAATGATAATAATAATAATAAAATGGATAATAACAATAATAATATAATAGATAATTATAATGCTAGTAAAAATTAAAATAAATCTGCTAATTTTCTCAGATAAAAAGTTAACTAAAACACAAAAATTGAGCTAACAGTTTGTAAAAGCTTTAACCCTAATTTATTCATAATATATTTAGCTTCGGCATTGAAAATATACACTTATAAAATTCGACAAAAATTTCGTATTTCAATTTTCTGGTACACATATATTTCAAAATGGTATTATTTATTTGAAATAGAGTGTAATTTTTGGAAACCAAACACATTGTTCGAAAGATGCATTATTCGCTTGTTTTGGTATGGATATAACTTTGGTACATTTTTGTGTTTGTGAGATAGGTTTTATGCAGAATTTGTGAATTTTTCACTCAATTCATATATGTTTGAACGATCAAAGTCTTAATTAAAAAATCATAAAAAATTGAAATTCAAGGAAAATTTTATACTTACTAAAATATGAATGATCTTTTAACATAAATCTTATTGTAAAAAGATGTATACTAAAATGTAGAATTTTATTACTAGATCTACTATTTTTTTGATTGTCAGCTCATTTCAGAATTGAAAACTTACATTTTGAAGCAACAAATATTCTACCTTATAGTTTCTGCATTTAATTCATGTTAAAAAGAGCAGTTTAAATTATTTTGGGTTCAAACACAAATGAAAACGCAAAGGTCATATATTTTTATTCTAACTATTTTGAAATGGTGTTCGTTATAAAAAAATGATGAAACATTGCAAATTCAAATTAAAATATCTTGGAAGCAAACACATTCTATATCAAGGAACCATTCAACGTGATACAAATTATATTTTAGTTAAGACAATAACAATCAAAACCAAGGAGTAAACACAGACGCACAAATCCAAAGGACATTTATATCAACAGTTATAAATAATAAATAAAAAACAACACGAACTCCACTAAAAACCGGGAGTAAAATCCGGTGCTCCAGAAGGATAAGCATTTCCTGCACCGTATAAGGCACCCGTCGTGTTATTTCTTTGTTCAGTTAAGGTTGTTCTTAACGGACTGTTTTCCTTACATCTGATTAATATATTTTATCTTTAATATGAAAGTAAGCCACTTTCAAAGTTACTTTACTAAAGCTCTTCAAAAAGAGGGACAAAAGATACTAGAGGGACAGTCAAACTCATAGATTGAAACTGTTTCGGTACTTATACATCCTTGGCTTTCAAATAGTTGGCTCTAAGCGTTTCTAATGAAGGTAAATCCAGAAAAGTGCTCCGGACGCATGAAATTATTAAACGTGATGTTTCAATTTTTTTAACTATCATTTATTGTTCAGCAAAGGAAACGCTTAATAAGAGATTCATTATCTTAAAAAAAGTTCCTATATCACAAATCTTCTTTATTCTGTAAAAAAAAAATACTGGATATACATAATTTCCATTTTATGACAGGAAGTTTTAGGTCTGATTTTGCAGCAAAAAAAATTGAGAATTATGCGTAGTTTAAACTTATATTCCAATATTAGGTAAAGCTATAAATGAAGGATTTTACAGCGTAAGGAAGAAATTTCTTTTTAAGAAAGACTTAAGATGTTTTGCAATTATTTAATACCAATATTACAATTAAATTGTATTGATTAACTTTTTTTTAAAATAATTGCATGTTCAGATTATTATAAAGATACATCATATATACTCTACATTACTTATAATCATCATAAATAATAACGATATAGGAACCACCTCAAAAACAATAATTTTTCATCACCATTATGTTTCTAATGTACTTATGTGGATAGCAAATCTCAGTAACCCATAATCCTTTGTTCATACAATCCAACACTAATATTCAAATTGTAATAACATATGGAGTCAGAGCATTGATATGGAGTGTTCATTTCCCAGTTGATTTGATATGCCTGTATTTGCAGTGGCGTCTCAGATTTTATTGAAAACTATATGCTTATAACAAAATCTTTTTGAAACATAGATAAAGATAGCCCACACATCTTAATGTGTTTTATTACAATAACAAGGACATGTTGTAAAGCATAACTTCACTTACAGGAATTGAGTGAGTTGTGTTTTACACCCAGTACATTTAGGTGACATAATTCTCTCCTTGCTGACCTCTTCTTATTTTCATAGGAATCGGAGTTCCTTCAGACACTTGTCAAAAACAAGAAGATCAAAGAAGCCAGGTTGTTTAATTTCACTTTCAGATATATTGATGATGTTCTTTCCATTAACAATCCGAACTTTTCTGATTGGGTTCCATTAATATATCCACCAGAACTAGAAATTAAAGAGACTACAGACACGGCTTCCTCCGCCTCATTTTTAGACTTATACCTACAATTTGACATACACAGTCATCTTAGTACCAGAATCTATGACAAACGAGACGATTTTGATTTTGAATTATCAATTTCCCCCACCTTAGTAGCAATATACCAACTTCACCTGCATATGGAATATACATTTCCCAACTTATTCGGTATTCAAGAGCTTGCAGCTCCTACTCAAACTTTGTAAAACGTCACCAATGTCTGAGCAGAAAGTTGATGAACCAGGGGTATGTCAAAGAACGTCTCGTCCTTTTTCTAAAAAAGTTCATCCGAAGGTACCCAGAACTTGTTGATAAATATTCCGTATCAACTTCACAAATAATACACGATGGTCTTGAAGTATAGATTTTGCGTACTGACGTTGTTTATCATCTTAATAACGTGTTATATTATTCTTTTATTTGTCTTTATAAATATTACTTTTACTGTTAAGTCTTTTTTTTTAGATATCCCTTTTGACTTAACTCTGTGCTTATGTATCCCATCATACTTTGAACGACAAAATTATTTTATGATGTGACTCTGTACCTATGTATCTTGTCATACTTTGAGTGACAAAATTATTTTATTTATTAATAGTACTTTTACTGTTAACCCACTTTTTTGTGATATACATTTGACGTGACTCTGTACTTATGTATCCCGTCATACTTTGAACCACACTATTATTTTATTTATTATTACTTTATACTGTTTAGTCAGTTTTTGTTATATCTATTTTGCGTGACTGTATTTATGCATCCCGTCATACTTTGAACGACAAAATTATTTCATGTCTACCTGTGCGAATTTCAAACGCGCAATTTTACACTAGTACTCAAAACCCTCCTTCCTTGATGGGTGCATTTTACATAGACAAATAAAATCGTATAATATAATCAAAATGAGGATGTTAATCTGATGTGTGCTTCTTCGTTACATTTGTTGTTTTTATAGTGATTAATATGATAACACAATGGTGACTGCTGTACCCCTATTTTTGACATTTTAAACTATTGTGTCTGTTTGTTTTGTTCAAGCATCGGTGACAATATAATGGAATGTGTTACGACTGTCATACAAGTGAGAGGTTTAGCTAGCTATAAAACCAGGTTCAATCCACCATTTTCTACATTTGAAAATGCCTGTACCAAGTCAGGAATATGACAGTTCTTGTCCATTCGTTTTTGATGCGTTTTGTTATTTGATTTTGCCATGTGATTATGGACTTTCCGAATTGATTTTCCTCTGAGTTCAGTATTTTTGTGATTTTACTTTTTTCATAAAGCTAACAAGTATTAATAACATCTTTGTTCGCTTTGGAGATTTCGTATATCGTCAAGTGTTCGAAATTCCAATGGGGACTAACTGTGCACCACTTATTGCGGACCTGTTTTTGTATTGCTGTGAGTTACAATTAATGACTAAAATTAGCAAAGACCCATTGAAACAACATTTGATACAAAAATTTAACAATACTTTTAGATATTTGGATGATATATTGGCTCTCAATAATGACAACTTCAGTATGTATACTAAAGAAATTTATCCTGTTGAACTTACTTTAAATAAAGCTTATACTAACAATGACCACTGCCCTTTCCACGATCTTGATATCAATATCATTAACGGGAAACTTAATACAAAAATTTATGATAAAAGAGATGATTTTTATTTCCTATCGTTAATTTTCCATTTTTAGATGGTGACGTTCCCTTGTGACCATCTTATGGTGTTTATATATCTCAACTTGTACGATTTACTCGTGTATGTAACAAACTATTAGATTTTATCGAGAAAAAATGATGTATTACTGAAAAATTATTATACCAGGATTTTCGATATCACAAACTAGTCAAAACATTTACTAAATTTTATCATGGATACAAGGAAGTAATTCGTAAATATAACTCAACATGCAGACATCTTATACGTTCATGTATTTCACATCCAATCTTTTATGGTAATATTCTTTACAAAGCACAAAAATGTCAGTATTCATCTCAAAAGCTTACAAAACCTTTAAACAGACTTATTAAGAAGGGATATAGTTAACGATACTGTTGTCAGGTCATTAAAGATTGCATATTTTGGCTTTAATATTGATTCATTTGTCTTTGCAACGGAACTAAACAAATTTATTTAAAAAAAAAAGTTGTTGGCATGACACGGGCTGTGTTCTTCTCATATATTTTATAATAGTATGATACTTAACCACTAAAGGGATGGATTGTGCCTGATATCATATGATGAAGACATAATCTTTCAATCAGTTTAATTGAGGTCTGGAGCTGGCATGTCAGTTAACTGCTAGTAGTCTGATGTTATTTATGTATTATTGTCATTTTGTTTATTTTCTTTTGTTACAACATCTGACATCGGACTCGGACTTCTCTTGAACTGAATTTTAATGTGCGTATTGTTATGCGATAACTTTTCTACATTGGCTAGAGGTGTAGGGGAGGGTTGAGATCTCATAGACCTGTTTAACCCCGTCGCAATTTTGCGCCTGTCCAATGTTAGGAGCCTCTGGCCTTTGTTAGTCTTGTATTAGTTTTAATTTTAATTTCTTTTGTATAATTCGGAGTTAAGTATGACGTCCATTATCACTGTACTAGTATACATATTTTTAAGGGGCCAGCTGAAGGACACCTACGGGTGCGGGAGTTTCTCTCGCTACATTGAAGACATGGTTGGGGTGTTGTCGCTTTGACACATTCCCCATTTCCTTTCTCAATTTTATAATAGTTGTCCATGAACTCTGTCCTTTTTGAATAATTTATTTTGGACTGATACTGATGTTATGAAATTATGCCTTCTCTTTATAACGATTTGTTCGTTTATTTGCATTTCAAACACGCCTAAAATCATCTTCCTTTTTTTCTGTGGGGATATTCTCAATAAAAATTTACCACGGTCTTTTTACATAATTTGATTATTTTGTACTCATTACATGTTAACATGTTGCTGTATAATAGGTAAATGTGATACTATAAATAAAGCTAACATGTATGATATGTGTCCTTCGAATCAGTTTTTTTTTTATTCTACTAATAATTTTTTTAATATCTTACCGATGTTTGAAATTAAACCTATTTTAATAAGTTAAGTTTGAATCGCTGATTAACAATTCTAAAACAATTTTCCCTTTTTTTATGTGGTGAAATTCAGAATAAAGGTTTCCATTTTACAAAACTGTGTTATTTTGCACTCAACGTATGTTGATGAGTTGCTGTAAAATACTGGCGAATATAGCGATTATGGACCATGCGTTTTGAATTCGACAACAGAGAAAATACGTTAAGCTTGACGCTTTCAATTTAGTGTGCTTCTATTTTGTATCTGTTACATTTCTGCAATGCTTTTTCAGAACTGATATTTTTTTTTCTTTATACTAGTACTATTTAATATTTGTCTGTCGGTCTTTTTCTCTTTTCATCCACTGGCTTGTCAGCTTTCTTTCGACTTTTGAGTTCGAATGTCCTTTGATATCTTTCACCTCTTTTTGTCTGATGTAAACATTCTAAAAATTTCAAGACATGTTTGAAGACAGGTTAGTTTATAACTACTTTTAATACAACACACTGAACATTAATGCAAAAAGTGTTATCAGTTGGGCTTTTATAACACTCTGTTCCAATTTTTAATTTAATGATGGTTGCATCAATGCATTTCACTAGATCGGGGTCTACAATGGCTACTCTCAAGAAAAATTACAGATCTATTATTACGAGTTATGATCAGATATACTTTTCAAAATTGAGTATAACTCATAATTCTATGGAAATTATTCAAACTGTTGAGTATCGGAATAGAATGATAATTGAAATTGAGAAAATAATGATAAACACATGTTTGGTCACAAGCATACCCGTTGAAGATTAAGCATTAGTTCAAGATCAACATAAATCAGGTGTCTTTCTTCTTTATCTCATTTTGATGTATCTTTGGTGTGTTTTAATTGCCGCCATGACGAATGTGGTGTAACTTCAATCGATACAAGCCTTAGGGAACGTCAAAAAGTCCCTTTGTGTGCTGGCGGATTGAATAAAAAAGTGTATAAAAAATATCGAACTCAAATGGACATCAGAAAAGGAAAAGTTCATTAAAACTGACAAAAAGGTGTGTTATTGCTAGCTAATCCTCCCGCTTGTTTGACAGTTGTTTATAGTTCTGTTGTATTGACAACACTGAGTGCGCAGCCAAAACAGCCATAACAGTGAAATGTGACAATAATTAGGATACAACAGCCATCACTAACTATGTTAATATATATATCACAGATATACAACACAACTGCTAACTAAATATTTCAACTTACCAACGCCGACCAAAATTGTTTTAGTTGATATTAATTACAGTTTTAACTATACATTTTTTTTGAAAAAGTACAAATTAAGAAAAATATACATAAAGGGTAAACGAAATGAAATCAATAGTGTGAATATATATATGAATATATGTACTCAAAGGAAAGCACTAACATTACCAGAAATTATAACAGAGAATCTAGGTATCATACACGGCAGTTTTACATTTCATAGGAACAGGTGAAATGTGACTATTACGTTTGGATCGGTTCAGGGACCAAACTAAATTAATTTTTCTCAAGATTATCCGCAACTTTCAAATGACAACTTTGATTCTTTTGTTTAAATTCTTCATTCGTTCTAGGACAACAATTCAATTTAATTATGACTTAAGTGTTTATTCAATAACCAGTTTAGAATTAAGAGTTAAAATTTCAGTAAAAATTTTGACTTATTCTTTTGAGAATGCCGTACGTTTTCTCCTAATGCATATACATATGTGATAGGAAAGTTCTGTTCTAAAGCCTCCATTATCTTAAGAAAAACAAAAAAATAATCCCTGCATTTTATATCCTGACTTATTGTCACACTTAAAAAATCCGCGTTTTTTGTTTTGTTTTGAATGACAACTCCAATAGGCGTTGCTTGCTACAATAACAGACAATAAAAATCTTGTCAGTAATTACAGATTAATTTAGACCTCCAATGCAGACTTAGGCGAAGCAATGCGATTTATCATTTGAACACACATGTACATTCTAATAATGTTAAATTTAATATGTGATCGAATTTCCGCGAACTGATGATTAAAGATCATATCTGTCAATCTTCTGGCTTCCGTTAGAAGAAATAATTACGCCGTCATCTGTGCGTTTTTTTACTCTTGGCGTTGTAACGTATTTTTGTATAATTGACATTGAAACAGAAGAACCGTTGTTTCGTTATTAAAACTGAAAATTGTCGGTTTTCTGGAAACAAGATCCGGAGCAATTTAAAAACCACAAGAAAGCAGAGGAAACTTTATACCATTGACAATAATTAAATTTTTGAGATATATGACGTGTATTGCTAAATCATGAGAGGTATTAATATAAAGACATGGCATATCGATATTGTGTAATTGTCAGTTTTTAATAGAAAGCAAAATTTGAAACGAGCACGAAACAAATTGATTTGTTGTGATTTATTATCTCTGCAAAGATCTATATAATATTGTAACTATAATATTCTTAAAGAAAAGTACATAGTTATATTTTATAATGTAACTAGACTATTCTTACAGTAAAGCACATAGAAAATACAACATAGCATACACAATTGTTTCTTTTGTTAATTTTAACTTATATTTAAACATATTTTTTTCGCATCCCATTGCCGGTAAACAAAAGAAACTATTATAAATGATCGATGAATATAAATATCAAATCAGTTATAAATTTCTATCTATGAACACAACATGAAAGTTATAAGATAATATGAAAAAATATTGTATAATTGCATGATGTTTATAATCTAAGGATTTGTAAAAGAGGGACGAAAGATACCAAAGGGACAGTCAAACTCATAAATCTAAAACAAACTAACAACGCCATGGCTAAAAATGAAAAAGACAAACAAACAACAGCACACACGACACAACATAGAAAACTAAAGAATAAACAACACGAACTCCACCAAAAAACTGGGGTGATCTCAGGTGCTCCGGAAGGGTAAGCAGATCCTGCTCCACATGCGGCACCCGTCTTGTTGCTTATGTGATAACAAATCCGGTAAATGTAAGCATCGTCATTTTGAAAGCATAAAAAATTATAACACGATCTAAAATATATTCAACCATATCTATAGACCAGAATGAGTAAAAGACAATTATGAAGTGTTTTTTCATAACTGCAATGTTTTCTAAAATAAGAATATACATTCATGCAAATAATTGCTTTGTTTTTATTGTTTATTGTGCTTTTAATATATGTTGTCACTGAATTGTTATTCATCGATCATTTTCGAAGTAATATTATGATCATTTTTATTTAATAGGCCGATGAAAGAAAACAAAAGGTAAACAAAACAAAACATGTAATAAATAAAACACAAGGTGATTTTAGAAAAATATATAATTTCTTATTTTAATTGAACTTCTCAAAATAGATAAGTTGAACTTTTATAAACAATCATATGTATTTAAAAAGCACATTTGGTAAATTATTGGTACTTGACGGGTAGTATTACCGAACTATTACAAGTTTGTGATTTTATCTATTTTTGTCAATTTTGCCTACAATACGTATGCACATAACAGAACGGGTATTACTTTAAACACGCATCGGTCATTCACAAACTACAGAAATCGTTGACAGTTATAACCGCTACATTAAATGCAACAATAATAAAAGATATATATTTTGCGTGACGGTATTTATTTCTTGTATATTTTAGTTGGACAATCGGATGCATTTCCTGTTTGGTACTCAATACCGGAAGTTAATCAAAGCTTGTTTGTATGTCGCGGCGCCATCTTAAACCTCTACGATTTACAGTTGTAACTTGTAGAAAGCGTATTCATCATCATTCTTCTGTCTTAGACTTCCTTTATAGTTATGAATTTATACAATCAATGCCATATAATTACAGACTGCACCTGGTACCTTATACGTGTTGCAGTAATAACAAATGATAGTTATCACAAAACCATTTCCGATTTCAATGTATCATTCCGACTTAATCAAACATGGCGTCCATAAATTTGTTATATTTTTCTGGAGCAGACTATTTGCAGTTTATTTGTAACCGATACTGCTACGTTTTTCATTAGGTCTTTAATTTAAGAAATGCTTTTATTCTGGAGAAAATAGATTGAACTCTTGTATGTTAAATTTAGAAGAAAATGAAAAAAATAAAACCACTTTATAAATTAGATGCATCTGACGCACTTTTCTTAATTCATCAGCATTAGGAAACGGAAACAAAAAAGTAAGGCCAAGACTGAATTGTGAGGTATATAACCAAAAGGAACATGAAAAGAATAGCCAAAATCAATCTAAGGTCAACTTCGCCTAAGTCATCTGATAAATCTTTTCAGCACATTACCGGGCTGATGAAAATTGCCATTTCACGATGAACGAACAATTAAAAATGTCTTGCACGTTTATCTTTTTTCCGATTTCACGAACCACGGTGAATAACGAACCTTTTTCACGACTGCACGTGAAATAAAAATGGCTAAACACGTTGCACGAATATAACCTTTTATCACCCTCAACAGTAGCAAACAACATTTTTAAGATTTAGTGCGTATACCCAAAGAAAAAATATACAATATCCTCAGTTAACAGTTTATTATTTCGAATTATGTAACCTCTAATATTTTTAGTCTCGATATTTTCAAATCATGTGTAAAAATAACTGCTCCATTTCGGCGTCACCAATTTGCTTTGTGATGTCAAAATCAATAGCATATATTCAATGATTTCATGTAAAGAAAGTTAGATAAGAATAGCGAATAGCGAATCCTTTCTATCTCACATGTGTCAATTACATTAAGAAAAATAACGTTTTGACTTACCCTTCATCAATTTTTATAAGCGTAGGAAATATATATTGATGCCCTTACTATCTCTTGAGATACGACCAAAAGTATTCACAACAATGTTGATTTAGAAAGGGGAGGTCCATAAAACCTGACAAACCCAACGTTCAACTATACCAACTATACCAACTATACCAATTATACCAACTATACCAACTATACCAACTATACCAACTATACCAATTATACCAATTATACCAACTATACCAACTATACCAACTAATGTAACGAATGAAAAACTACTGTTAATTGATAACTTGGTATGGAAATTTTTCCTCAGTAAATGGTGTGTTAACCTGTTTTATATCTAGCTAAACTTCTCACTTGTATGACAGTTGTTTCTTGATTCGTCGTATTCGCAAAACTTGGTGAGCAACCAAACAGATAGTATTGGTAAACGTGACAATAGTTTGTATCCAAATGTGTAAATACAACTGACTTAAAAATTGAAACAAACATACAAATGAATCTTACAAAGACACCAACAGAGTTTGTGTAGTTGATGGTGTATACAGTACACTTAACAAAATAGCATATGTATATACGTCTCCAATTAATTACAAATTCAATAAATATACATAAAAGGGAATACAAAAAGAAAACAATTAGAAACTGCATGCATCCGAATAGCACCTTTGGACCAACCGTTGCACATAACGCGTGCATACACACCAAAACCTAAAGTGTACAAATACCAATCCATTTTAAAAGTCATACGACGACCAACATGAACATAATAGTACAAAGAAAAATAAAGTGAAAACTGTTAATTTATTAGAATGATACATGATATATAATATATAACATATTACTGTAAATACCATCTTGTCTTATATTTTTTACAGTAAGAGGGTAATCTAAAAACAGGTGAACACTCACTACAGAAAAAAATATAGAAGGCAGTTTGACATAAACCCCTGCTGTTTGTCTGTTTGTTGGTGTCCTTTTCCTTTTAGCCCTGGCGTTGTCAGTTTGTTTTCGACTATGAGTTTGAATGTCTCTTTTGTATCCTTCGACTCTCTTCAGCAAATTAAATAAATGGAAGTCGATTGTCTCGTTGTTCTCAAATGTTGAGTAAATGAAATCAATTTAACAAGTGTATTTAACCACCATCATAGATGATGCTTAAGATTTTATTTGAAAATGTGATATATCATCCAGTTGGTCCTTGTGGTCAGTTGTCGGTGAGAAAGTGTCACCTGTTGTTAAAAGGACAAGGTTTATTTGTCTTTGTCATTTCATGTGGTCGTACATATGTATGACAAAAGTAAAATCAAAACAATATCAAAATTAAAAAAACCCGCATAGACATTACTTCAAACAACATAAACGGTAACAAACTTTCAGTACCAGATGCGCATTTCGATAATAAATGCCTCTTAAGTGATGCGGTAACCGAATTATGTATATTCAAAGTTTATCAAATAAACAAAAAGCTTATAACCAAAGAGGACTCAAAAGCATAGCGAAAACCTGACAAGGAATCGGAGATTTGCATGAGGCAAATATATTCCTTAATCGAACATAGTTTCAGAAATGTTGTTCCAGCAAATTTTTTCAAACACAATAACCGTACCCAGAGGTATTAATAGAATTAATGCCAAATAAATTGTATTACACATACCGATGTCACTATGACTTTAAAGCATCCTGAAAATCAAGTGTCAGTAGGGTATATATTTGATGTTAGTAACATTAAAGACGTTATAAACACTGAAGGGGAGATTCAACAAGATTGAAAGACTCTATTTTCACTAAGCATTTTATTTTTGTTATAAAAATATAATAATAATTAAACCACCTAAATGCAAAAGGTGAAGTCGATTGAAACTGACAATATCAAGAATTATCAAGCAATGGAACGAGAGAAAATCAATTTTCTTATTTCTGACTAGGAAAAGGCATTTAGTAAGATTCTAATTTGTGAAGACCTTATGTACCCAAATGTTCACCAATATAGATCTTGCATTCAGACTCCCTGATTTCTTTTTTGATGTCTGCTAATAATAATGACTCGCTCCAATACTGAGTTTCTTGTCTGTCTTATGTAGATAATCTTATCATAGATACCAGGATTGAAATTTTGTATTTGTGACAGACGCGTGTTTGGTCTATTAAAGACTCATCAGTGACGCTCGAATAAAACTAGAGGCTCTCAAGAGCCTGTGTCGCTCACCTTGGGTCTATGTACATATCAAACAATGGACACAGATAAATTCATGACAAAATTGTGTTTTGGTGATGGTGATGTGTTTGTAGATCTTACTTTATTGAACATTCTTGTTGCTACAATTATCTGTATCTATATGAACTTGGCCCAGTAATTAGTGGAAAATATTTTCTCAAAATTTACAAAAATTTATGGCTATTGGTCTATGTGAATATTAAACAACAAAGGGCGCAGATGGTAACATGAAAAAATTGTGTTTTGGTGATGGTGATGTGTTTGTATTGAACATCATTGCTGCCTACAATTATCTCTATCTATAATGAACTTGGCCCAGTAGTTTCAGTGGAAAATGTTAGTAAAAATTTACAAAGTTTATGAAAATGGTTGTAAATTGACTATAAAGGGCAATAACTCCTAAAGGGGTTAACTGACCATTTCCGTCATGTTGACTTATTTGTAAATCTTACTTTGCTGAACATTATTGCTGTTTCAAGTTTATCTCTATCTATGATAATATTCAAGATAATAACCCAAAACAGCAAAATTTTCTTAAAATTACCAATTCAGGGGCAGCAACCCAACAATGGGTTGTCCGATTCATCTGAAAATTTCAGGGCAGATAGATCTTAATCTGATAAACAATTTAACCCCTTGTCAGATTTGCTCTAAATGCTTTGGTTTTTGAGTTATAAGCCAAAAACTGCATTTTACCCTTATGTTCTATTTTTAGCCATGGCGGCCATCTTAGTTGGTTGGCCGGGTCACCAGACACATTTTTTAAACTAGATACTCCAATGATGATTTTGGCCAAATGTGGTTAAATTTGACCCAGTAGTTTCAGAGGAGAAGATTTTTGTAAAAGATTACTAAGATTTACGAAAAATGGTTAAAAATTGACTATAAAGGGCAATAACTCCTAAAGGGGTCAACTGACCATTTCGGTCATGTTAACTTATTTGTAAATCTTACTTTGGTGAACATTATTGCTATTTACAGTTTATCTCTATCTATAATAATATTCAAGATAATAACCCAAAACAGCAAAATTTCCTTAAAATTACCAATTCAGGGGCAGCAACCCAACAACGGGTTGTCCGATTCATCTGAAAATTTCAGGGCAGATAGATCTTGACCTAATAAACAATTTTACCCCAATGTCAGATTTGCTCTAAATGCTTTGGTTTTTTAGTTATAAGCCAAAAACTGCATTTTACCCCTATGTTCTATTTTTAGCCGTGGCGGCCATCTTGGTTGGTTGGCCGAGTCACCGGATATATTTTTTAAACTAGATACCCCAATGATGATTGTGGCCAAGTTTGATTTAATTTGGCCCAGTAGTTTCAGAGGAGAAGATTTTTGTAAAAGTTAACGACGACGGACGACGACGGACGACGGACGACGACGACGGACGCCGGACGCAAAGTGATGGGAAAAGCTCACTTGGCCCTTCGGGCAAGGTGAGCTAAAAAATGAAAATGCCAAATAAAGTACAAAGTTGAAAGTATAGGACCATAAATTCCTAAAATGTTTGCCAAGTAAAACTAAGGTAATCTATTCCTGAGGTAGATAAAACCTTTATATTCCAAAAATTCAAAGTTTTGTAAACAGTTAATTTATATTTATCATCATATCAATAATGCATGTCAACACAGAAGAGCTGACTACTGGGCATGTGATACCCTCGGAGAATAAAAACTCCGCCAACAGTGACATCGACCCAGTGGTTGTAATTAAACTCATCATAGATACCAGGATTGAACTTTTTTAGTTGATGCCATAAGTAAATGTGTAAATTTGTGTTATTCATTAGGTTAAGGCTTCAACCTTCTTATGTTAAGTCGAAAACATTTGATGTTTTGTCATTAATATTAAGGTATGAACAACAGCCTCACCTTAAGGTATTTTGCTACAGAATGTTTTTTTTACAAAAGATATGTGTGGAATATATGTTTGGGACCAAAGGCTTTTACTCAGTCTCATGTATATTTTGACAAATTGCTATGTGTTAAAATATCATTTAATGTTACCATCATAAGTTTTCAATTCATATCAAATAGTTAATTTATCGATACAACTAACACAATTTTGAAAACACTTGGATAAAGTTTACTGATTTCAATACCAGGGGTCAAATAGGAATTCTTATCATACCTCCTCCATTTCTTTCAATATTTAGGTTGACCTTTGTTTTTCAACACGATATAAGAATAAGGTTTTCAAATTTTCATTCAGATGAGAAGTGACATATGTCAATCTATACCTCACCTCGAATCTGGACAAG
Source organism: Mytilus galloprovincialis (assembly GCA_037788925.1). Classification (NCBI taxonomy): domain Eukaryota; kingdom Metazoa; phylum Mollusca; class Bivalvia; order Mytilida; family Mytilidae; genus Mytilus; species Mytilus galloprovincialis. The sequence goes on along the minus strand of CM075334.1, from coordinate 7,158,025 downwards.
ATGTGAGTAGATTAAACTGAGACTGAATAAAACCAGCGTTCAACAGCACAAAGTTCGAAAAACCTACAAAGACCTGTCATCATTGCTGTACTATTCAAAGAAAAACAAGTCTTGAGACATAACCTTCGGTACCAGAAGATAGGGAACCAAATACAAAAGATAATCAACACCAACAATAATAAGTCATACAGTGAAGCTTTGTAGAGTGTGTATGCGAAGAAGAAAAATTAACCGAAATTTTATATGACTGATATTGAAATATATGTATAATTTTTGCACTCAACTTGTCTGGCATATTAAATTATAATCCTGGTACCTTTGATAACTACTATTAACTTTCTGACCATATGATAAATTGTATTAAACAAATTTTGGTATGCTGTCATGACCTTTAAAGACTTATCTGTTTACTTCACATGTACATAAATTATTTTTGATGATTTAACAATAAAGGACAGTCAACTTCTCACACCAATTGTTTATTTTATTGTTTGCAACTGCGGTTCTTAGTTGTTTCAAGCTTGATCTTTCAAAAATATGAAGAAAAAAAACATTTGATGGTAGTTCAAAAAAAGTGTTCGCTAAGCTACGCTCTGTGCTATATGGTCAATAATCGCGAATTACGCCATCTTTCAAAGATCCTTAATCCGTACCTATAAAGGGGTCTATAAAAATGTTTGGTGTCATTTGTGATCAGGTAGGATTTTCAAGACATTCTAGTATCTTTATTCTCTCTTTTGGGGTAAATAAAACAATGATCTCTTAAACATAGAGTTTATTTTTATTTTGCTATTTTAATAATCAGAACAGTCGTTGACTTTTATTCAGATAAATTTTATGTTTTCCAAAGTTTCTTTAAACTAGTATATTCATATAACAAATTACCAGTATTAACCATTTTTATGACCATTACCTACATGATATATAATTTTCAGTTTTAAGAAATTAGAAGTATTACATTTCCAAATAAAGTCTAAGTAATAACAATACCCTAACACTACAATACACGAGAAATGAAATCTACATTTATAATCCTGATAAAGCAGTTAGGAATTCCCCAAACGGGAAGATAGGATGTATTTTTGTTATTAAAATGTCATTCTCACGATTCGTGCTGTAACTTGAACACCCCTCAATTGCTATAGATTACAAAATTGACGGTAAAGTAAGATGATACGTAATTGAAATATTTATTATAAGGATTCCGTGTCAGTGTCGACATTGAATTTCCCTGAACAAATTATAGTGTAGCGTTGACGATCAATTACACCAGAGCATTTCATGTGTAACCCAACACCACTTTATAGACACTTGATAAATAAACATTATGAGACATGTCGTATTGATTATCATCTTTTTTAATTAATTGAGTTTTTTAATTCACATCTGAGATGGCTTGAGCCAAAAGGCTGGTTTTAAACGAGTTTATGTCAAGTGTAAAAAGTGTTACAAGAACTCAATGTAAGAAAGTAGAATATAACATAAAGCATTTTTACGTTAGATTTGTTGTTATCTATTATCAAATAGTAAAATCTGTCTAACGTATCCCCTTTTAAAGCATGCTTTGTTTATGGATATACATAAATTCGTTTTATGATAATTTCGCACGCACGAAAATTAGAACCATTTAATATATAGTTTTACAATGAACGGTCAAATATTTCGAGAAGTACATGTATAACAGTGTTCTATCAAATTGTTACAACTTAGTTTTGATTGGTCAAAAAAATGCAGCAATGTGTGTATACTGTAGTAGTATGAAGCAATGTGTGTATACTGTAATAGTATGTTCTGATTCGCTTTAGTACTAAAAGTTTCAAATAACTGATTATTATTCTGGTTGTTTAGGCACTAAATGCACTCCTGATGACATTAGGCAAATGTCGTTTATTTGATTTAAACCGTGATATTATCGTAAATGCAAAAAGCGGTTTTTAAATCAGTGTATTTCGAGAGTAAGACATTATTTGAGGATAAAGCATGATAAATGCAGGATGACATTTAATAATCTAAAGGAATAGATGTGCATATCAGAATAAAGTCCAATATGGTGCTGGAATGCTTCCGCGGAAAAATATAAAGTTTACAATAGGAAAATTGAGATCATATTTTTTATCATAAGGTTAGTTCTACACCGGAACTCGCTGTGAAATTAAAGATCTAAGTCAAAATAAGAAGCAGACTTAACTTTATCTGTGGTATTATTATTCAGATTCAATGGGATAAAATAAGAGGCATCAGTAGTTTTACCGATATTCAAATCTTGCCAATCTATAAGGAAGGTAAAAACTGACGGAATTGCACGAACTCCAAAAAGAGCGAGACCGTGGGCGTCGACAAATTAAGCGTCAAACATATCGAAGCGGAAAAAAGATGCTTATACTTAGTCAGGAATATGACAGTAGATATCCATCCGTTTGATGTGTTTAATCTGTAAACCTTGCCTTTGATTAGGGACTACCTTTTTGAATATTTCTCGGAGTTTAGTATTTTTGTGATTTTACTAAGAAAAAAAGTTAAATACGTCGTATCTGTTAACCACTTCTTCATGTTTGGACAATGGACTATATAGCTCTTGCTTAGCCAAAAGTAAAATCACAAAAATACTGAACTCCGAGGAAAATTCAAAACGGAGAGTCCCAAATCAAATGGCAAAATCAAAAGCTCAAACACACCAAACGAATAGATAACAACTGTCATATTCCTAACTTGGTACATAACAGGCATGTTCTTATATAGAAAATGGTGGATTCAACCTGGTACTATAGCTAGCTAAACATCCCACAAATTGATTTTGTATGATATCTTTAGTATCCCATTATGAAAATAAAATATTATTCCCTAAACAAATATGTAATTTGTTGCAGTACTAGCTTGTTGAAATTATAACAAAAACATTAACCTTAAGATTCTAGTGTGTATATTTTCCCACTTCAATTTGATAGAAAAAACAAACAGTTAATTGGGTCAACAGCATTTTTTATTTTAGCTCGTTTAGACATCGAATTAATCATTTTGAGGAATCTGAGAAACAAGAAAAATCTTCCTGATCTGATTATATTTATATTTTCAAAAATATCAGGATTAAAATTATGTACGCCAGACGATTGGTTTTCAAAAGACTTATTAGTGACGCTAGAATAAAAAAGTTGAAAATGTAAAAACAAGTACGAAGTTTGAGAGCATAGAAAACAAACAAAAATAAGAATGTTTTGTTTTCTTTCATATGCATCAAAGAGAATCACTTCCTGTCGTAACATTGAGTTTATTATCAAAGATTACTTTGTTATTCCATACTTTATGATTTATGAAAACTATAAAAAGGACTCAGAAGGATTAGGACTTTATAAAATCCCCGTAATATCAGTGTGGTCCCATTAAGTTGATTGTGGCTATGGTGTTGTTGATGTCATTTCATAACAGAGAAGTAAAAAGATATACCTTTAGTCTATCATCTTCGACATTTGCAAACAAGGTCAATAACTGTACTTTTGTCAGCAAAACAAAATGGCGTGAGTAGAACATAATGAATGACAACAGTAGTTCAATGATGATCAAATATAAAAAAAGCATTTGATTGCATAGATTTATATTTATGACTGAAAAATACTGCAGAATTTCAACTTTTAAGAAGGTTACTCTTGTACCAAATTTGCTGGAATTGTGTGTGGTTTTGATTGATTATTGTGGGCTCCATTGTAGATTAATGTCATGTACTCATTCATTAGAAAGTTTATGTGAAGCCATGGTGAAAAGAATTAATAGGTCAGTATCTCCTATACATTCCAATACATATACGCCAATGGGATAAGCAAGCGCAAACGTCGAAAACCAACTGACAATACCATGGGAAAAAAAACGAATAAAATACTAATAAAGAGTATAAAATATAAATACACACACACACATATATATATATAGAAAACTAAACTATGAGTAGCACGACCAAACGAAAACATGATTGACTTCATGTGCTCCGGAAGTGTAAATATATCCTGCACCACATTTACTCCGGAATTGTAAATATATCCTGCTCCACATTTGGTACATGTCGTGCTGCTCAATTAAGGTCAAACCCGATGATAAATCTTATTCTCATCCCGGAAAAAGAGGACGATACGTGGTAAGGACAATTGCAACAAATCAGTCGTCATCTATGAAACAGATATGCCATAACAGTCAACCAATTCGGGGTGGCGTTTTTAAAGACTTCGAAGCGAAGATATCAACGCATATTATTCACATATATATTTCTCTGTCCTGGATGTTCTTGAATTTATTTGTACTGTATTCCTGTTACGTAATGTTGTCATTTTAAAAATATTTTTAACATTGTCATATAAACGGGATGTTTGGCTAGCTATAAAACCAGGTTCAACCCACCATATTTTCTTAAAATGTCCTGTAGCAAGTCAGGAATATTGCAGTTGTTATCAAATATTCCTTTTCCATGTATTTTAGCGTCTGTTTTTGTTACAGTTCAGTGTTTCTGTTATTCCATGATTTTCCTCTTAAAGTTGATGAGTTATCCTCGTTTTTGATTTGTGACCCGGATTTGCTATCGTTTTATAACTATGGAACAGCGGTACACTCCCGTTGCCTTTGTTTTTGGAACTTAGTTTAAAGGTGTCCTTGAAAGAAAGTGTCAATAAAAACAAATTTGCTGCATAGCTATTTTTCAAAATTGTTATTTGCTGTCAAGTATACGGTGAGTAAAAAAAAAAGCTTTGTCTTGAGATGTTTTACGTTTAGAGAATAAAAATAGAGAACACTAAAAATCAATAAAGACCATGGGTGTTTGGATCACCAAACAAAGACTACCACTCCCCAGTGAGAGGTTTAGCTAGCTATAAAAGCAGGTTCAATGCTCCATTTTGTACATAAGAAAATACCTCACTCAAATCAGTAATATGACAGTTGTTATCCATTCGTTTGATGTGCTTGTGCTTTTGATTTTGCCATTTGATTAGGGACTTTCCGTTTCGAATTTTTCTCGGAGTTCAGTATTTTGTGATTTTAATTTCCCAAAGGTTATGATGATATATATTCTGTAAGGTTCCCTTCGGTACTGATGCTCAGAAATTTTCATTAAGTATTTTGCAGTCAAAACTTTTGTTTTCTAGCGTTGAGACTTACTCCATGAGGAGTAGGGTGTTGTTGCTTTGGTTTGTTGTACTGCATGCGTGGTATTTAGGGCGACTCCTGGTATACGATTTTGCATATTGTCCAGCAACACGTGTCGTAGTCATTAGATGTTATTATTAGCACATATATATTATATATGATATAATGCTACTGCACATGGGATTTATATTACAGATATAGCTTTTCCATTACCTTATCAACAGTATATTGGTTTTTAGCTATTCTGACAATATTATCTATATATTGACAACATTGATTAAGAAAAGTTCAATTGCGTATATTGAAGAGGGTCTGGATGGGGGTTCTTCAATTATGTATTCTTTAATTTTTCATATCACTTTTCTTTGTTTTTAATCCATTTTTATCTAGTCTTAATATTTCCTACAAGAACTATAAATTAAAGAAACAACATTTACGGCTTCCCCCAGTCTCATTATCCATTCGTTTGATGTGTTTGAGCTTTTGGTTTTGCCATATGACTACAGACTTTCCGTTTTGAATTTCTCTTGAGTTCGGTATTTTTGTTATTTTACTTTCTAGCACCCGCCATTCTCTAGTCTTTATTTTATTACTTTGGTCCATTTTTCTGTATTCTTCATATTGTTACCATAACTTTCTATTCTGTTAACATCCAGTCAAACCCTCATTGAAATTACAAAGGAAAATGATTACTGTCGTATACAAAGTTGTTGACGTTTGAGTTAACTATTTGTGAATTTAATTAAAAGAACCTAGTTAGAGTCTAGCTGATATGATAGTTTACTCTAAATGGTTAATCAACAGATCAGCCATTGGATTTGACGGCCGTGTTTTATATCTTCAAAGACATTCGGTTATCAGATAAAGTATTAAAATTAATATCCGTGAACAGTTTCAAATTGGCGACAACCGGGAGAAATCAATAAATACCTCACCAATTACGGGCTCCATTCTGTGTAACATCTTGACATCTTCATAAAAATGATACTTTATGCTGGTGTCTATTCGTTAACGACATTAAGTGCATTTACATGTAGTATACGCAAGTCACGTGATTTGGAACTCAAATCACCAATTATTGTTTAAATTATTGAATGGGTATTTATGATTTATGGAGGATACTTTTATTTATTTAAATGGAATCAAGCATAGCAACTCATTAAAAAACAGGGTTATAATTTGGTTCAATAGACACTCGTTTAGTTTACATAAGAGTCATTATTGGCGCTCGAATCAAAACAATCGAAAGCTAAAATGAATAACAAAATTGCTGGGTAATGAAAAACCAGAATTTTCAAAAAGTTCTGCTTCAGGGCGATGCTTTTGATGTTGGAATGGTATAGGACAAAATTAATATTGTTCATATTGTGTTCTCATATCGGTTAATTTATAGAGTCTTGTTTTGATTTATTGTATGTATAGTTCTATATATGTACTTTTTCGACGTTTACTTATAAATCGAAAGTCAAAGAGGTGAGTTGAGATCTCAAAACTTAGTTTAAGTGAGTAATTGTCGTTTGTCTTCAGGTTATCGAAAAAAATATATTTGAAGAATTATGAGATATATGATAGTTTCTGTTGCATATATTCCACTTCGGAAGGTATATGGCTTGACATGTTATCTTTGTTTGCAGTTACATTGACGTATACCCCAACGAGTCATTCTATTCATAACGGAAAAGATACATTAAATTATTCTAAAAAAAAAACAACACACACACAAAAAACCATAATACATCTAAAACATACTTGTATATTCTATAAAATAATCCGGCAATTTTTTGTTGTTGCTTTTTTTACTTTTGCAATTTTTTGTATACCTTGTTATCTTATCTCACATCTAAATGGTATTTATTAGGTCCTTTTCGGAACACTTATTTTATCGTGTATACTCGACATTGTTCTGGCTATCCCTCGAAAATGTAGTGAAAGGTAAAATTACAAAACTACTGAACTGAGAGGAAAATCTAATCGGAAAGTCCATAGTCACATGGCAAAATCAAATAACAAAAACGCATCAAAAACGAATGGACAAGAACTGTCATATTCCTGAGTTGGTACAGGCATTTTCAAACGTAGAAAATGGTGGATTAAACCTGGTTTTATAGCGCTAACCCTCTGACTTTGATGACAGTCTCATCAAATTCCGTTATATTTACAATGATGCGTGAAAGTATTTTGCAATTTTGACAATACAAATAAAAACAACAAATTATTTAAGAAAAGAACTATATGCACATATTACCATGTGCATTTTTCAAGGAAAAAAATATTCTAGTAGTGGCATCGACCCACTACAGGTAAATGACAATTAAGAGTACTTTTAAAATTATTTCTTCCTTGTTCTGATTTTTATCGAATGTTTTTAAAATTTAAGTTATAAATAGAATGTTTTTAAAATTTAAGTTATAAAAAAACCTTTTATCTCCTTGGCCAAATACTAACCTTATGGTTCTACCTCTCTTAAGAAGAATCATAATTTTATCATAATTATTAACCTCTGATATTTATCTTATAGACATTTTTTGTTGGGGACGATTTATGATACATGTATATTCTTATTGTAAAAGTTGTTTTGATATTGATTGAAGTCTATAACGTTACTGCAAGCATTTAACTTCTTGTAATAATGGAAAGATTTTTTTATCTGATGACTGAGACATTATAAAAGTACGTTTACATTATAATTTCTATACAACTATGCAATGCAGCATAACACATCTAATTTACAAATCTCAGATTAAAAAACAGTAGAAGAAAAGCACTTTTCCAGAATCAGTTGGAAAATAATGATAGATTTAGCTGAAGATAAATTGAGTAGGTCTGATAATAGACTTCATTATTCTCACTATACAAAACATTACGTGGGAAAGAGAAAACAAAGCCCTGATTATGTATATGCCACAACAGCATTTCCCTATAGCGTGTCCATCTTGTAGGATCTAATTTCCGTTAGTCAATCTTTTTGACTTGTCTGTAATTTTAGATAACATTCGATCCATGCCCCCTTTGTACGAGGTGACAATCCATGAAGTCTGTAATCAGTGTGTGTGTGAGGTCCTGTGATCTCCTTCTGATATTTTGTCAGTCCTGAGCTAGTAGCCCACGGTTTTTTGCTGCTAATTCTGACATTTCTGCTGATACGTATTTTTGATTTCAAGCTCGTATTGCAAAAACATTTAAGGTTTATTACTATTTTCTTTACGATATATACTGTGATATTTATCATCACAAGGGTACTGACACGTATGTAAGTTTTTAAAAAGAATATATAGGTATACTATTGACTTGGTCGAGATAATTCTGTGTTTGATTTCATGTCACAAATATATGATATCTTGCCATAAAATAATCCGACCATATCTCGGTTTATCAAGTCGGGTATAATAATCACAACCTTATACTAAATGTAATAGAAGGAAACACAGTCTGAAGTATAAATACATTAAACTTTTTTGAAAACAGGAACTTGTTTTAAACATTATTAAAAGTTGAGTTAAGACCAATAGTTTTATTTTCGTTAAAGTTTAGACTATCAACACAAAAAAAGTGAATTATGTCCCCGCATTTCTACGGCATTTCTTACGAGTTTAGAAGACATTTTCTACATGGCTTAACAAAAAGAAGAAACATTCATTGCAACATGTATTTTTAGCTCACCTGGCCCGAAGGGCCAAGTGAGCTTTTCTCATCACTTGGCGTCCGGCGTCCGTCGTCCGGCGTCGTCCGTCGTCCGTCGTCCGTCGTCGTTAACTTTTACAAAAATCTTCTCCTCTGAAACTACTGGGCCAAATTTAACCAAACTTGGCCACAATCATCATTGGGGTATCTAGTTTAAAAAATGTGTTCGGTTACCCGGCCAACCAACCAAGATGGCCGCCATGGCTAAAAATAGAACATAGGGGTAAAATGCAGTTTTTGGCTTATAACTCTGAAACCGAACCATTTAGAGCAAATCTGACATGGGGTTAAATTGTTTATTAAGTCAAGATCTATCTGCCCTGAAATTTTCAGACGAATCGGACAACCGGTTGTTGGGTTGCTGCCCCTGAATTGGCAATTTTAAGGAAATTTTGCCGTTATATGGTTATTATCTTGAATATTATTATAGATAGAGATAAACTGTAAACAGCAATAATGTTCAGCAAAGTAAGATCTACAAATAAGTCAACATGACCGAAATGGTCAGTTGACCCATATAGGAGTTATTGCCCTTTATAGTCAATTTTTAACCATTTTTCGTAAATCTTAGTAATCTTTTACAAAAATCTTCTCCTCTGAAACTACTAGGCCAAATTTATCCAAACTTGGCCACAATTATCTTTGGGGTATCTAGTTTAAAAAATGTGTCCGGTGACCCGGCCAACCAACCAAGATGGCCGCCACGGCTAAAAATAGAACATAGGGGTAAAATGCAGTTTTTGGCTTATAACTTAAAAACCAAAGCATTTAGAGCAAATCTGACAATTGGTAAAATTGTTTATCAGGTCAAGATTTATTTACCCTGAAATTTTCAGATGAATCTGACAACCTGTTGTTGGGTTGCTGCCCCTGAATTGGTAATTTTAAGGAAATTTTACTGTTTTTGGTTATTATCTTGAAAATTATTATAGATAGAAATAAACTGTAAACAGCAATAATGTTCAGCAAAGTAAGATTTACAAATAAGTCAACATGACCGAAATGGTCAGTTGACCAATATAGGAGTTATTGCCCTTTATAGTCAATTTTTAACCATTTTTCGTAAATCTTAGTAATCTTTTACAAAAATCTTCTCCTCTGAAACTACTGGGCCAAATTAATCCAAACTTATCCACAATCATCTTTTGGTTATCTAGTTTAAAAAATGTGTCTGATGACCCGGCTATCCAACCAAGATGGCCGCCATGGCTAAAAATAGAACATAGGGGTAAAATGCAGTTTTTGGCTTATAACTCAAAAACCAAAGCCTTTAGAGCAAATCTGACACGGGGGTCAAATTGTTTATCAGGTCAAGATCTATCTGCCCTGAAATTTTCAGATAAATCGGACAACCCGTTGTTGGGTTCCTGCCCCTGAATTGGTAATTTTAAGGAAATTTTACTGTTTTTGGTTATTATCTTGAAAATTATTATAGATAGAAATAAACTGTAAACAGCAATAATGTTCAGCAAAGTAAGATTTACAAATAAGTCAACATGACCGAAATGGTCAGTTGACCCATATAGGAGTTATTGCCCTTTATAGTCAATTTTTAACCATTTTTCGTAAATCTTAGTAATCTTTTACAAAAATCTTCTCCTCTGAAACTGATGGGCCAAATTAATCCAAACTTATCCACAATCATCTTTGGGGTATCTAGTTTAAAAAATGTGTCCGATGACCTTGCCATCCAACCAAGATGGCCGCCATGGCTAAAAATAGAACATAGGGGTAAAATGCAGTTTTTGGCTTATAACTCAAAAACCAAAGCGTTTAGAGCAAATCTGACGGGGTTAAATTGTTTATCAGGTCAAGATCTATCTGCCCCGAAATTTTCAAATGAATCGGACAACCCGTTGTTGGGTTGCTGCCCCTGAATTGGTAATTTTAAGGAAATTTTGCTGTTTTTGGTTATTGTCGTGAATATTATTATAGATAGAGATAAACTGTAAACAGCAATAATGTTCAGCAAAGTAAGATTTACAAATAAGTCAACATGACCGAAATGGTCAATTGACCCCCTAAGGAGTTATTGTCCTTTATAGTCAATTTTCAACAATTTTTATAAAATTGTAAATTTTTACTAAAATTTTCCACTGAAACTACTGGGCCAAGTTCATTATAGATAGAGATAATTGTAAGCTGCAAGGATGTTCAGTAAAGTAAGATGTACAAACACATCACCATCACCAAAATACAATTTTGTCATGAATCCATCTGCTTCCTTTGTTTAATAGTCACATAGACCAAGGTGAGCGACACAGGCTCTTTAGAGCCTCTAGTTAATGTTATCAGGTTGGTTGAGCGAGTTTCCATACTAAGCGAAGTGACAATAGACTGAGGTAAACGGAGACATGATTCCTAAACATCATTTGGCCTTCCAAGTCCCTCTAAGAAATACGAAATCGTGTATGACCTCTTCAAAACCAGTTGAATATCCGGAACAAAAAACTACATCTCCTGTCTTATTTCTATGTTTATTAGTTTATTTTTAGCAATGAATAAAAGAAGTTTTGTGCATAAACATCAATCAATCTTTAACCAGATAAAACACACAGACTCAAACCATAAACATGCAACTGTTTGTACCAAATGTTAAGCTCAAATCGACAAAGTTCGGACAGGTTTTAATGTATATATGCCTTATACTAGTAGTACAAAACAAAACATTCTGCTATTACTGAAGACAACTGACGAGGGACAGGCGCGTCAACATCAAGAGTTTTAATGGTTTTGATTTTTAAAATTGCTTTTAAGATATATACATTTTAAGATGTATTTATGTAAATTGTAAGTAAAAGTTGAACTTTATTGTTTTAAAACCAACATAAATTCATAAAGAGTCACACATTTTACAACAGACAAAAGTCAGCAAATTTGAAAAGAGTCTGTCAGAAGATAGATTGCACTGACTTAAGATTGTTTTATTTACTTCCGCTTAACATCGACACAATCTACTCCTAAAGCAGCAATAATTACCCGTGCATAATGAAAACGTCCCCCAAATACCTGGATTCATGTTTAATGTCAGAAATATTATCCCCATTCACTGGACCAAATGCTTTTTAAATGATATGTTTCTTCACTTTGATTGACAAGAAAAAATAAAGTTGTCATTCTATCTCATTTGAAATGAATTCATTGCAAGTAAATTTGGACTGTGTTAAGACTATGTCTACATACAAGTGTTATTAGCGACTTAACTGTTGTCTCGAGGTGACAGTGTCTTGATGGGAAAAGCCTTTCTCATACTCCGTAAAAACTTAGATCAATCCTTTTTATGAGTCTGTTTTTCTCAGCCACAACACGCAAGGCTATGATTGCCGAATAAAAAGAATGCAAAATAAAAAAAATCTAGCATTTATTAAGTACATGGATGTTTCGGATTATTTTCATTTCTGTGGTTTTAAAACCCCAAAATATCAGGTTCCTGAAATGAATATCAAAGAAGAAATGAGACATATTTAGCTTTATATCTATTTCAAGTTGAAACCCTGCACAAATATTGTTTGTTTTGTGATATTTTTTAAATTGAAGATCATTAATATCTGCAGAAATGTGACTCGTAATTGTGTCAAATTGCTTTTGAAATTGACCATATACGTATAGAGTTGTGTAGAAGGATATCATTTCAAAACCATATCAAAGACGGGTTCACAGATAAAATCATTTAATCAAGATATTTTTTTACAGAAACTGGCGTTTAAAAAAATATCATAATGTAATATATGGTTTTAACAAACATTAAAATATAAAATAACTTGTTATTCGGATATGTTATTTATAGAGATGTTTATTTCATTCATTTACGTTTCTTCATTTATTTGTTGGCCCATTCAATGATTTCGTGGCAGTTTTTCATTTATTTTGTCACAAATTTAATTAAGGGTTTTAGTAAAATAAATTCAACAACACATGCTGTGACACATTCCCATATCCCCTTCCGAATCCAGCATCCAATATCTTTAATAAGATAGATTTTATTGATAATGCATGTATGCGTTGGTGGTAACATTGTAATTTTATTCCTTTTTAAATATTATAAAACTAAGTTTTATATGCAATGTGATATATTTTTTTTCTATTATTTGATTTATATTATTTAAGGATGCTTGCAAATCAAACGCATTAAAACTAATATTCTGTTGCTGATTCAAATAATTGTGAAATGAGTAAATAATAGATATATTGCACAAAACAAAATATGTCTTATATATGCAAAAAGGGGAAATATGGTATTATTATTATACATAATTCTAATATACACAGAGACCTTATATATAATAGTGTATGGATAAATTACCATTTATCGATGATGGTGTCTGTCTATTGGCAGTTTGTTGATAATATCGATCTAAGAACAAACGTTTGCGTCGCACTGCTGCTCAGAATAGTCTAAACTACATTCATCTCATTTATATGTCGATATAAAACGGAAAGGTCATATAAGGAATCTAAAAATGGTAACTAAAAAATTTAAATATTACTGATTTTGTAGATCTAATATTAAAATGAATTTAATTTCTTTTTTATGTTTTACTTTTGTTTCTTTTTCAGCTATTTGAATAAAATGAAAGAGGAATTATTTTTTTGTAAACAAATATTTTGTTTAATCGAACAAGATGTTTTAAACATACAGATAATATTTCTACGGTTTTTTTCCAATATTTTTACCCCAAACCTGCCATATAGAAACGATATCATTTTTCAGGAAAATGTTAAAATTATATTTCCTCTTTGCAAATGATATTCAATAAATCGTTGTTGCCTAAGATTACTTCTCACCTTTTCAAATCATTATTTTTTCTTATTTCCACAATATCAAAATCACATGTATTCACTCCTTCTTAGCCCACCCTTAATCACCTGCAACAAGGAGAAAGAATATTTTGAAAGGCTTGTTGATAGTTTCTGACTTTTATTGGTGGCCCAAATGAAAATTGTTCCATCTACAGTTCCATCAATTATTACACAGCATCACAGAAGTTTCCGAAACGCCTAGTGTTGCACAATTCCAAAGATAGCGATGACGTCTTTATATATACACGACTATCACCTAAAGTCTCATTATAGGCATGATGACTTGTTGATTAGTTAACGTCAAGTGTCAAATATTCGTGCATATTTAGGACGGGAACAAATTACTGACAAATAATCCATTCAGTCTGTCTTAATGCAAACATACCACTGAACGTTATGTGAAGAAAGAAACATTCAGAATTCTGGGAAAAAAAAAAAAACAGTTGACAAACAGATTTTGTGGTTTTTATCAATATATATATAAGATTATCCTCTTGATACAAAGTCTCCTTAAAAAGCGCGATTTTTGGCGTCATGATTCGTTTCAAGTTATTCATCGCATAATTTTGTTGCATTTTTATTTTATCTTTTACAGGGACCGTAAGGTAAAGCCCTGTAGTCCGAAATGAGATTAAATGATGATACATATTTTAAATTAAATGATATCGATTATTACTTTTAATGATAAATTAGACTTTTTGGATTATAGCTCTTCATCTTTTGTATAAGCTTTGGATTTTAAATATTTTGGCCACGAGCATCACTGAAGAGACATGTATTGTCGAAATGCGCATCTGGTGCAGGGAAATTGGTACCGTTAATGTTATTACTACCACTGGGTCGATGCCTCTGCTGGTGGACTGTTAGTCCCCGAGGGTATCACCAGCCCAGTAGCCAGTACTTCGGTACTGGCATGAAAATACGGATTTTTTTGTGTTATTAAAATTTGCTGTTACAAAATGTTAGAAATTATAATAAATTAACGAATGTATCCCCTCTTGCAAAGCTCTGATTCCTTTCACGGATTTGGCTATACTTTTTGGACTTTTTGTATTATAGCTCTTCATCTTTTATATGAGCTTTGGATTTCAAATAGTTTGGCCACGAGCATCACTGAAGAGACATGTATTGTCGAAATGCGCATCTGGTGCAGGAAAATTGGTACCGTTAATGTTATTATAGTGAATCTTGCAAAGAATATTTGTCCCTCCGACTTTTATATAAGATTGCTTTTTTAAAATAAATTCTGCTTTATATGAAAACAATAACAAGTATCGCAAAGAGAAGCTTTTTTTATCAATTTTAATACCAGTTGTCCATTAGAGTATCCATCATCCAACCTCTATATACACGTTGTCAATCAAACTGTCCATTCTTATATGAGGCTCTTCTTTAGTTGTAAACAAAACCATGTTCTAATCACAATGGACTATTTTCATATTACAGACTTATGATTCTAAATTATACAATTTTTCCACAGTTTACATTTTCTGTGGTAGGACATTCTGTTTCCAAGTCAAATAAGAGCAAGATAAAGAAGTAAAATCAAGCTTTCAATCGGTAATCAAAGTAATACAAATGAACTGCTTTACATTTTCTTTACTCGACAAAAGCATAGGAAAGCAGTAAACTTTCCCCTCAAGTTACACGAATTATACGTTTGAGTTTACTTATTTAGTTTGGTTGCTTTTAATTGAGTACCAGGATGTCCTTACCATATAAAAGGTATAATCAGTCGAAAAATATATTATTCGGACTCAAAAGTCGGTAATATGAAAACAGTTTATAAAACATGGTATGTACAAGCGTATTGCATCGTCAGCTGTGTTTTGAACAGAGATAGAACATCAAATTGCATATTTTGGTTCGCGTTGCTCGCTAGAAAATTGAATGCTATCATTCTACATGTATATTTGTACACTTTTTTTTTTTTTTTATCGTGAACGGTTTGCCTTTGTGTACTTCAAGAAATCAAAATGGTTGAGTTAAGCCCTTTTCGACTAATTTTTATAGTTCGTGCTTTTGTTGTACACAACTGTTCCGGGTTAGGGGGAGGGTCGGGATCCCGCTAACATGTTTAACCTCGCCACATTCTGTGTGTATGTACCTGTCCCAAGTCAGGGGCCTGTAATTCAGAGGTTGTCATTTGTTGATGTGTTACATATTTGTTTTTCGTTCATTTTTGCACATACATAAATTAGGCCGTTAGTTTTCTCGTTTGAATTGTTTTACATTTGTCATTACTGGGTCTTTTATAGCTGACTATGCGGTATGGGCTTTGCTCATTGTCGAAGGCCGTACGGTATCCCATAGTTGGTAATTTCTGTGTCACTTGGTCAATTGTGGAGAGTTGTCTCATTGGCAATCATACCACATCTTCTTTTTTATATGCACAGAGAATGCCACAAAAGAATCATTTATCAAGCATTATGACATTTATTACTACAGTGTATATGTTGATATTAGTCATAGTGATTTCATCGAAGAAGGATATTTTTCAACCTAGAATAAAAATGATATAAACTATATCTTATTAATATCATGAATGACTTGAAGTTTTATTTGATATTGCTTTAATCTGTATCCATATTTTGCGAGTTTAAAAAGCAAAGTGCTCGCCAAAGCATCAAAGCGCATTTGGAGCTAGTCCCTTATCTCGTGTGCTCACCCTTCCCGATCATCTGTGTACTCACTTTTTACCTATCTCCTTCAATGTCTTTTTCCTTTCGGTCCTGTCACTGTTTGTGCTTCATAGGCTTGAGATTGACCGCTTGACATTATGATGTCCTTTTATAAATCATTTAAATTTAAATTGCGTTATCATAGCCACTGATAACTTATCATTGTTGACAGAAAAAGCACTTCTCATTCTTAGTGAAAGACCCCTGGAGTAGGTTCATTTTTTTGCCACCTCGATGTTTTTCGTCAAAATTAATAGTAGTACCATTTTCCTTTTACATTCATTTGTCAGACCAATGATTTACTTTACTGTTGAAGTTATTCTAATCCTTGACTTATCTAAGTTATCACTTGAAATTACTATATTTGGCCTTGTTTATAGATGTGCAAAGTGTAAATTTTGAGAGCTTCTTAAAGTCTATCTTTCCTACGGAATGGTATGCAAAATTTTATGACCCAAGTAGTGAAACTTAAAATAATATATAATTTCCTTCAAATTTGAGGAAAATCTCACGCTCAAACATGAAAAATAATTGCAACTTCGAAACTTAAAATAAATAAAATAGAGAAAAATAAGAAGATGCCATGAATATGCTTGCTACCGCCTAAACATTTTATCTAGGTTATTGCAACAGCAAAAATCAGCATAGTGCTAAAAACACTAAGATTACATTAACTTGTTGATACAACTGCAATATTTTCTTTTTAATTTGTAGAAATATACAATGAAGTGTTTGTATCATGAACGTCCACCCAATATCATTTCGTTTCAAAAAATGATAAACAATTTGTCAATAAACTGTCTTATAGCCGAGTGAAGTCAAACAATACCATAACTAAAGATACAAGCAACGGTCGATCATTCTCAATTTTCTGTTAAACTTAGTTATACATGCTTAACTGACAAATCTTTAACCAATTTCACCAGATAAGCTGTGACAAAGAATCAAATTAAGGAATTAGAAGACGTCTGCTAATGGTTGATCTGCCATTTTATGTGTAAATGTTAGCAAATACCTGTGAATTTAATTGTAGCGTTGGAAATTGATTTGAGAATTCCACATGGAACATCTATAATTATATGTACAATTAATCAATGGAATTACACGTGCACTGGGAAACTCAAATGTCAATTATAAATATTAGAACTGACAGTACCAAGTTTTCATCGTTGATGTCGTCTGTTCGTAATAGCAGATATTCCCGCCCGTCTTTCAGAAAAGATACTATCAGGCAAATTCGAAGAAATGATGAGTAAAATACCGGTCACAAAACAGCATGATAATGCCAAACCAAACTGATGTTTAGTACTTTGAACTTATCCAAACCAAACTGATGTTTAGTACTTTGGACTTATCCAAACCAAACTGATGTTTAGTACTTTGGACTTATCCAAACCAAACTGATGTTTAGTACTTTGGACTTATCAAAACCAAACTGAAGATAGCTCTTTGGATTCACCCATACAAACACTTTAGCAGACTGAACAAATATCCTAAATTGCGCACCAACTTTTTATTTTAAAAGAGCCATAAGTAAAATTACTGCATGCTTTTATAAAACTTGGGTTTTTTTTTAATTGGAAGCAACACGTTTACAGGCTAGAAAATATGAAAATTTGCTGATTCGCTTGGTTCTCTTCGTCACCTTTTGACTCCAAATAATAACGGGGGAAAAACGAAGCACATGCAGGGTGAGTGACAAATCGCCAAAGAATCAAAAATCAAATTCATCAGCTTGACACTTAACAACAGTGTTAGTCCAAATCATTTGTTTTTTTTTTTGTGTCTTGTTGTTTAGTACAAAACGCTTCGTTACTGCGGTAGAGTAACAACCTCTTTACAAAGAAATTCAAACCTGATGATAAAGTCGCCCGTGACAAAATAAGAAATAGACTATACAATTGCACTGGACACAGACATGATAGTAGCGGACATAGAGAATTTACAATATTACAGTAGCGTGTATGATTTGGCAGTGAAGACAGATGGGATGTAATTATATCATGTTTCCTTGCGTTGTAACAAACTGTCAGATTTTACATACCATAACATACTTGTATTGCAATTAAGATAAGCGATCTTCGCTGGTGAAACCTGACGCCTAGCTGTAATTATGATGGTGGCCAACTATTTTCTTGTTTGTAACAATAAATAAACCAAGTGTTCATAATAAATGGGAAAACTGCAATCAGTTTCTGGCAATTTTTATTAAAAAGGTCTATAGTTTACTAGTTTGAGTTATTATTTGTCTGACAAACTTTATCACATATATACGTGTCATAATTCGTCTATCCTTGATTAAATCAAGATTTTACGCCGACCACCATCTTGTTTCTTCAACGATATCGTGTTTCCCTTGTCAAACATTCACGTGTGTACAGTAGAATATTTTGAAATAGTAAACCTATGTAAACGTTTAACAGCTTGTCGAGCGGCTTTGAACGAGAATATCCGGTTTATTCATCTATTTTTATTGTTTACATTGGATTAGTAAAATGTGCGAATCGTTAACAAGATAGAATGGTATCAAAAAAAGAAAAACCTTTGGCAAAAAAAAAAAAAAAAAAAAAAAAACACTTTAAAATTTTAATTTTAAACATTTAAACAATATAAAATTGTAACTCTGTTTGCGAATACATCGATTATTGGAAATGAAAATTTAACATTAACGTCCATAAAAGATAATTATTTAAGATTGTGTTACAATTCCATTTTCAGCACTTTTAATTTCAAATTGTAAAATGCTATAAAATACGTCTGAGGCGCCACCAACGAAGAAATCTATATACTATAAAACGGGATATAATTTATTCTGAAATTAGAATTTTATCTCTGATTCAATCTTCACTCTCTAAAAGCATATGACATGTTAATTGTACTATAAATAAAATCACTTCATCAGTATAGTAAAAGATTAGGAGAAATTTCATATCCCTAATAACAAAATGACGGCTAAATATAAAACCAACCAAAGATCAAATTATGGGATTTAATTGTAAAGAGTGAAATTGAATACTTTTTGAAAATAAAAACTACCTTAGACCTATTAGGATAAAAGGGAGACGGAACAGGTGCGGATCCAGAAGGGGGGTTCCGGGGGTTGGAACCCCCCCTTTTTTTGGACGATCAATGCATTTGAATGAGGACATGTAGTTGGAACCCCCCCCCTTTGTCGGGGGTACGGACCCCCCTTTTTAAAATGGTTGGATCCGCCCCTGAGACGGAAGATACCTATGGGATACAAATTGACAAAACCATGGCAAAAATACGAGAGACGACGAATAGACAAATTACAATCTGAAAATAGGAACATAAAAAACAAAAGACTGAGCAATTAACTCGAATGATTCAGCGCCCTTTATCGGTCAGTGTCCTCTATTCGGGTTACATCACCAAATACAGGGGGAAATCTCATTGACTCCGGAAGGGAAATCAGATCCCGTTCCAAGTGTACCAACTGACCTCTTGTTTTGTTACTACAAATTTGTTTATGAATCTGTCACATTCGAGGGAAAGCGGACGAAACTTTCGGTACGTTAAATGGAACATATCTGATGGCTTGTGTGAAACAGAAAATGGTCAACCATTTCGTGATTGCGTTCATAATTTTTTTTTATAAAGGAGGATTCTAACTCTATCACTTGGAACCATTGGTTTGATAGTTTCATTGTACATGTTGTTGTAAGCTAAGACAATAATACATGAAAATACCAGGAATGAGTTCACATATGGAACAGTACTATAGATCTCACACAAACTACAACAATTGACTCTCCTACAAAAATTAGACGTTTACAATCAAACAACAACGAACAAATTTACAATGCATGGTCTTAATAGCCTCACTTGACCAACATGTCACACCAACTACAAAACACTGGCCTCTCTAAAAACATAAACGTTCATTATTAAACAACAAAGGACAGTGTATGGTACAAATAGCTTCACCTTATCAACAGGTCACAACAACTACCAACACTTGCCCTCTAAAAACATAAACGTTCATTATCAAACAACAAAAACCAATGTATGGTCAAAATAGCTTGGTACAAGACTATGATATAACCACTGTTACCTACGTTTGTTACGTTACTGAACAATTTAGTGTTCAGAAATTCAGAACCGTGTCAACATTTGTCTCCGATATGATTTATGACCTTTCTTGAATAAATGCTTTTTAATTCAGATTTTCAATTTCCAATGGATCTGGTTTGTGAAGCACAAGGTATATTATCAAAGTAAAAGTTTTTGGTCGAAAAATAGTGAATCAATACTGCGCAAAACACAAATGAACAGTCGATACACAGCTGTTTCTTTGATGTCCACTTTATACCAATGGTTGACTTGGATATAAAAAATAAGGTCACCTGGACCTATCATACCCGGCAGTTAAACAACAAGGGGCTTCCGGATGTGTAAATACGTAGCCCCGGCTGGTCAAATTGGGGACCTGAAACTGATGTATCGGATAGAGAGTGCCAAACTCTTTTCATAGAACAGACACCTCGCAACAACTCGTAGGTTATATATCCAGCATACCTATTAATGATTAAATTGTTCTCATCCTAAATGTGAATGTCATATTTGCGACTGGACGTTGAGCAAACGAACTATTTCAGCATACAGGGAAACAATCACAGTATTATATGCATTCTTGATTACTAACAACAGATTCATAAACAATGTTTTATTTTTATTTATTATCGGTCAACATATAAATAATATTTATATCTAGTAAATAAATGAAGCTGGACAAATGTTTTGCATAGTCACCAAAATAGTTAAGTAGGGTTTTTAAGTTATTTCTAATTACAAAGAATAATTCGGAACGTGTCGAGAGTTACCGTACATCATCGTCTTAGAACAGAACCCACAGACAAATGTGAATATGTATTCAGTTTAGCACTAAATTGAAAGTAGTAATGAAGAAAAAGACTATCTGGTGTCAAAAAATAAGTTGCAGTGTAGCATTAATTAGTAAATATAGCATGTTCCACACTAAATAATTGTGTTACCGTATCATATCATACTATATTTACATCGTTCTTATTAAACTCTGCAATACAATGTGATGAGACACCAGAAAACCGTTTTCTCGATTAATACTTTTCACAACTATGACATTTTTTTTTAAAGATTTCATCAGCTTTTCATTCACTGAATCTCAAAATGTAAGTGTAAACAAAACAGTTGAGTATAAATAAGGAACAATTTCTTAGTGTCTTATCAAGGACGATCGGAACTTAGGTTAAAAAAATGTGAATTTTAGAGATTATTTTGATGATTGATGGGGTCTTACAATATAGGTATAATGAATGGTATTCTTGTCATACTAACAAACAGGATATGTGTATGTCATGAAGAATGTACGAGAGAAACGGGGAAAGTACACATTTGTGCAAAACATTCACAACAGTCATAGCAGATACACGTACGACAGAATAGTTGATAATTACAAAACGTTTAAAAATATCATTGAGAGTCCATTATCTGATATATGATCTTCACAAAAAAGATTGTTTCATTTGAGGACTACTGTCTGTAGTAATATTAAACAACTTTTATAATTTTGTTTCTAGGCTGAGTATCTGATTATGATATGTTCCATTTGAAATGTAACATGATAGCAATATAAGGGTAAAAGGAAATCGTTCTAGCATTTTTTGAAGAAGAGTCATGAAAAATGTATCGAAGCATTTGATCTTTTATCAAATAATTAGCTTTCAATGGTAAATTTAGATGCAGTGTAATTGACCTGAAGTTCTAATATTATGCAAAATACAAATCATAAAATGCACCAAAATATGGAATATCATTGCAGTTTTTATATAAACGTCATGTATGGCAAGCAGTCGGCACCATGATTGCCTGAATATATTTGTCACTTGCACCGAACTCCAGGATGTCTTTTGTCTTTGGTCAATAGCTTTACAACAAAACACAAGGTTTAAGGTCACAAAGTTTGAAAATCTTGATACATATTGCTAACATGATCGTTCGACAGTCGATTTTGATTCCCCGCCATTAACATGGGATTGTCAGGCAATGATTTCTGTAGATTGGTATATATAGAGCCTTGGTTGTGTTCGTCTGGCGGTTCTATTTTTGTTTGTGCAGTAAATGCATCATCACTGCTAATATCACCGTCTTTATTATCACTCTGAGGAGATCCCATATTTGAATCCTGACTGCTTTGCGAACAATGTGGATCCCTGAAAAAAAAAAAAAAACAACTTAAAGTTTAACCCATGTCTATATGGTGACCATGACTGTATTATAGACAACAGACTCAAAGCGAAAACTGCAACAATATTTGGCTTCAATTTAGAACACATGTGTGTACTTTCGCATATTCTATGTATTTCATATAATTGTGTTTCAGTCAATTTGTAGCATTATGGGAAAATGAGACAGTGACCTTGGCATTTTTTAATGCTTTCAATTGTTTTATAAGTATCGAGCTATTTGATAGTAGAAGTTCCATATTAGCTCAAAGATAAAAACTCTATGCCATAAGCAACCAGACTAGACAATAGGTATACAGCTACACGTACCATTCATTGGTACATAATTACCATACATGTATGTATCGCAAATAAACTCAATTTGATTCAAATGTAGATACTGTGCCCTCGCTTACAATTCAATTCAAATCTTTATTGCCATAAAACTACATATTTATAGTATGTGACACAACATAACAAAATGAAAATATCTGGCAATGCTTCTTTCTTCTACTTTCGGTTTTAAATATCTGTCGTACTCATACACGCATTGAAAAAAATGTAGGTACCAGAACAGAAAGTAGAACAGATTGTTGTCAGATCATTGCAAGCAGAACGTTGACACATGATCTGCATTTAAATAAGATTGAAAAGTAAACATGTATTTGAATTTATCACAGGATTTCCTAGTTACATCAATTTTGATTTTCATCAGACAGTGCACTTTATGGTATTATTTATTAAGATAACATGTCATCAAGTAGGTTTTTTTTTTTTTTTTACTTTTTTTTTTTTTTTTTTTAACTTTTTGCTTCTTTTGTCAGTGGATTGCTGTCTCATTGACGTAAGCCTGATAAGTATAAAGTCTTTTTACCCCACACCTCCCTTTATTCACAAGTAAACTCATTGTCCTTCAATTTACTCGTAATGACATATCTAAAATGATTGTAATTTTATTGTTGCATTTACACGCGATCGCGTTTCTGAATTTTCCTACATGTATGATACATTTATGCACGAGGAAATATAGATGCCAATTGGGTATATAAATATAATCATGATAATAGCTGTGATTTCAGAAGATTTAAATTTGTAGCTGACTGTTAGCATTTCCTGAATTGTGCTTCGCTGTATCCTTTATATCTATATAACAGAGTGATTGACTTTAAAAAAATTGTTTTCAATGAACCCTTTTGGTATTGCAGTAATTTAGATAAAATGGGGGGGGGGGGGGGGGGGGTGTGTGCACCTAACAACAGATTCTTCACAACGGAGGGGAGTGATACGAATTTAGTTGCGGGTTAGAGATGATAGAATTATTCCAAATGGAACCGGAAGTTTTTTTGAATCTATTTGTATACAGTTTTTAGTGACAGTTTTCAAAAGATAAACAATGAACAATATTTTAAATATATATATGTGCACATGTTTGTTTCGGGAGAAATGGATAATGAGAAAATTGAAATACAAAAACAAAACAAAACAGGATAAATATTTTTGATTGATGTTTAAAAGAATAAAATGTGAGATGAAAACAGTACTGGAATTATCCTCACACCCTACTTGATGATACAAAGAGTTGCATAATGTGATTAAGAAAGTCTTAAAGTACTTTGTAGCTTAAAAGTGCAGAGGAATGAGTGTGAGTCTTATGTAATAGTATTTACATCTCGTACAGACATTCAACGAGATTATACGCATATTTATCTTATTTACTTATCTAAAACCGATGACATTTTAGCTAACTTCATAATTATACCTTCATTATATATGTATTCTATTTGAAAATAATTATTTTCAATTCCAATTATTCTATTTCAATAATTTAGTTAAATAAAATAAATAGATGTGGTGACCCTTACCAAAATGAATAAAAGATTAATATTTCTCTTTATATTTATTCAACTTTTTCGCCTCCCTTAAATGATTTCAAATTTTAATTCAAAATCATATTTTTCTTTACAAATTCTTTTTATGTAATTGGTAGTTATTAAAACAATTCAGTTATATAATTCAAGTTATTTATTTAGATCCTATTTTATCATGTTTATTATGTTTCAAACCTTTTTTTAATGATTTTAAGACGATAATTGAACTTTCCAAATTTCTCTCTCTATATCTTTAAATATCAAAATGCAAAGAGCAATTATATAATATTAAATCAGATAGTGCATGTTTTGATGAAATGAAGAAAAAAATATAAATTAAAAAAATATCGCAACAAGTTATATTTTAAACTGTTAAATCGTGAGTACTCAAATCTGCTTTAGGAAAAGAAACATGTGCATGTACATGTATTATACAAAAATAATTATAGTATTAAAGTCAAAATATCATGAATATCTTTCATGTTTATTATTTAATATTTGAAAAAAAGTTTTTGGTCATTAAACAATTTTGTGTCTAAAAAGTGAGATTTTTCACGGATATTTGTAGTACAATACACTGAACTAAACTATAATTAAAGGTGATCTCGGAGGCAGGTGACCGCCAGACGATTGTTCGAAGCACTGTATCAAATTTCACTTACAAAATTAAATGTTTGTTTAATTTTAACTTGACAATGGGTTGACACTATATATTATTTCAAACCAGTCATTATATAGAAAATACGGTGAAGTCGATACAAAACTTGAAAAATATTTTATTTCAATGAAGTGTTCTCAAATACAACTAACACATGATTATGTAAAATTTAATTGGCGTGTATCATCTCATTATAGCGTAAATAAAGAATTCTGTGTTTCTGCCAACAAAAACAAGCCGGTATCGCTAGAACGTTAATGTAATCTGACACCGCCTCCCTCTCGTATCAATTTACATCAACAAAACAGGCGATAACCTAGACTCCATCTTGGAACTTGAGACAAAGAATATGAAACTATATCTCTGTAATATTACCCTGTAATATATGAAAGTTATAAACTTACCGATCGCCTCTGTCTTTAGTTTCTGATGCCCTATCCCTCTGTCGTCGGTTTTTGAACCAGTTACTAACTTGTGTTGTTGTTAATCCCGTCCCCTCGGCCAATTCTCTCTTTTCACGAGGTGACGGGTAGGGGTTATGAGCATACCACTCCCTCAGAACAGTTCTAGATTTTTCTTTGAAACAATAACTGGTTTCTTCCCCGTCCCATATTGTTCTAGGAAGTGGGAATTTCCTTCTCACACGGTACTTTCCCACAGCGCCCAGAGGTCGACCTCTTAACTTTTCCGCTTCAATATAATGTGCTTTAAGCCATAATGCCTGTAACTTTGGGTGATTATGAGGTGAAAAATTGTTACTTTCCATTATTTTATAAAGTTCTTTGAAGTTTCCTCTGTGGAAGGCCACCACTGCCTTTGCTTTAAGCACACTTTCATTTTTATGTAAATGTTCACAAGCAGGGAGTGACCATAAAAACCTAGCTAATCTGTCAATGTTTCCACCTTGTTGCAAAACTTCACACACGCACGCAACTTGTTCCTGTGTAAATCCAAAAGACGGAATCATTGCCCCGGGGGTTGGGGATCCGACTGATGACGTTGGTGGTTGGTCGTGTAACATTGAGAGATCTGGATGAAAGGCAGGAACTCCGGAACTATTCCCAGGTGAGCGGTAGTGCACTAAAAAGACACAAATTATAAAGGTGTTTTGATATTGTATACTTCAGCCTAATACACTTCATTACAGTATTATTTTTAAAGAGTGCGTTAATGGTTCATTGCCTATCGCTCATTGGTTACTAGTCTCGACCTCGTGAATATATCGTTATTCATACGGTGGCCCGATTAAATTAGTCACTATAGCAACTACGTCAATCAGGAAACCTGATATCAGGGTAGGCGTATTCCAAACAGAACTACAGCATAGAAATTTGGCTACAGGTTTTTGCACAAATATAAATAAGACGAATAACCTCAGTTAAAATAAGTGAACGATTTATGTTTACTTTGAATTGTTCTACTGGAAACGTTCAATAGAACACTGTCCCTGTTTATAGTGTACCCGTAACCGTGAAATTAAACCTATAATCAAGATTATACGAGGTCATGTATATTCACCATCACGTATAGTTTTGTAAATGAACTAATGTTTGAATACGTATTGTTAAATAAATGAAGAAGTTGTCCTTAAATTCATAATCAGACTTTCAATATTTGCTAAAATCTGTTTACTTACGGAAGTGAAGAAACATAGAAAAGGTGAAATTGTTTACATTTAAAATTTTCTATCATATTTTCAATAGTTAAATAAATTTATTTTGGCGAACTAGGCTTTTTAAATCTTTAAATTTTTGATTTTGAAGTATTTTTAATTACTCTTTGTTATAAATAAATACCTGAATCAAAAATATCTAAAGAAGAGTCACTATATAAAGAATCCGTATCTAAATCACAATCATCCGAGGCCGTGAGGCCGAAATCAAACATATCCAAATCCATATTTTTAACATCAACTGATGAATGATGTTCCACATCATATCATATATGTAGATAATGTTTACTAACGGATGCAGGAAGCTTTGACCCCCGGGGTATAAAGACACATCCCCAGATTGATACCAGCAGGACTCCCAGTGTCAAGACCAGTGACACTTTATTTGTATTGACATTAAACAATTCTTTACACAGAGGGATGTACAACTTTTATTTATTTTTTCTTACCGAGTTGAATTTGAAAAATGAGAGTTAAAATAAACTTTACTATTTAGGGGTACAATGATTTATATAATAAAATCGTTCATGCTTGTAGCAAATAATAAATTGTTTCAAATTTTATTTTCATTTTATAACCTAGAAATCATTTATATCTAAAATATGAAAAAAAAGATGAAATGGAAAACCAGAGACATAATTATACACTTGTATGTATGGCTTTAGAAAAAATGCATTTTTATAGAATGTAGATCTATAAATATAACTTAAAAAAAAAACTACAATTACAATTATTTTCGGTTTAGAAATATAACACTTCCCTATTTTTATCATTTAAAACAAGTATAATATTTTTTTAAACGGAAGTAATATAAATTCTAATTCTTGTTTAAAACAAAATGTTTTTGGATTATAATTTATACAAACGCTCAGGGGTTTGATATAAGTACAAAGTACACAACACCTCAGTGTGAAATAAACGCATTACTGTTCACAAGAAATGTGCAATTAGTATCAGATGTTAGCAGCATATGTTTCAACTAATAAAAAGAAACACGACACCAATGTAACACGATATACACTCAGCTGGCAATTCTATGTCCACTGCAATATTAATTTAGATAAACAATCCCGCACAAATTATTCATCATTCAATACACATTTGTTTTCCTGATAAAAGTTCATGACACATTTTAGAAATCAAGGATAATTTTTTCTATTCAGTTATTTTTTTCTAAAGAATTATTTTTGAAAATTAGAAAATAAAAAAAAAAAATAGTGAAATATATTTTATAACAATTTGTAAGGCTTGAAACAAAAGAAGAAATTTAGAAAAATAGAATTTCAACAGTTAAATGTCAATCCAATTTTAAATATAATTTTATACAGCACCCCTAGGTATATTGAAAGTGTAATTATAATTTTCTGGATGAGTATGATCTGGTTATGATTAACTTGAAACTTTTGTCCGACAAATGGTTACATTAACAAAACCAACAGGAAGCCGTCACGGATCACTGCGCACACACAAATATCAACAAATTTATAGCAGTTTATCCTCAAATAAATTAAATGGCATGAAAAGGCACGAATGTTTAAATTTAAATAATATCCTTGCTCTAACAATAGTTTAATTTGATATGGTGTACCGTTTTTGTTTCTTTTACGACTCTTTCAGTTAAATCAGAAATTCTATCTGACCCTCCTATACTTTTATGACATAAACTAACAAGACACCCGAGACATATTAAAAAAATAATAAAACTTTTTTTGGCTGGAATAAAAAAAATTATCATATATTAAATTTTCTCATATTTTATTTTCAAAGTAATTATTTTCATGTAATATGCAAATACTACAAGTATTATTTTATTTTCTGTAACTTGAAAACATCTATAAAATGACATTAAGTCAAATTTGATCCAAAGCAATAAAAGAAATTAACCGATATGAAATGAAAAGATGATTTGTGTTTTTTGGTGTGGATGACAAAATGTCATTAAATATTTCTAAAAGCACCACAGAGTAAATTATATTGTTATTAGGAAAGATAGAGTTCTCAGTTGTAAGCTGATAGTCGTTTATTGTGTAAAATGCATTACATTGCCGCTATTGTTTCCCGAAAGCTGATATGGGCTGGTAAAACAACATATTGACTTAGGACCTAGGTATTATTGCCTTTTAAAAGACTAAAGTATTAATATGTAATTTGATATCTATAGAAATCAATAGTTGCTTATTTCCGAATTAAAGATAATGATACAATCATCAATAATCAACCAGAAAAACATCATCAAATTTTAATAACACTACTGAATTGTTTTATATAGAAATGTCGACGAAATAGCCTGATATAATAGAAAAATGGTGACGGAATAGCCTGATAGAAAAGAGAGCAGGCTAGCTTGGGTCATCTGGTAGATTATATTTCATCCTGCTATCTGACTGATTTCTAATTATGACCATGCTTTCGGATGCTTCAATTTTAGACTCAATTTCTCCTGTAAATTATTACACTAGGCCCGATAAGAAGCTGTAAAATTAAGTAGTTTCTAGACAGATATAAATTTAATAAAATCTCTTGACTGTAATCAGATAGTCTTGATAAAATAGTGTCTATTGCAGCATTTGGCCATTATTTTCAGTTATCCGTCATGCCAAAAACTAACTTAAAAGTCTCGAGGTAAATAATGCATCGGATATTTTTTGGTTCTTATCTATATTGAATCTAGTCTACGACATCAATGCGGGTTAATTTCAGTGAAATATCAATATTTGTTCTTCCTTGGTACCGAGGAAAGTTGAAAAAGAGCAATTAATTTCCTGAAGGGATACATTAACTATCTTTTTTACAAAAAAAGTTCCTATCATGATTAAAGAAAGGAGCTCATCTCACCAACTGTCTTATCTAAATGATATGATACGTCAAATTACGAAAAACGAAACTTTAAAAAGATTTGTAGCACAAACAAATCAGCTAACACCGCTTATCTCCCTTGCGCTGCTTGAATATTGCCAGCATGTATTTTGTTCTAATCAGGAACATATTCAAATTAACAGTTAATCAAATTCTATGAAAATATAATAATTAGAAAATAAAATTGAAATTAAAAAAATAAATAAATAACATTTTTTTTTCTTCAAAGGACGTTCAAACAAAATATTAAAAATAATCAAATACATGAGGGCCAATGACAGCACAGGGGGTTTGTTATAATTGACAGTTCCCTTAGGCAAATAAAGACTGAATGGTAAAATTCTAAATAACACATTAACGGCAGAATGTATTACAAGAGGAGCTGACAATCTTGTCCGTGATCATGTGACCTCACGATAATCTGTCAAAGTCAAACCAGTGTGATTTGAGAAACCTCAATTATCGCTGTAATATATGACACTTTATTTCAACTAATATGGAACACAAAAATCGGAAGAATAAATTAATGAAATTCGATAGCGTTTTAACTTAAATAATGTTTAATTTAAACCACTTCAATTATAGGGAAAATTTTACAGAAGCGTTTGATTTTATTTACATAGAAAATTGACGCTATTTCTTAAGTCTTTAAATATGACTAGCGAAGGAAATAGTCTAAATATTGTAGAAATTGATACATGGAGAAAGACGGCGAAAATTATACGGTTCCATTTAAATGAAGTCTTGTGTGGAGATGTATAATTAAAGTAATATCAGACGACGGAAGCCGTCATCAGAACCTAGTGCTAGCACTGTTTACAATTCATCCTTCCAGGTTTTCACACTTCCACAGTGTTGATGAGAATGCGTGTTTTCTTTCAAACAGATCATAAGGATAGAATGTACCGAACGCTTACTTTCATCTTTTAATGAATGGATAATTTTTCTCACAGTTCATCATTTTACATAGAAATTGAAGAGAAATATAAACAAATCGGATCTGTGTTCATAGCAGCGAATCTTTTTCTGATAGATAAAAAGAGGGGGTTCGGTATACATTAAGAAGTATGTGTGGCCTGAATAATACCGAGAAGTAATCAAAATCTGTTTTGTAAATACGTATATTATTTTTGCATATCTACTCAACAATTCCCCGTAATAAATGTACTAGCCGAACTTTTTCCGCTAATGACGTTCTTACATCTGTAAAACCAATCTGATTAACGCCTCCGTTGGTTCAGTGGAAACGCTTACGATTTTTTTCTTCCCTCTTTTTCATCCCTTACTATATGGGAAGGTCAATATGTTTTGACCAACATAGTATTATTTAATGTACGTACTTTTAATGAGTTGAATATATTTTTCTTCGTTCTAGCACTTAATCTAAAAGCACTTGTA
This sequence comes from Mytilus galloprovincialis, assembly GCA_037788925.1. Classification (NCBI taxonomy): domain Eukaryota; kingdom Metazoa; phylum Mollusca; class Bivalvia; order Mytilida; family Mytilidae; genus Mytilus; species Mytilus galloprovincialis. The sequence continues at coordinate 7,127,063 of CM075334.1, read as the reverse complement.
AATTATGTACGCATTTTATGACATGTTGGCGAAACATTTATGTTTGCTTCATAATATTGTTGAAAAAAACGAGGAAACACACAACAAACAAAAAAAGAATCAAATGCAATCAAAGTGCATTTTCCTTAATATAAGCCAAGGGTGACTGGGGAATAGAAATATGGTCACTTGGTCTTCTTCCGACTGGCAGTAAAACGCTTGCCGAAGTGGGGCGTCCGTTTGACTGTGCGGGGTGTATTAAGTTCGCAGTCACGTCCGGTCAGAATGGGGACGTTAAATCTGATGTCTCGTGTAAAGAGATTGCCACGCTCTATGCACGTTAAGAACCCTTGCAACAACCCTTTGAGGGCCCATAGGTGGCCTGTTGCAAGGCCAAATTTTTGTCCCTATCCAATATACCCTCATTTTCCAGTGGCGTTCCGAATTCCCCGACCATCCCAAATGGCCTCTAAATTATGAAAAGACCTACCTATCGTATTTTTGTGGTCTTGTTCTCGTCCATAATATAAATGAAATATTTGCCACTGGACGTTTTAGCAATCAACAATCAATCAATCGTCAATATAAGCGAGACAACTATTCACCAGAGTTAACACTTTTAGATTTTTTGTGAGGTTTCAATATCAAAGAAGTCACTATACAAAACTTTTTCGTATTTTTCACGCCTTTCGAAAATAGGAAAGCGCATTCCTTGTACCCCCAGAAATAAATCTACAATAGAAAAAAAGTTTTGGGAAACAATTGAAAATAAAGACCCAAATTGGCAATTCCCGTTATATGGATTCTGGTACATTGTCGTCTCATTTTTTATCATATCTCAGCTTTCTATTTCTATAAAAATGACGAATAACAGGAAATATATCTGAAACATCAATGAGACAACAATGTGACATATGTTTATAAGACTAATACTTTTATTTCATTTTCATCCGATTCTATATCAAAAATATACTACCAAGAACCAAGATTTACATAAATATAAGTTTTAAATGTGTTTCTAAACATTTCTAAATTTACGTAAGTTGTCCTAATAGCGACAAAAATTTACAACCAAAAACAAACATTAACTCATACGAGTTTTTTTTTTATTGTAATCTTAAAATGTTTCGTGTTCTTGTATATAAACATTGCCTTTTCTTAAATCAAAGTCAATTATAATTAAATATATTCATAAGGATCTGGCTTTGATATTGTTTTCTCCGCTCTTCCCGCTTTTTCCGGTTAATGCAAATATATTAATTCTTTCGAAATAATGGTTTCATTGATAGATTTGAAATAAAAAAATATGCTCTGAAAATCTATAAGGTAACATACAAGCCCCTAGCCTGCATTCAACAGTTTATGATCATGCGCCTTTTCTCACCATGCCGGATATTTTTATCGCCCTTGTTATAAGTTTTCATTTGAAAAGCTGAACGCAACTTTTTTGCATGATTTTGAAATCGTAAAGAACAAGGAAAACGTGACAAAAATATAATAAAAGGACACATTGTATATGCTTGTTGCAACTAATTATTTATTTCCCTCAATCCATCCATGTTTTATATTCCCCTTTTAGAAATAAACGATTGAAACCAACTTTGTGGTTGACTTTGTTAATTTTAAAAGATATGACTTGACTCTTTTGTTTATATGTTTGTCCTTTTAAATAAAAAAACATAATTATCAATATTCGATGTCAAAGAGAGTTAATTTTCCTGTTTCAACCACAGAACAACAAAAAAGTAAACAAATAAAAAATAATTTTGATAATCATTGACAAAGCAGGGACAGTATAGTTTTCAACCGTGGGCTTTTTATTTCTTATCCTTGGTCCGGTAGTTGAAGCTTTGACACTTTTCCCGTTTCCATTCTCATTTTATTTATGTCCTATATATAAGACATATCTATGTCCTAAGTGGTGTGTTTGAAAGTGTTTCGATTCAGAAGATTATAGGTTAGGACTTAACATACACGTCTTTTAAAATATCTTAAATTATCTTGATAATTATACACAAGGAGAGTTGTGGTAAGATTGCCATTGAGGCAACTATTTCCACCTGCCCATTAAAGCGAAAGAAATTTCCCCGTGTGAAGAGAATTCGCAAATATTTTAAGATCTATTCCTATTGAAAGACGAATAAGGTTTCCTTAGTTAACTCTAAATTGTTTTCACAAAAAGCCTCGATATTTTTTTTTATTCGTAACTTTTCCTAATGGAATAAAGCAACAACAGGAAACTTCAAATTCCGTATTATATAACAAATATCCGACCACTCAAGTTTAATTAAACTAATAAACACAAAACGGATAAATAAGTTTTGTATCTTTTTCTTGCATTATTGTACCGTCGTTTATCATTATATGTGTATTCTATTATCATTCTTACAATAATGAAAATGTATTATATGTGGAAAAACAAATAGATAATTAGGTTGTTTTCTGTTCTTTGAAACATCATTCCCCATTTCCATTCTCAATTTTATATAATACATGCACGTCCCTATATATAACCGTGGAAGTATTATAGTCAATATGGTACTTCCATGATATAACATATAACTGACGACAGGCCGAATACAATCCAAATAAGCTATTTGAAACAGCTTTCGCTTACATGCAGTCTAAAACGTATTCTTGATTAGTCCTCAGGGGCCGTGTCAATGAAAGTATCATAGGATATGTCCTAAGATAGATCTTAGGAAATTATTAAGGATGGTCTTAGGACGTGTCTGAGACATGTCTTAGGATGTAAAACAAAGCTATCTTGGGACAGTCCTAACTACGATGGTACCATCCTAACACATTTATATAATTGAAAAAAATATTATTGTATTTCACTATATGTGTAAAGGAAGATAGGATGACTCTTTTGTGGAAAAAAAATTATACAAAGTAAAAGTTTTAACGTAATACTAGTAGATACCTTATTATACACGACAAAAAATATAAATGAATTGCATACGGCAACAAAACTAAATATATATAGTCACACAACTTTGTTAAATGAGATATTCGTGCTAGAATTTAATGTTAGTATGTATTTTTTTTGTCTTTGGGTCAACTCGATTTCATTGCATGTATTGAATAAGTATTTAGTAAAAGGAAGTCATTTTTTCCCACATTTAAATTAACATTGCACTGTTTGTTTAGGTGCAAAAAATGTTACTCATGATGATAGTATTTTTTATGCAAAATGGACAGCCCACTTTATTCTATATAAATGTATGAGTGTAACAATATGACATTGTCAATCATACTTTTTGGAGATTTACTATTGATGTCCATTTCATATAGATTTGTGAACAGAATAGCAATTTTAGTTTATAGTGAAGCATTTCACCAAATGACTAGTGCGCAATATCTCAATTTAAGTTCTAGCACACCCACACAAATGTCTAACTTGTAATATGCTTATTATTTCAAAAATTCAAAACTAAATACTATGAACGCTTATTTTTATTATTATTTTCTGGAAGTATTTTAAATATCATGTGTCTACAAATTGAAATAATGTAACACAGTTGAATCTTTAACAAATATCGGAAAAAAAAAGTTTAATTAGTTTATTTTTTATAACATTATACTTGTTTAGTATTGTATTCGTACTTTTATTAATGAATTTATGACATATTTGTTGTTTTTATTTCGTTTTAGGACATCTTAACCTTTAGGACTATCCTAAGACAACTATTTATATATCATAACTGTAGGACCAAATTTAGGACATATCTTATTTTAGGACACCTTCGTTAACCTGACTTAGGAGTAAGACGTGTCCTACGACCATCCTAAGACATGTCCTAGTCCTAGGACAGCTTCGTTGACAGATATATATCTATAGTAATTAAGACTGCATGGTATTAGGTGGCATATCTATATGAACATGATTAAGGATCAGACCTCAGAATTTTTATATTTAGAAAATTTACCATTTCAAAATTAAACTGAGTTTTGCTTTTTTGGGTTTAATTTTCAATAGACTAATATAATAATAAATTCATGAAAATCAAGACTGTCCTCAGACTGTCCCCTTGATCAATATGTTGTCTCATGCACATATCACAAGATGGCATATATATGAACATGCATGTTGTTTTACGAAGGCTCCAGATTTTTAATATTCAAATAATTGATTGTTTCAAAATCAAACTCAGTTGCACTATTGGGTTCAATTGTCAAAAGACTAAAAACAAATCTATGAAATCCAGACTGTCCTCAGACTGTCCAGTCGATCAATATGTTGTCTCATGTACAGATACCTATCTGCATACATGTGTTAAGCGGTAATTTGTTTTTAATATCTTATTAACGATAATTGATTTCATATTTTTTTAAAGGTATTTGAGTGCATAAACAAAATAGTAAATATATATAACGATAGCAACAGCAATAGTTTTAAATGCTTCTGTAAGATTTTTTTTCTTCACTTGAAATAGGGGTTTCAGAAAAAAATAAAAAAAATGCCCAAACTTGCTACAGCTATGTAGAAATCTTCAAAGGTTACAACAGCCCAAATAAATGAATTTGTGCATTTCGTAGGCCAAAATGTACTATATAAAGTTTGGTTAGATGATTAGTTGTTGGTTGCTTGAAGTCCAAACAGCACACGAATGCCTTATCGCGAAATTTCTTGTCAAGTTAAGGCTGTATCACCACTTCTTCAAAACAGTTCGTTTCTATGTATGTTGCATTTACGTTTGTTTTTGTAGCTCTTCTGTTTTCTGTTCTTCTGCAGTCTCCCTTTTCATATCGTTGCATGATGTGTTTCCCTCAGTTTTAGTTTGCAACCAGAAATGGTTTTACTGCAATCGATTTATGACTTTTAAATAGTTGTATACTACTGTTGCCTTACCTGAAAATTCTCTTTTAAATATACATGTATAAGGAAATGCACGCGGAAATATACTTGATCGTTAATATGCAGATGTTACCATATTTGAAAAAAAGACGTTAATATCGAACTTTTCATTTATATTCATTTTGCAATGTAAAATATCCTTCCCTATCATATTACAAATTATTGAGAAATCAATTTTAAGTGTGAAAAAATATATAATGTTATGGTAAGAAAGGTTTTATGTTGGAGAAAACAAATATATTCCCGCCATGCATAAACCAGTTGGAATTATAAACGGCACGTTTACTATTAGTCATAAATGTAAATGCTGAATTACTGCCATATTTCAAATTATCATCAATATTTGCAAATATGAAAATAATGATATCAATTTTAAAAAATAACCAAAAAAGTCGCTTTAATTTTCACAGCTATCTGCAATATAGATCTGCTTCAATCAATACTTTTATACACCAAAGGTCAACAGGAAACAGTTTTAAAAAATATCCCAAACCCGTATATTCTGGACAGTATAAAGATGGACGAATGAAGTTATCAAAACTTTTGAAATTATGTTTTTTGGAACAAACCAGTGAACACCGAATTGACCGAAAAAAAATGAGAAACTTAAAATACGCAATCTTGAATGACATATTTTTAAACAATCACCGCCGATTATGACTTATATCAATAACATTATCTCTTTAACATATATTGAATTGAAATATTTAATGGGATGATTGCCGTGTCTGTTTAGATTTTTATCAAATAATATAGGGTTGAATAAGGTTATATTTGTATTATGCATACTACATGTAAGTTGGCTTATCTGGGTGTATTATATGTTTTAACCATCACAAAAAAACTGAATTGAAATACCCTTGCAATGTCAGGTGAGAAAAACCACAGGGGATAAGTTATTCTCATCCTGGCAAGCCTTTTCATCTCGACACGTGAAATACTATGCACTTTTAAATGCAATGTAAGCATAATTTGAAGAAAGATGTACAATTTTGCATTTAAACTTGTGTTAATCGTTGGAACCCCTCCCCTCCAGAATTCTTTAAAAACTGCAAACATGACAAATAAGCTGTAATATATTGGAAGAATATATCGGAAATCTTATTATATATATATATATATATATATATATATATATATATATATATATATATATATATATATATATATATATATATTGGATACTAAAACAAAAATCACATATAGTGTTTTTGTAACTTGACATTTTACTTTACTTAATGATAATAAAAAAGACTCAAATGTATACGTCATATCCGATCGGGACCGATTTTATTTTCGAACAAATAAAAATTCAATAATGCAAAACTAAAATTAAAGAAATATGTATTACTGAGATCTTTCAAATATCTGATTGAATTCAAGTATAAAACCTGTTTCATTTGCCTAAAAAAAACCGCAATTATAAGGTGCATTGAATAGACATTCTTTAATCATTTTCAATTATCCCAAACTAAACTTTAAATTATTAAATTCATAATCAGTACTTGCAATCGATGCTATTCTCTTTTAGTTAGATTAACAATAGAGTCAGATTCATTTAAGAAGAAATTCCAAGAATATACCTCTTATTTTGTCATAAAAATACAGCCTACAGACCAATATACCGAGCAAAAATATTGTAATGTATAAACATATATTTAATAGATTTCCTAATTCAACAATTTATTTATCTCAAAATTTAGGAATGATTAAAAATTTTTCCTATACAAATTCGCATTGAGCTTAATGTTTTTTTTTTAGGGAACAAAGTAATATAAACATAACCTCTTATATATAATATTTGAGCTCAGGATGAAGATAAGATATTTTTGTTTGGGGGAAAAAAGGGGGAGGGTCACGATGGCCGAGTGGTCTAAGTAGTCTCACTACTGTATCACTAGCCAGTCAACACTGAGGTTGTGAGTTCAAATCCTGCACATGGCAGGTGCGCTCGACTCAAATGTTAATTGACTCCTATTTATTGAAAAACAAACTTTTATTTTTGCAAAACCTGCTCGAACTCTCATGGATCTATTTTAAGGTCATCTGTAGGAACCAACAACTCAAGTTTTTTAATATAATAGTAAGTGAATAATTATGATCATGTTTCGACATGGTACAAACAGTAAAGCTGCATGTACGGACAATAATCTGGCAAAGATTAAATAAAATCTTTAAACAAAAGAGTTCGATATGAACGTCACATGCCATGCACTCTTTTTGCTTTCTTAAAAAACTGTAATCTCGTAATATTCCTATTTCATCACAAAAAAAGTAGGATATGATCTGAAAACCATATCCGAACATTTCATGTTACTGTTTGAATGCAGTAATCAAAATTTAACCTGTCACGCAAATTATGTTAAAAATGAGAAAACGTGCAACAGTCATTTAAAATTGCAGAAAAAATAAATAATCTGATACGAGGATACAAAGTAGCCCTCCTATCGAAAAATTGGTATATTGAATCGTCCTTTCCTAAGACAAATCATAGAGTTAAACTATATATTGTCGAAATTATGTCTGTCGCGTGACAGTCAAAAGTTAAAGATATAATTTCTAAAAGACAAAATGGAAATAAACATGATTAGTGTCAATTTTCGTAATATCACCAGCTAAATATTTCGATTGCATACATTTTTTGATTGGACGATAATTTTTTTTACCTTCGCTAGACAATATATAAGTACTAATTTTGATGCTATCAAAAGACCACCCCGTAATTCTAATCAAAAGTACATAATTACATAATGACAACAAAACTATAAATAGAAGTTCATCTGAAGAGTTAAAAATCTCTTACTTTTTGATAAAATTTAACATTTTTTCCTTAAAACAGTTCTAATTTACTGTTTACAACATTTTTAAAATAGCTATCGTCGGAAATACAGGAGAAACATGTCGCTGAATTTAAAGTTACCAAAATTTTCGGACTATCCTACAATGCTAGGATTTTTTTTTTTTGAAATAGAATATTTAAAAATATTTGAACAACAAAAAAAAAACTGATCAATGTTGAACTCTCAATGTTTTGTTTTATATTTTTGGCTGCATTTTATTTGACTTCAAACACGGTTTTTGGCAATGGACTTTATTATGTGGACAATTTTCCGATTAAAAACATGCTACTTTGGGAGTAAAATGAATATTATACTTCCATGATGCTACCAACCCCATATTCCCTAATAGACAGTGACTAAGGTATTCCTGTACTCAATAAAATTAAATGTGCATTCTACGATACTTTATTTTGTTTTATGTCTTTTGGTCGGATTGTTGTCTCTTTGACACATTCCCAATTCCATTCTCAATGTTATAGTATACCACGAAAAGCAATGGAAAGATCCGTACCGTTTATGAAATCAAACGCATGGTTGCCAAGGAAATTTGGAACCATCTATCAAAATTAGAAGAATAAAAAAAAAATCCTTTACTGTGGACATTTTACTGAAAACTTTGAAATTTCATGTCATTATAAATTAATTTATATATGTATGTTTATGACTTTTTATATATTTCTGTAAATACAAGAAAAGGAAAAACGGCCGATAAATATTTATCAGAAAAGACATGTACACAATATATTTTTGGATATTTCTATTCTGTAATTTTTGTCGTTATTCGGCTTTATATTCAGATTTTGTCTCAATCAAACCTGATTTAAGTTATCCATGAACCACGCGTTGAGCACATGCAATGAAATTTGGTATCAGGCGTTTATAGCATCATTTTTTATTTCACGTCATAGAAGAAATGTGTGAGTTGCACCACAACTATTTTGAAAATCGAAAGTTCCGAACTGCGCCACATTTAAAAATTAACGGTTCCGAACGGAGCCTTACTACCTGGCTGGTAGTAATATATAATGAAAAGAAGACGTTTCCTTAAAATATCAAATATTCACATGCTCGATGATTGATCTCGATCTAATCAGACATTTTCATCAATTGATATAAATATTTTATATTCTTCTTTATCAATGGTCTCGTACACGGACGATAAAGATAAAGAGAACACGTGCACTTTCCCGAAGAGAACAACCAGTTCAAGTTTCTTACTAATACCGCATTTCAACTTCTCAGTAAACCCCTAAGTTACTTCAAATTGCGCATAACATTTTTGTTCTTGTGAAATAGTGTTGCCTGAAACACACACAGCATCTCAAAGGCATATGATTAATCACCGAAAGTCATAAAATAAGCACATACAAGTTATGATAACCTTCATTGTTTTAAGATTTGAGTTACTTTAATCATTATACATCAGACATGGCATATTGACTTTTAGATAATTGAACTTAAATAAAAGTAAAATTTTAAAAATAAATGCAGTGGAAGATAACGCAAAATTCTACAGCTTTATTAAAAATGTGCTGCACTAAAATTTGCTTTTGGTTGTTTGGTAGATTCGTTAAAACTTATCCAAAACTCGTCTCGACTTGAGCCATTTAGAGCTTGACACGTGTTACTTGATGAAGTAATTGTGAACCTCTTTTACGTATTGTTTTATATGATTGTATTTTCTATGTGTATTGTCTTGTTATTAAGAAATTAACAGTCATAAAATAAGCTCATACAAGTTATGTCTTTTTGTCTTCACATATAGACAGTAAATTGGTATATACTTCAAATCCACTACTGCATATAAAATGTAGACAAAACAGCATTTGTAACATTGACCCCTTAAAAAATAATTTCAATAATTGTTTTTTTTTATGATTTCATATTTTTATTCTTATTTTTAGACGCGTTTATGTCCAATGTCTTCAACTTTTATTCGAACCAAGGTTTGAATAGTACAGATTCTCCGATAAAAGCACACATAATGATACCAATTCCCTTGCAAAGCCAATTATTTAATAAGGGCAACCTCCCACAAAATTGAATTATATAGAATAAAATATGATGTGAATGATCATGGCATTAATGTGATAAAGATTCTGTGAAAGTTTCATGTAATTTTGATAAGGGGCATATAAGTAGTAGACGGGGATATGAATATGTGTACTGTAATGTGCAAACATGTCCATGTCAGGTCAAAGTAACTCAAAAAGTCTTTGGATGAAGAAATTAAGGTGATACCTAACGCTACAGGGAGATAACTCTGTAAAGTCAGCTAAACGTTTGAATTACGTTATGTTGTAAAAGGAATATTAAGCTTCTCAGTGATCAAAATTGGTGGCTGTCAAATTGCTATATAACCAGTGTAATATTTCTGACAAAACGGTTGGTTCAAAATTTTTTAAATTTTTATATTTTTGTTAAAGTTTTACTTTGACAAAATTTTATGAAAATTAAACGAGCCAAATTAATTTTAGTGAAAGTGTTGGGTACCACATTAAATGAACAGTGACGATCAAGTATACATAATGGGATTCAGATTGAGATTCTAGAAATTTTTACAAAGATTTGTCAAGCGGTTCATGAGCAGCTTCAGACTTTGAAACGGATAGACAATAACTATATATATATACCACTTGCTTCAAAATTTGTGGTGCAAACGTAGCATTGGCAGAAGTAAGATGTGACGTCAAAGGACGCATTTTTGCGATGATTTTACTTAAGATATTTCCAATTTAACTGGGTTTACGAAAGACATAAAAAAACAAGAATGTGTCCCAAGTACACGGATGCCCCCCTTGCACTATCATTTACTATGTTTAGTTGACCATGAAATTGGGATAAAAACTCTATTTGGCATTAAAATTAGAAAGATCATATCACAAGGAACATGAGTAATAAGTTTCAAGATGATTGGACTTCATCAAACACTACCTTGACCAAAAACTTTAACCTTAAGCGGGACAGACGGACGGACGAACGAACGTACGGACAAACGAACAGACACACAGACCAGAAAACATAATGCCATAATATCGTAGGTGGGGCATAAAAATATTAACATAAAGATACAACTTTACAACAAACGATTGGTCACTAACAAACCATGACTAGAAAAACTATTTCATTTTTCTGATATTCATCAGTAAATAAAATCAATTGAATGTAATAAAAAAAAGTTTTAAGATAAAACAGGAGGAATTTGAACTTGTATACAAAGAACGGATTAAATATCACACAATCACACAGTAGCTAACAATTGCTTGTTGTTTGATACAGCTTGTTTTTTTTGTTCATGTTTTACATTTCTGCATCATTTTCAGTTTATGAAAAGAAATTGATATTCTAAATAAGCTCCAGAATGTTTTTGTAAGGTTTTTCATCTTACGTAATGCGTTTTTATGCCGACTAATTTATCACGCATGATTTCTGAGTTGATGGTATTGGTTTCTTTCTGGTAATATAGTCTTTAGATTAGTATATACCATCTGAAACAAGAGCTGCGTGAAGCAATGGCGCACTGAAAAATAGTTAGTCACGCTTTTTCTACTTTGTTCGGGTTGATAATTGACACTCTGTTGTGAGAAAGAAACACATTATATATTTTCACATTGGCTTCCAATTGAAAGATGGAAATCATATTATTCCGGAGAAGAAATTTGATTCCTTTAGGCTTTTGGGAAAATGAATTAATGTGTATTTATGAAACTCTATACCCTACAGACGAACACTAATGAAGTAACATTTTTATTGAAACAATAATTAAAACATCTGAAGTTGTGTGACTAAAGCTATATAATATTGGGTTATATTACCCGACAGGGAAGACACGAGTTTGAAACATTACACTGTAAATTATAATGTGCAGGTGTAGCAACGCTTTGCCTCAGTTTGCTGGACAAAGCAATTCAAACGTACATGGAATTACACATAAGTAAATATCTAGTTGTGTGGTCCTAATCGAAGAAAGTCAAACATCATATCGATTGAAACTCAGATAAGTCAATAATGATTTCTAAGCCTGGTAAAAAACTTAATAAACTTTAAACCCAAATCTTGCGTGCATTTATTTGCAGATCAATATTTGTAGTACAAAGTATTAGGTTTTCTGATATGGACGTTTTTTCATTATTGAGTTTCGAAGATATACCAGGCGGAAAAGAGATACGAAAATGAATACAATTATTTTTATTGAAGATATATTGATTGATAGGTAGACGTCAATAGTACGTACCGTCACTGCGACATAATTGAAAGTCATTTACATATTTCTATTTTATATCCTAACCTGTCATTTAGTGGTAATTTGGTGAAAAGCTTGATTTGAATAATGACTCATAAACCGGGTATTATAAATTTAATTGCTGGTTATCATTTTTGACAAACTACACACCATCTTTGCTATAAAACGTGGGGAGTCTGTTATGCAGCACAGTAAGGTGTGAAAATATAAAAAAAAAAAATATATTGTTGAACATTTGAACCTGGATTTATAAGATACATGTATATTGTCTGTCTTTTCTTTAAAAGCACGTTTATTCCAGAAGGAAAATAGATGACCTTTGCATTACTTGCGCAACTAGGTAAATTGAATTAGTAATGATGTATATGAGACCGGATTCCCGAAAGTTACCGAAGGACATAAAAAAAACCTCACAAACAAACAGAAATGCCAAGCTCTTAATTTCTCAAGTTTAGAAAGGTCGGTAATAAATAAATTTAACTGACTATAAAAATTAACACCAAATTTTTCAAATGACTAAAATATCGTTTAAGACAAAAGTTGTAATATGAAAACAACAGTAGCTTGAAATATATATTTTATCCCAGACCAAGGGAAAGCACATTTGAAATTAAACAAAATTATCATTCATATATCACTTGTTAACAAAATATTAATTGTTAATGAATAAAGGAAAAAATCATGACTTCCCTTTGGCTCTCCATAAAAAGGTATATAAAAGTTGATAGCATTAATAAAATACTTCCAATATGTTATTTGTTAAAATCGAACTGCTTTATTATGATTTATTTAAAAATCAAACGGTTATGTATATAAAACAAAAACACCGATAGTCTATACGAAATAAAGAAATGAAAAGGTATATACTTCTATCAGAAAAAAATATTTTGATATAGTTTTGAAAGTCATAGTTTCCTATTTTCATCACTTGTCATATAAGATCTTTTTCTTCGAGTAATCTTTTTATAAGGAATGATTGAGGTATTTACAAATCATATGATGTCAAATATTCGCCCCATGTTGGATAGCACATTTAAAGCACATTCTGTGCAGGTAAAATCACCCCACCTTTTATATTTGTGGAGCTTATGATGCTCATGCAGGCTTTTTTATATGTTGTGTTGTTTTGACTGTTGTTTGTCTGTTTGACGTTTTTTTGTTTTTTTTCGGTGGCCTGGTCTTGGACATACGAGTTGGAATATCCCTTCGGTATCGCATACCGATCTACTGTTAATTTCTTCTTTTTGACAATCGAGGGGACATTCTTAAGCTCGCCATATAGTGACAGTTTATGTTAGTTTTTGAATACAACCATTTGGGGAGTGCATTTTGTTTTGCCTTATATTTTTGAGATTTGTTTTTTTTTCAGATGTTTTAATTTTAAACGACCATAATTGTATCAAAACGACAATACATGAAAAAGAGCATCAGTGAATGGAACCAAAGTTTTCAAAACTTAAAAACCAGGTTAGAAAAATCGTGACTGTGTGTGTTACATTTTAATGTTGTGTCGTTGTTCTCCTCTTATATTTAATGCGTTTCCCTCAGTTTTAGTTTGTTACCCCGATTTTGTTTTTTGTCCATAGATTTACGATTTTTGAACAGCGGTATACTACTGTTGCCTTTATATATACAAACTACACGGGACACATAATTTTGTTTCTTTAAACACACAGCAAGTATACTTCAATATTGCCATTATTACCCTTATATTAAACAAAAGTGTTATAGGGTATATATCCTGCACCCATACAACGCTTATCAAAGAAACATTAATAAACACGTTTACATTGAAAGCTTTTACTTTTGTAAATCCTGTTTAATAAAATATATTTTGTCTAGTTACATTTTGATAAATACATATCAATTTTATAGTGTCGACCAAGTACGGAAAATAATACAAACCACACACATATATATATTAGTGTTTCACTGTATAATTTTCTTTAGATGGATACATCGCGTTTAAAAACACCATTGTGAATAAGGTTGTTTAATAATGACAATTGAATTTATATTACGTAGAAAACCATTTCATGGATTTGTTTTGTGCATACATGTAGTGTTTATTGACGACTAGATTTGTTGACTTTTTAATGAGCTAATGAGTTTTCAATGCTATTCCTAAGTTTGGTACATAATAAAAATTAAAAAAGAATATTTATTAGGTGTACTCTTACACTGTCATATATAACCCAAAAGTGGTCATGATCGAAATGAAATAAAGATGGACGACTGATACTTTTTTCACAAGTTCTAAAATGTAATTCCTATGAGAAAATCTGGAAATAATATGTATGTTTAAAAAGAAAAGAAATTAACTTTGGTTTTCCTTTTTAAGAAACAATGCTATGTATTTAGAATTGAAATGATATATATATATATATGTACATTAGGGTATGAATTGATTATCTTTTTTTTCACCTATTTATATCTTTAAAATTAATTGTTCATATTAATACTTGAGATTTGGTCTGCACTAAGGCAACCTCTGTTGCAAAAGCAGTAAAAAACACCGAGAGATCTCGAACTTGTAGACAAATAAAACCATGGATAAAAGATGGATAGACAACTCGCATTATCCAAAACGCCAATGATGCTTTAGAAAGTAAAAGAAAAGATAATAGGGGGTTTCCTGATTATGTTTGGACTGTGTTTTCATGTATTGTTGAAAGGAACAATTTGCTTGAGATATTGAAATTAATTTTAGATGTGGAATATATATTTTATTCGAACACTTTTTTATGAGAAATTTTAGATGTAAATGTGTATTACTATAAGATTAACTATATCAAAACACTGAATGTTGAAAGCAACACTCCATAAAATATGCAAGAATAAATAGAAAAATGACGTATTTAAATTTAGAAGAAAAAAAAAAAAAATTATACCAAAGAGGAAAACACGTTAACCGGACGCAAGACAACGAAATTGCACAGGGGATTAAACTGAACTAATTAACTCTCAGACTTTAGCTTAAAAAATCAAATTCAAATATCTTTAATTTCGTTTTTTTTTCTTATAAATGTAAAATGTAAATACTGTAGCATGTTTTGTTTGTGTAACATTGATTCCAGTCGTCATGTTATTTATGCAAAAAGTCTGCTTAACTGTATGGCCTTTCGAAAACGAATGTTACCAAAAATAGTATAGAATTCCGATAAGTCTTGGGGGAATATTGTAACAAAAATTGAACAACCATGCAAATTAAAGCAACAGTGTTTTCTATTTTTAACACGACTATTCTGTATCATAGATTAGGAGACAAACTTTCCGCTTCGTCCTTTTTAGGTTGTCTGTTATATTTATCATGTTATTAGCTATACATCTAAATTTTCTAAAATTTTCTTGTTGGCGCCTGTATAGTTAGCCGATAATACCTTTTCGAAAGCTCTCTTCCTTTATCGACGATCAAATGACAATCGAACATATCGTTTTCAATAGACATCTGTTTCGACGTTAATGACGACTAGTTAAATGTGCATCTGCTGCTTTTTGCATTGTTAAAATTTATTTTATTTGTTTCCTTTAATGAAACAAATCAGCCTTTATGGCAGATATGCAATGTATCAAATTTCCAATCGAACGGAGAAATATGACAAATTTTATTTTTATGGCATTTAATCTTTCTTATTAGATTTGCACGGAAGCTGTAATATATCTCTAGAAGTAAATTATGTTGTGCATCACGTGAAAAAGTATATTTAAAAAAAATCAATGTTGTTTATATGTGCATATTTATTAAATTATAATTTATATAACTGCACACTGTCGTCATCCAACCTATGATTAAATAACAATAAAAACCTACTTCAGAAAACCAGTTTTGGTGTAAATATTATCCTAGTACAGAAAGATACTTACACAAAATTAGATATACAAATAAATAAAATAAGATCCCATGTACATATATATTGAAATGAGCAGCTGGTAGAAGTTCTTCAGCAATGCCTCTCGACAAATGCTTTTATACAATATTCGAATTCATTTATATACATCATGGACCCTAACAGTTGTCATGCAGTTATTAACATGGCAATTTCTGATTCGTATCCATTCATTAGAATGTGTTTTGACAAAACAACTTTTATTTCTCCTCCAGGAAAAGCTCGAGTGAGGCATACTGTTTTGAAATCTGTTATCCCTATTTTGACAATTTTACCTAATATGGCTGTTTTGTTCACACATCGTTATACATATAATGGAATTTGATGCGACTGTCATACAAGTGAGAGGTTTAGCGCTATAATACCATGTTCAATCCAACATTTTCTGCATTTGAAACTGATTGTACCAAGTCAGGAATATGACAGTTGTTGTTCATTCGTTTGATGTCTTTTATCGTTTGATTTTGCCATTTGATTAGAGACTTTCCGTTGTGAATTTTCCTCGGAGTTCGGTATTTTTGTTATTTTACTTTTTGAATGTTTTGTTTTGGTTAGTAAGTAATGAATGTCCTATGCGTTTGTTAATGTTTACAAATAAAACAAAATTTGCAAATGGAAATATGTTTTTGATAACCACTGCAGGCGCATTTTTATTTTTTGCATAACGATAGAAAAATTAGCTGATCAAAATTAAAATAATATATATATATATATATATATATATGCTTGTTTTATCAATCCATGGAATTTTCTTTCTGGTTTCTTCGACACTGTTGTACATTTGAGCAAATTGACACGATAGTAATGTTCAATTGATTTAACGAATCAACAGACAGAATCGGAAAATTAACTTCAGTGAATGAAATGAAATTCAACGTGTAAGTTATTATTTTTGGTGAGGTTCGCGATGCCCAGTCTTTAGTTTACTATGTATTGTTTTAAAATCTTGGGTTTTATTTCTGCGTCTTTTTTTGCCAAGGCATTGTCAGTTTTTCTTCGCCTTTTGAGTTTTACACGTCTTTTTTTTTTGTATTTTCTCCTATCTGATAATAATTATTGAAACCGATTCTAGGGATCACTACATGTGTTTGATGTCTCCATCTCACTGGTACACCCTATACCATGGGGTAAATTTTTATAAAGAATGAAAACATTTTGAAACAGGCTCTGCATGTCATGAAATATTAACAAGGTAAATTGGTACCTTCCACTTTCATAATTGAACAAAGTAAAATGATTATACAAGTTTTTATAATTATTATTAAGTCTGAAGTAGAAGAGAAAGATTGTTGTGCATCCATGTTTATGACACGAAATCCCTATGCACACTGAACGAAACTCAAAGCACAACTAATGCGTCTTTATTGCTGTTCTACCGTCACAGCATTCTAAATACTCGGGTATTCATCATATTTTAATAGACTGTGAAAAGAGTTAATGTCAAAGGAGCAATGCATTTATTTCTGTCCTTCGCCTGTGCAATTGTTAGAAGTTCTGCATTAAATGGTGAACTATAAGAAATGTCATTCTTTTTTTAACTTTCTTAAAAACAATATTATTTGGCTCCATACTTTCTACAACTTACATTATTCAAAATAAACAGCCGTTAGAACTAGTATACGCGAAATTAAATATTTAATTATTTCTTTTATCTCCTACTTACAATCATTAAACGAGAAAATAAATTAAAGCAATTGTTTATGATATTCTTCTCATAAAAACGTAAAGCTTTATCATATATACTCTCATCAACATCCTTATTCTGTACAAATAGACATATTCAATAAAATATATGACTTTCTAAGTATCAATATATCGTGTCCAAAGCATAAATATA
The DNA here is from genome assembly GCA_037788925.1 of Mytilus galloprovincialis. Taxonomy (NCBI): domain Eukaryota; kingdom Metazoa; phylum Mollusca; class Bivalvia; order Mytilida; family Mytilidae; genus Mytilus; species Mytilus galloprovincialis. Next base: position 7,109,416 of record CM075334.1, on the reverse strand, counting down.
ACACATCTATATCAAACGTGTGTAAAAAATCAATTGAAAGTCTATTGTTAAAACCATCTAGATTCACGATATGAATTTATATGAAATATTTAAATAAAAAATAAATAAATCATAAGAAAACGATGTACTCGACATATCCCCACCTCCAACGACGCTGATTACGACGACTTAATGAGAAAAAACATTAAAACATAAGTAGAGAATTACTGAAGTTTAGTTACTGTATCATACGCTTCATCAATGTTTGCTGTTCACGCTGCGATTCCAAATGTATTCCAGTTAAATATGTAACTGAAGTCCCTGAGACGCCGAGTTCTTCTTTTAGATACATTACCAACATGGGTGGCCTGACTTATCAAAACTATATGGCTTTAGTGAAAGGGTCATAATAATGTTATAGAATGATAAAAAATTAAACATTTCCTAAACCTTCCTAAATAATGAATATTCAGGGATAATTACCTTGATTTTACCGATAAAAAGACTGACTGATCTTTGAAGTCAAACAGCACGCGCCGAGTCCTGCATTCGATACGTATAGCGATATCAATATTGGTTTGAAAAATCGCGGATGGATGGGGTGAAATTCAATTATGATTTACTAGATAAATGTCTACAATTTAAAAGGTTTTACCTATATATTGACAGTCTGTCGAATGATCAGAAAAAGGTCGTTTCTTGTGTAAATTTAACTGTTTTAAATCACCTACCTATTGGGTAAATATTGAATAAATAATCTATGTGAATTAAACAGAAATAGAAAAAAAGAGAAATATTATAAGACTATAAGGTTTCAATAGGCACTTAAATATCTGATGTTTATTTTGTGTATTTTCATTGTCAACAAGCGGCTCCCGACGTAAAGGTGTTCTTGTGACTGTTTGTAAAACATGAATTGATAGTAACAATATACGGTATAAATTAGTGACAGAAACCCTTTGATACTAACCTTATCGATAATTATTATTTTGTCAACAACCTGATTTGATAAATGACTAAAGCTATTAGGACCGTCAATAGCTTAAAAAATCAACAAAACTAGGACCAAGAAAAAAGCGAATGAATCGCCTTATCATACAAAATCTGTCAAAGTGTTGTATTATCTACAACATTTTATCCCATAATTATTTTGTCCTCAATTTTCCTAACATCAAGAAAAGAAACATTGAAAAAAGCAATGTATGGTTAGTTTTTGGAACCTAATCCTTTTGCTGTCAATCAAAGACGAGACCGGATCGTTTGGGCTTTGATCTAAAGACCACAGTCATTCATCATACGTTACAGTTTAATTTTTCTATTTAAGAAAATGAAATTATAGATATCTTTACGTCTTATTAAGATAAATAAGTATTTCTCAGCTGTTAAATTATTTACCCGGTGAATATAATATAGAACTAGCACACATGTCATTTTCAACCATTGGGTTTTAGTGAAAAACCCGACTAATTCACTTTTAAAAACGACTTTTAATGAATTTATAATTCAAGATTCTTGCAGTTTGTTGTTTTTTAAGAATACATTCGAAACCGTTCAAGAATTAAGTTAGTTGGAAATAAAAATAAAATATAATTTTGAATTTAAGGAAGATCATAAGTATATATTTCTTGAGATAGAATTTTCTTATACTTTGCCAAAATGAAGATTTTACTATGCTTTTTTCAAAGATATAATAAACAGTATGGATCACCGTGCTATGTTCTAAGCTATGAGTCGTTGAAAATGACCTAAAATTGGTTAGATTGTTCATGAAAAAACACATTTGATTGCATAAAAAAAATCTATGAGATAGAATTTTGAAATAAAAGGTAGGTGTTATAATATGTTTTAAGAAAATAAAAATAAAAAATGGTGTCACCGAACTTGCTTTCTTGCTACAAGTAAAAATTATAAATTTCCCTATCAGTCCAGTATATATTTTTAACTAAAATAGTTATCTCCCCTTAAATGGTTTATTTGAAAAATGATTTTAAAAACACAAAATAAGATACTTGGTTAAATAATTTTAATAAGAACACAAATCACCAAGTTTTCTTTCTATAAATAACAGTCTAACCATTAAATTGCAAATCTGTTTCCAAATTTGCAGATCATTTGGGCAAATAACTAGACCGATTTTGTACTGCGATTGTACAATCCAAGATGGCAGTATACCATGAATCTACCTTAAACATAAAAAAGACTCCGAACACCACAAACTCAGAAAATCACACGAAATATCGCCCACGGGTTCTTTTTCGTTTACATTTGCAAAATAATTAAAGTTAATATTATAATGCATTTCACCAATCTCGGTGAAAGGTAACAATTAAATGGAAATAGCTTTTATGACACAATTATTATCCCAGACTAGTATTAAACGAACGATACAAAAAGGTTCAAATACAAATTTATTTTGATAACACATACTTGATACCAAAAAAATAAAATGAAAATGAATAGGACTTAAGATATATTCTTTCAGATGTTTAAATCATAAATTAAACATTTCCCCCTTGAAAGGAAATCTTTACCAAATATAGTGTGAAAAAATATGCAGCCAATTTAAATAGTCACTACAAAACAGAATATTTGAAGAGATATATAATAAAGAAATTAAAAACTAAAACCTTAATCAATATAAATCACAAATTTGTACATCTCTCTACTCAGTTTCTCCATTTTAAACATTCTGATTGTCCTTATAATATCTAATCTAATAATCAGCTTTTGTTTCCATGAAATCGACAAGAAAATGCATTTATTTTTGTTTCCTCGAATGTTTGGAAAAAAATAAAAGAAAGAAAAGCACATGTTACTCGCCAAGCTAAAATTTACGTTATTTGGTCACATCTTCTTTTGTCTTATCATATAGAATCTATAAAGCACATAGTTTTATCATGTTTCATTTAATCCCATAACTATTTGGTCAGCAATTTTTCAAACAGAGAAACTTTTAGATGTGTTAATCAAACTCCAATTCTCGTCAGGTTGTTTCGATAAAGGAGATACGTAATTATTGAATAAAAAGAAAAACTTCGAAGACAAGAAGGCGTTTTGAAACAACAGTTTCTTCTTGCGTTTAAATTGTCTAAACTTTAAAATTAGTATGAACCAAATGGCTCAGACACTCACTTTTCTTTATATACTAGTACACAAATCTTATTTGTAATCTTCAGACCGAAATATTCGGATAGCTTGTAGGCATTATTAAACAAACTCTACAAAATAAGTAACTAAAAATTGGAACTTAAAAGACAAACACACGCGGAATGGGTTTGTTCACAGAAAGAAACAAAGAATATAAAATGCTTTCAGAGCTAGCCATGAAGAACTATACTTTTGGTTATAGTTTTCTCGTTTTGTTGCCGTTTCAATGACGAATAAAGGCAGCAGTAGTATACCGGTGTTCAAAAGTCATACTCGACACCTTCTTTTGAACATACCAAAATGGTCCTAAAATTTAATTAATTTATAGAAGCATTCGTTAAACCGTGTATATGTTCCTCCATTCTCTCTTCATATACATTTTTGTCACCAATATTCATACTATATGGTCCACAAGTTCAATATTTTATAAGAGTATTATTTTAACCTTATATGTCCCTGTCGACTCTCTGCATATAAATACTTTGTAACCAATAGATATTAGCTTTAGCAAGCATGATGTTAAAAATGCATGATTGTCATGCAAAGCTAACTTGGTTCAGCGAAGACATTTTTTTTTCAGTAACATTAGACACAAGATCAACACCTTTAACAAATTTACAGAATAAATCAATTACCATTATTATAAATTTATACATTATTTTTTTTTAATGATTTTGTAATTTTCATATTAAATTTAATGTTCCACTTAAATCAATGAAGCAATATTCAACAGCGAATGAGCTAACGATTGATAGAATTAACATCTTTTTAAAATCTAAGTTAACATCATTTTTCTTGGAAATGGATTATTTGGATTATAGAATAATCCTTCAAAAATGTATAATAGTTATAATTTTCCATTGAAATGTATAAAAGATCATATCAAAGTCCAGTTAACAATGAAAATAAATACTTTCATTCTGTCTGTTTCAGTAACTTCACAATTAACTAATGAAACAGTTTTTGTTATATGTTTATCAAAAGACAGTTTCACAAAACATCTTTAATGGAAAATAATGAATAATTCATTAAAACTAGCTATGAATTTAGAACTAGTTTACTTTCCAACGAGGTATAGTTCTATTTTTATTGATAGGAAACTAGTTCCTGTTTCTTTAAATACGAAAATCGTCAAAAGATTCCGAATAACTGTACCAAGTCAGGAATAGGACAGTTGTTATCCATTCGTTTGGTGTGTTTTAGCTTTCCATTTTCCATTTGATTAGATACTTTTCGCTTTGAATCTTCCTTGGAGTTCAGTATTTTTCTTATTTAACCTTTTTTTTAAACAGAACAGTTTTGTATTGTTCTTCATGCCTTGTTTATATGCTTTTTGGTCACATAACCCCTAAATTTATGTGCATCCTTGCTTTCAAATGTTTAGGTTTTAGCGTTCCCGATGACGCTGACTCCAAAAAATGCAATTAGGACACAATAAATTTATCAAATTTTTATTTGGATTAACATATTACCATCAAAGTTTTTGAAAAAAATACATGTCAGGCTTTCAATTGTCATTTCCTTATCTGTCTATATATCACAAAAAGCGTAGTTTATATAATTTTAAAAATGTTGGCGACATTTTCAAAATTCAACCTAAAACAATTGAAAAAGTGTGGGGTAAAGAATAGTACAACTTGATGTAAATATTTCCTGTTTGTAAATAATTGACAATATACAAGGAAATAAAACAATAAAACTACAATCAACTTCTGTATAACTAACTGGTCCATTTGAAACTGATTATGATATACAGCTATAGATATGAAACATAGCTGCAATTTATGAAAATTGAGACTTTTATTTGGTTTGATTTGAAAAATTGTAACGAACATAATGTATAATTTGTGGCCATTACCGTATGAATTATGGAGAGTTTTATTACATTATAACACAACAATCATACCCTGTTAAGCTGGCCTACGGTATAATTTTGCCAATCTTGTATAAAATTTGTCCAGTAGAATAATTTGATAGTGTGTTTTAATGGCAATACACAAAATCTATATCGTATCTGGTATTTATCTTTAAATGAAACATACATAAATTTTGCTATAATTTTACAAAACTGATAAACAATCTGTACATTTGAATACTCGAAAAATAATTAATCCTCCCCAAATATGTAGGGTTAGTAGATAATAATCAGCTAGGTATCATGTATTTATTTGTCTCGTTAAATTGAGATTGATATCAAAATAAATAAAGCTAAATGCCAATTGATAAACGACAAAGAAAAATATACAATTGCACTAAGTCAATAAAACTGATCAGAGATAAAGAAGAAAAAAATAATTGTGTTTTAAAAGAGGTTTGTCGGTTTGGTTAGAATCAAATATGTTGAGTAATTGGGGTTAAGTCGTCCATTTCTGTGTCTTTTCGTTTAGGGGTTGTTAATTTCTTGTAAACATTTTTATAATTCGATTAACAGTTATGGTTTCGTGAGAATTTATTTTCAACACAATGAACAGACTGTATTTAACAGGAGAATAATTTTTCTTTACACGACTATTCTAAACAAATATTGTTTCTTGATAAATATTCAACAAAAATAATATGCTTTGCTATAATTAATAATTTCAGTCTAGATGTGCATCAAAGAGACTTCATGTAGATATTCAAAATATATTCAAAACCGTATTTTATTTTTATTCTATTTCAATGATTTAACACTCAATTTGTATTTATTGTTTTTATCAAGATTTCACATTTTCACGGTGTTGTTTAGATTATTTCATATTATGCAAACATAAGATTTAAATTTAAAATAGTAAAAATATAGTAAAACAACTTGGTTAAATCGCATTACACTATTCAATTATTAAATAACTAAATATTTCTTCAAAAACGAGCATATGAATTTTTAATGTTAAAATTCATTTTGATGACCATTTGTTATCTTGAAAGTTTTATTGCGTGTTTACTCTTTTTGTCATAGGACAATATTTTTCTTGGTTGGGGAATTTGCTGTAGAACACAACATTTTTTAAAATTTCATTTTATAACTTTTTCTATTTATACATTATAAAATCTACCAGTCTGTTTTGTTTTCTTAGATACTTACGAACTTATCTTATTAAATTTTATCAATCTAGTTTACAATTTCAAAAAGAACGATTGAGACAGAAATTGAAAAAGAGAAAAAAAAAATATATATTTCATTACACATTTAATAAAAAAAAAAAAAGAATACGATATGAATATGAATATTTTTCTGACCTCCATGCTGTATTTCCACAATTTACAATAACAATATTTAAACTAAATGGTTGACAATTATACAAAATTCGCAGATCGGAACTGATCACTGTTATTATAGCGACATATTAATTACAACTGGCACTGCTCAGTTTGTAGACATTTATGACTCCGTTTGCTTCATTTATGTTGCATCCACTCAACATCATCAGAACAAAGACGTTTAAAATAAAATTACTTTTCGCGTTCTTTATTTTTTCCCATCTCTCTCTTTCTTTTTTTTCCTTAAACTTCTCTTAAATTATTCACCACTAAGCTTAAATTTTTATGAAGACACCTTACATTTTAAAACGTTTAGCACGCACACGATTTCCACACTAAAAGTCAATGTAAAAGCTAACATTTCACAAACATATGTCAAAAAGTGTAAACAAAGTTGGTAGCAATTACTATACAAATAATGGTGATAGTACTCACCTGAGTAATGATAAGGGTCCATGACTGCCTGAGAATGCATCCTGTCTGTACTACTGCAATCCGATAGTAGTAGAGTAGTCACTCAGGTAAACGCTTTTATGTTCTATGCTTAAAAATATTTATGTTTAGTTACAGTTCTGTATTTCTTATCTATTAACAAGCCCCACCCCCAAACTTTACCGCTTTGTTTTCATACACAAGTGTTACAGAAGTTATTGAGCCATAAAAAGAACTGCTGATCGAGAGGTGTTTAACCATTGGCAGCAACGATATAAACAACGGACCCGGTGACAATTAAATGGCCGGTCACTGATGAAGGATCTTACTCCGGACAGATTCCGATAGTCCTGAATTAAATGATTGACAGCGATACTCCTAGAGGGATGCAGACGTCGGTTGGTTCTTGGATAATTTGTTTGTGATGCTGTAACGTTAGAAAGACATATCATATGACACCTCTAATTTCCTTTGGTTTCCGAGTAATTCCAAATAGTTTATTAACTGGAACAGATCCCTCTATGGACCCAGATTCACTTCATATTGGAAATTTAAGAAGCATATATATTATACAGAATGAACATCAAATTATGAGATGCCACAGAACAAGAAACATGATGATTGCACAAACGAAATAAATAATTCAGTGTAATGGAAATTCTACAAGATACTAATAAACTTCGATTATTACTTTTTAAAAATAAAAAGAAGAAAAATTACAAGACAAATCAGGATAACGTGTTATTCTTACCTAAAAAATTATGAATAGTTCCTGTCAAAACTTCTCTCTCATCTGATAAGGCTATTTTAAGAAGGTAATGCATTATTATTATTTAACAGTTTAAAATGATGACCATCTGATAGTTTTTCTTGATTGTACAAGATAGTGTTAGGTTTCAACTATCAAACGATTTAAAAGTGGACCAGTATTTTAAGGTCAGGTGAAACCTCACGGAGTTCAAATTAAAACACTAGACCTATAACAATGGCAATCACTATAAAAAAAACTTTACCTTTAAATGAACCAACAATTAAACCCATCTATGTGGTTTGTTTGTTATTTGGTGGAAGCCATTTGACTAGTCAAATTTAAATTTAACCTGATCTATTTCAACTTAAATTTTACAATAGATTTAATAAGTGAAGCGTTAAAATGACATTTAATAATAATAAAAATAATAATATTGATAATAAAAAAACATGGCAATAAAATATACTATTCAGAGAGAGCGAAAGTACTCTGTTGTAAGTTCCTTCATGCAAGCATGAAAACGTATCCATTATTCCGATTTCCGTACGCCAAACACGTGTTGTTTTTTTTCGGAATGACTGTCATCAGATATTTACGAAAACCAAAAGTTTGGAAAGCTAAAAATAGAAAAAAAAGCGTAAGAGCAAACAAACGAAAACGGAAAAATCTTAGTTAAGAGCATACACATATTCTTGAAACAATTGTACACCACTTATATAATTTATGACAAAATTACAAATGATAAATAAAAAAATAGTAAACCATTTGTTCACATCTCAAAAGCCAAAGTATACAACATATAAACATGGAAGGGGAACACAATTGGAATAACAAAATGGAGTTAAACCATTTATCCGTATGCAGTTTTTTTTTTAATCAATCTTTGAAATTAATATTTATTCAAGAAAAAGAAAACAATGAGTGATTAATTTCATAAACAGTAAATTGTTTTGAAAAAAGATTTGAATGCTAATGGCAATATCTGTGGTATTTTCTTCAAATACATTAGATATCATAAACAAATTAAATGTTACGGTCAATTTCTATGCAGTTTAATAAGTAATACATTTGTTTAGAACTTTCAGTAAACGGGTTTACTATTATTCACATATTGAAGAAACACAAACAAGCACAATTTGCCAGAATAGTAAAAAAAAAAACAACAAAAAAACAAGTCATAAAGCATCACAAAACAGTAAGAAATAATATCTGTTAGCTTCCGATCAAATACAAAAATGATTAAGACATTTTCATCATCAAAATTTATTAGATTTATCAGTAATTTTAATTTTATTGCCATCTTATCCAAATACATAATAACTTTCTTTTTTAAGGGATATTCATATGTCATGTTGTGTTACGATATCATCTATATTCATAAAGCGGAAAATAGAACATTTGAAAGATTTGAATGCGAGAGATCTAATGAGGCCTACAAATTATCGCATCAAGTTTCAGAATTATAGGAATACACGAAATATTTAACTTCGTCTCTATCATGTCTTTGACAAGTGGGATATAGAATTTCAAAGCCAAGTTTAAATAATTTCATAGACTGAATGATTGGGAGAAAGTATTTACATGATTATCCTTGTCTGTTGTAGTAGTAACATCTGATTCATCTTGGATAATATAACTTTTTTATATTAGTTTTCTGAAGCCTTGTTGTCTGTCTGGCCACCTTTTGACACCAGTGATTACCTCCCTTTCAATGCCAATGAATGCAATGACCAATATAAGCATCGAACGCAAGGAAAAGGAAGAGAAAAATGAGTTAAGTCCACACCAATAAGAGCTCTGGACGTAAGATATTTATTAAATGTTATTTCAAGTCTTTAACTCTGAATGATAACAATTCTTGAAACTGATTTCACTCCAGTTTTTTAGTGGAGTTCGTGTTGTTTCTTATTTATTATTTATAACTGTTGTTGTAAATGTCCTTTGGTGTTTTGAGTCTTTGTTTACTCCTTGGTTTTGATTATTATTGTCTTATATGACCCATGTCTTTTTCAAAAGACTAATCCCTGAAAAAAAGTTAGGATTTTATTCACACAAAATAAAATTATATCGAAAAAAATAAAATCACAAACAGAATGAACTCCGAGGTAAACTCAAAACGTAAGACCTTAATCAAATGACAAAATCAAAAGCTCAAACACACCAAATGAATGAACAACTGTTTATATTCCTTTGCGAAATTAGTGCTATGTGTAGTCTTATCCCAGGCATAGATTACCTTAGCCGTATTTGGCACAACTTTTTGGAATTTTGGATCCTAAATGCTCTTCAACTTTCTACTTGTTTGGCTTTATAAATATTTTGATATGAGCGTCACTGATGAGTCTTATGAAGACGAAACGCGCGTCTGACGTACTAAATTATAAGCCTGGTACCTTTGATAACTATTTACACCACTGGGTCGATGCCACTGCTGGTGGACGTTTCGTCCCCGAGGGTATCACCAGCCCAGTAGTCAACACTTCGGTGTTGACATGAATATCAATAATGTGGTCAGTTTAATAAATTTCCTGTTACAAAACTTTGATTTTTTCGAAAAACTAAGGATTTTCTTATCCCAGGCATAGATTACGTTAGCCGTATTTGGCACAACTTTTTGGAATTTTGGATCCTAAATGCTCTTCAACTTTCTACTTGTTTGGCTTTATAAATATTTTGATATGAGCGTCACTGATGAGTCTTATGAAGACGAAACGCGCGTCTGGCGTACTAAATTATAAGCCTGGTACCTTTGATAACTATTTACGATACACATTAATTCAATATGATTAAATAATGACATCCTTTGCTGCAAAGTATCACAAAAATGTAAAATTTGTCTTCAACGTCAATAAAAGAACTCGATAACATTTTTATTTAAAGTGTTGAAACCTTTGAAGGATAAGCAATAATACATTATAAATTCCATGCGTCCGAAGCACTTTTATGGATTCTATGAGGTTGTGGAAGCACTTTTATGGATTCCATGAGGTTGTGTTTGTTATCTGGATTTGTCTCTTTGTTCGATGATAAGAATTTGACATCGACACACTTCTGTTGCCTTAATGTACACTATCGGAAACGTTAAAAACCAAATACTTGAAAGCCAATGAAGTAAAAGTTCAGAACTTTTGGAAAACTTTGATATGACTAAAAGGTGCCTTAATAAAATAGAACCATCTTAGTTCCATTGAAACATATCATTGTTTGTCTAATAATCAAGAACATAAGATTTCGCCATTTTTTTGTTTTTGACCTTGTTGGTTTAATCGCATGGTAAACGACAATACCTCTTTATAACAGCTGAATCATAAGCACATTTTCAGTCATAGGCAACAGATAATATAAAAAAGGCGATGTGGTATGATTGCCAATGAGACAACTCTCCGCAAGATAAGTTGGTAACAAAAGTTTATTAAGCAAATGCACAAGAAACAAAGATCATTTCGCAAACAAGTTTCAAGTAAAATCACAAAAATACTTAAGTCCGAGGAAAATTTAAAAAGTAAAGGTTCTAATCAAAGGCAAAATTAAAAGCTCAAACATGTTAATCGAATGGATAGCAACTGCCATAGCATATGACTGTATTTCCTGAGCTTAAAACAACGATGTTGTGTAAAATTCTAATTTAGAAGAAGGTAAAATCACAAAAATACCGAACTCTGAGGAAAATTCAAAAAGGCAAGTCCCTAAGCAAATGGCATAATCAAAAGCTCGAACACATCAAACGAATAGATAACAATTGCCATATTCCTTACTTGATACAGGCAGAGAAAGGTTATTGCGTTTCCTCCAAAAGAAAAAAAAAAAAAAAAAAAAAAAAATAGAAAGGGACTTTTCATTTTGGAGATAATTATAAGAATATCTGCTTTTTACAACTAAAGAAATTATCTTAGCCCTGCCATTTGTCTACGTCATGTCAAAATTTTAGTCAGTGCATGATGATGTCATGTCATTTTTTTCTGTAGAGATTTTAGTGTCAGATATTTGCTCGTCTGCGGTTCAATGTACTTTTGAAAGTAACGGAAGGATTTTTTTTAAAAGCAGGATGATTTAATTAGTTATCAAAGGTACCAGGATTTTAATTAAGTACGCCAGACGCGCGTTTCGTCTACATAAGACTCATCAGTGACGATCAAATCAAAATATTTATCAGTGACGATCATATCAAAATATTTATAAAGCCAAACAAGTATAAAGTTGAAGAGCATTGAGGATCCAAAATTCCAAAAAGTTGTGCCAAATACGGCTAAGGTAATCTATACCTGGGATAAGAAAATCCTTAGTTTTTCGAAAATTTTAAGTTTTGTAAACAGGAAATTTATCAAAAATGACCACATTATTGATATTCATGTCAACACAGAAGTGTTGACTACTGGGCTGGTGATACCCTCGGGGACGAAACGTCCACCAGCAGTGGCATCGACCCAGTGGTGTAAATAGTTATCAAAGGTACCAGGATTTTAATTAAGTACGCCAGACGCGCGTTTTGTCTACATAAAACTCATCAGTGACGCTCAAATCAAAATATTTATAAAGCCAAACAAGCATAAAGTTGAAGAGCATTGAGGATCCAAAATTCCAAAAAGTTGTGCCAAATACGGCTAAGGTAATCTTTACCTGGGATAAGAAAATCTTTAGTTTTTCAAAAATTTTTAGTTTTGTAAACAGGAAATTTATCAAAAATGACCACATGATTGATATTCATGTCAACACAGAAGTGTTGACTACTGGGCTGGTGATACCCTCGGGGACGAAACGTCCACCAGCAGTGACATCTAAAGAGAGAGAAACGATATCAATATGCAATGAAAAATCAGAAATCCATTAAAGACAAACAACAAAATAGGCAAATTGAAAAGGACGAATGACAATTTAACAATATTTTATAAACATTACATAGAATACCACAGGTAAAGTAACTAGAACACTAACATCAAAGATGAAGTACTCAGTATAGGTAGCGAGTTTTTGCCCCCCCCCCCCCCCCCCCCCAAAAAAAAAAACGGAATCTGTACTATCATAAAGTGATGAACGCCATGATAAAAGGACTGACAGACAAAGATGCATTTAGAAGTCGCATTCTAAAGGAGTAATCCATAAAAACTAAAAATATCAAACGCTACCATTCAACAGAACAAGCGTAAATCAACTGCATTATTCCTGAGTTGGTACAGTATCTTACTAGGAGTACTGAAAAGAAGCTGATACGAAACATAAAAAAAAAGTAAAATCACAAAAATACTGAAAATCAATTCGGAAAGTCCATAATCACATGGCAAAATCAAATAACAAAACGCATCAAAAACGAATGGACAAGAACTGTCATATTCCTGACTTGGTACAGGCATTTTCAAATGTAGAAAATGGTGGATTAAACCTGGTTTTATAGCGCTAACCCTCTCACTTTGATGACAGTCTCGTCAAATTCCGTTATATTTACATTGATTCGTTAACTAAACAGACACAATAAATAAAATCGTAAAAATATGGGTACATCAGTCATCATCGTATAACAATTTTAAAATACAGACATTTTATCAAGAAAGAATACCATGCCACTGAACTTCGTCTTTAACCCACAAACGAAACGAATTTGATTTATATTTGTTTTATGATAATACATTAATAAACCAAAAAAAAAAAAATATCAGATATATGATGGAACCAATTTTTGAAGTTACTAGCAATCTTTGAAAACGTAACAGTTGTAGAAGGTAATTTTTTCTAAATTTACTATTATTAAAATGAGAAAAATACCAAACATTATAACCAAGTTGATCGTAACTAATCAAAAGTAAAGATAAAGACGTAAAACAAAGAAAAAATGAGAAAAAGATTTTACTAAAATAAATACTAAAACCTTAAATTTTTTATACGTTCATCAACGTTGTTTTGTTTCTCTGGCGTTGCTGAGTCTTATGTGTTCTGTTGTTTGTTTGTTACTGGTTATTTTTATTCATCCATATATACAAATGTTGAATAATTCAAATCGCGAAGGGGAAGGATAACTCCAGAAAAATGTTTCGGACGCATGCAATTCAAATCGTGTTGTTTTCATGTTTCATGGGTCGATTTACAATAAACTCCGATGAAAGTTTAATACGAAAAGTTAGTTATCAACTGGCAAAATCAAAAGGCAAAATCAAAAGCTCAAACACATCAAACGAATTGATAACAACTGTCATATTCCTAACTTGATGGGAATTTTCTGACCTAAGATGGATTTGGTTATTTTTTATGTCCTTTTTGGTTACATTGTTCCTGAAATGTTGATGTGTTTATACATCCTTGGGTTCGAAACATTCGGCTTTGAGCGTTTCTGATATAAGGTAAATCCAGAAAAACGCTCTGAACGCATGAAATTCATAACGTGTTGTTTTCATTTGTTGTCAGCAAATTCCTACAAAACATATACAGTCACCTTAACGAATTGGTTGACCGATACGATGGGTCTGCATCTCAACTAAAAGTTTGACTTAATGTGTATTCACGACTGTCATTGAATAAATGAAGGCTATAGATTTTTTTTGGGAAAACAAGTTTGTTTTCAGGTTTTTGAGAAAAAAAAAAGAATTTGTTTTGACCCTGAGAAAATAAATATTGTTTGTTTCACCCCCAGCTGCCACGAAAAATTGTTTTCGACTTGTCGCAAAAAAACTAGATTTGTTTCCCCCCTCCGGATAAAAATCCATAGCCCCCCCCTCAGAAAATCAAATGGTTGCTGCCTAAATAATCAGGATGTTCTTAACCCTAGCCGTATTGGTCGCATTGTTTTGGAATTTTTTATCCTCTGTGCTCTTCAACTTTGTACTTTTTTCGAACATTTTTCATCTGAGCGTCACTGGTTAGTCTTATGTGGACGAAACGCACGTCTGGCGTATTAAATTTTAAATCTGGTACCTTTTGTTAGCTATTATTCTTGTGTTTCTCTGTCCTATATGTGTATCAATTAAATTTGGTTACAAACGGAAGGTGTTTTAAATATTGAAGTTAGATACATGGGAGATATGTTTTCGTACAGCTGTGAAACAAACAAAAACTTATACAAAAAGAAGAAAACAATTTAGGTCGTTTTATAATATATATGACCAAAATCTTTGCAAACTAAATTAAGTTTTGAGCACGTATGACAATCTTTAAATTCGAAGTGTGCATATAATTCATCTATTTTCATCTATTTTAGAATATGATAACTCTGTGTTGGTGGCTGCATAAGCATATTCTGATTTGGTTGTGATCAGACAATTTGATAGTCATAGTTATGGTTATCACGAAATAAAATAATCAACATTATCATAAACAGAGTGTAAAATAGGAGGCTCCAGTAGTTTTACTGCTCCACATGTGGCACACGACGGGTGCCACATGTATAGCAGGATCTACATACTCTTCCGGAGCACTTGAGATTACCCCCAGTTTGGGGTGAGGTAGTCTTTAGTTTCTATGCTGTGTTTTTGTACTATAATTTGTCCGTATGTCTTTTTATTCTTTAGCCATGGCGTTGTCAGTTTATTTTCGATTTATGAGTTTGACTCTCCCTCTGGTATCTTTCGCACCTCTTTAATCAATATTCAAATCTTCCTATGTCCAATCTGACGATGTCTATCAAGGAAAATAAAAACAAAAATTGGAATCGCAAAAAAAGGAAAATCAGCGATATAGGGTGTATAACTAGGAAAGCATTCCTTGTTATACATGCATCATCCGCCGTGTGAATCCACAGATCAACTGACTATTTTTGGTATCTACAGATGTAAGACTGCAAAAACATGTCACTAGTGAGTTGAGACACGGACGTACAGTATCGGTCTACTTATTCGATATGGTGACTATTTGAATGTATGAAGTGTCGATTTCAAAATCAAGAAGATTAAAATATGGCAATTGTTATCAAATAGTGTGTTTCTATGTATGTTGGCGTTTGTTTTTGTTGCACTGCAGTGTTCCTGTTATTACTTTGTTCACCTCTTACAGTTGATGTGCTTCCCTAAGATTTTAGTTTGAAACCCGCATATGTTTTCTCTCAATCGATTTATGACTTTTGAACACCGGTAAACTATGGTTGCCTTTAATTATCAGTCCCTTTTCATCATAACACTGTTGGAGCAGTTTTTGGGGTGCCAGGAGCACACCCATCTAATGAAATATGTACAGTGTGATCATGTACAAGCGAAATGCATTAATTGGCTGAGATATGACTATACCATTCCATGGGAAAGATGGTATGCTAATACTTGGAAATAGGAAGTTGACTATTGGAAATTTGAATTAAGTTTTTCCTATACTATTGCATACCAATTTGAAGTTGTTGATTTGTGTCAATATCGAAGAAGATACCAATATATGAAGCATACCTTCTAGTTTCGGTATATCCTTAATCTCAAGTTCACTTAGATAAACGAGAAGCTGACACTAATAACAACCGGTATTGCTGGAATCAGTTTGGTTTTGCAGAAAGAAGGAATTGGTATATTAGATTTTTTGTTTTTGTTTTATGAGACGATGAATTTGGTTTTTAAATAGAGTAAGATAAATATAATCGGGTAGAGGATGGTAAACTCAAACGTTTCGATATAACTGCAAACTTGTAACGATTGGTTGGCATATTTGTTAAAATGGTAAGGGGTTTAAGGGAGAACATATTACTGTTGGTACCAATGTCAAATTCCAATGTTTGTTTAGTTGTTTGGTCTCGAAAATTGTTGTCTAATAAGCAGTCCGATCGTATCCTTCAATTAATGGTGAACGATTCCAGTTTTGATCAATTTTGATTAAGTTTTCTCATACATTTATGAAGACTTGTACGGATTTATAGCAAAGCCGTGATAAAAGGCTCACACAAAGAGGTACCAGCGAATCATGAAATTCTCCCTACAGACAAATAAACGCTTTTGGTTGCCAATAAATAATGATTTAAGGAGGGAATGCCGATTCTATTTCACATCAAGAAGAGAGTGGTTAATATTTAAAATCAAAGTCTGATTAATCTGACGTCTTAACACATAAAAAATAATTTGTATGATGAAATAAATCGGAGAGATATCAATGCCTGAATCTGAAAATCGCCAAACTACTGGTCAACACGCCATCATGTATTATGTATAACTCCAACCCAAGGACAATTACATACATCAGGCAAAATCTTAAAGACAACAACTATGTTGTGTACTAAAGATTTTAGCTGTATACAGATAGCCAACTGATATTGAAACAAAGTACTTTAATATAAGGAAATAAAACATTATGTATCCATTTATTTTAGATGAAAGGCATAATCAAAGACAAGAAATGAAAATAATACTTAATACAGTTGGTGTGCCCATCGCTTGTCTTGATTTCCCTTCCTAAGGAACCCTCAAACAGCTTAAAAAGTGAAAGCGAGTGATGTATAAATATGTGATGAAAGTAAGAAAACAATTTATTTGTCACTAAACTTGTATAACTTGAATTGCAGTCATTTTGTGTTTCGTTGTTAAGTAAAATCAACAGTAATACAAGACAAGCTTATTTGTTGTTTGCTCGATGTGCCATACGTGCGGGAACTGGAACTGCTTACCATTCCGGAGCACCTGAGATCACCGTTTTTGGTGGCATTCGTGTTGCTCAATCTAAAGTTTTCTCTGTTGTGTTATGTGTACATTTAATTGTATCCTGTTTTTTTTCTTTTGTCCTGGCGTTGTCTTTGATGTCCAGGTAGATATATTTCACATATATTCAACACGGCGGAACAAATAAACAATACAGGTAGGTACCACAAAGTAGGTCAATGGGAATGAAGAGTAGGTTTTATCAAATTCTACTGGAAAAGGGTATGTTGCAAAGCGTTTGCCCTGCAAAAGAGGAGCGAAAGATACCAGAGGGACAGTCTGTAACTGGTCACATAATGAGTCTCAGAGAATTGTTGCTATACTGATTGAATGTGCAACAACCGCAACATTATCCATACACGATGCATCGGATTAAAGTTCAGCAATACGACAATACGTGACTACTTACCTTAAAGATTTTTCGTTCGTTTGGACAACTGTATCGTTCGTTTTAATCTCAGGAAACCGGAATTTGAACAAAATGATCGCCGGAATTTGGGTGTAAAATTACAGTGAGACACAAAAAAATATTAAATGTAGCATAATATCAGTACTTTCGCTTGTCACTTTAAGAGTTGCTTAGCGTAACAACTCAGTGGTATATATTATTCACTGCCGGTGTATCTTCTATACCAACATCAAAAATATGAAAGGTTATAGACGAATTTCAACATTGATACGGACGTTCAAAATGAACATAAATTGTTTGTATAAATTTTCAGGGTACGGGAGTCCTGACTATGATCTTTTAAGCTCGATTCTTTTGGATGTTCTTGCGCGGTTACGTTCATGATTCTGGAATCTTGATCATTCCTGTCCCCATTTTAATGGTCTAGTTAGTTGAAGTTTAATTAATTTTATCTTCCATTCGTATATACATTTGTACATAAAACACCACCACAGATTTATTTCTGATAATCTTGAAAAGCAAAGTAAAGCTTAACTTGTCTGATATCTGAAAACGTAGAAAATACCTTGGGGGTACTGATAATATCACTGAAAAAGTATGGAATTTGCTAAATGCAGTAAATTATGCTTGTTTAATCGATCAGTTGATACACGCCCAGGTTCATCGAGGGAGGATCTATAATAATTATATACAATTAAAAGTGAGCAATTCCCTAGTCTTTGAGATGAATAGATTTGTTTGTTGTTTGAGCCCTGTCTGGTGTGTGTCAAGATGCTGGTTTGTGACAACTTTACGTCTTCTGCCTCATCTGATCTTGTTAACTTGTCGATTAAGGGATTTAATTAAACTAGACACAAACTAAGACCATCAAAGTTAAATTAACATCATCACTTTTTAGTTTTTAAGTAGGAGAGCTTTGAAGAGAAGCAAATATTTATCATGTGTGTTGATCAGATTCGTAATGAAGATATTTTCCTCTGTAAATCAATTTCAGATCAAAATAACATTAAGCATTCGTGTATTTTTTCTCAGTGCGGAATGATACGGACAAAAATAATTAAATGAAGAAATTAATTCTATTTTGATAATTAGTTTTTATGTGACTTGATTAAAACAAATCTCTGATAAATGTATCATGTTCGAAATCGCCGAATAGTTGAATTATATTTTGATAAAAAATTATCTCATTTTTCGATTCATATATTTTTACAACAACACACATATATATAATATCCGAAAGTTTGTTGACATTGTTTACATTACCTGTTCCTGTTTTTAAAAAGGATTATTACATATTATGTTATGATTGTCATTTAAGTGAAGTCCTTTATATAAAACTTAAGTACATTGGTAAACTGGCAGCTTTCTCTAAACATAAATAAAACAAAAAGTATGGTCTTTTCAACAACAAAGCAAAAGACTGAAACATCTATACTTGTATATAAAAACAAAAAAATAGAGAATGTTATGGAATAGCCTTACTTGGGTCTGCTAATTAAATCATATGGTAATCTCAGTCATAGTACAGCTGAATTAACAAAAAAGGCAAAAAAGGTTTTGTTTTCTATTAAAACATGCATATACTAATTCTCTTGGCAGCCTTCCTATCAGAGTGTCAAATAAGTTCAAATAACTTATTTGACACCTTAGTGAGACCTATATTAACTTATAATTCTGAGATAACATATTTGGACTCGTATATAACATATTTCAAAGCTAAAAAAAGAGCTTTGGTTTCTGGAAAAATTGTGGACCCATTTAATTTTATTGACAAGACTCCAATAGAAAACTTGCATCTTAGTTATTGCAAGTTTACCCTTGGCACTAACAAGAGTGCCTCAAATTTTGGTACAAGGAACGAATTAGGAAGACTGCCTATTGAATGTCATATAAAAACCCAAACTATTATGTATTTAGCAAGGCTTTTCACCTCAAATTTGAATCCCTTATTACATGAATCTTTTCAATTAACTAAAACTTTGGATTCTAGTGGCTCCTATTCATGGTTCACTTTTGCAAAAGATATTCTTTCTGAATCTAACATTGATATAGATAGACTAAAAACCTGTAATAATTTAAAACAATTAAAAAATATTAAAAGCTATATTAAACCCCAAATAAACTCATATTACAACAACCTGTTGATGGATAAGTTGAAATCTATTGATGATAAAAGTAAATTAAATTTTTATAAAGGACTTGAGCCAAATTTATTGATCAAACCTTACCTCTCTAACCCAAACTTTGAATTTAGAAAATTAATTACAAAACTTAGAATCAGTGACCATTCATTATTAATTGAAAAAGGAAGGCATTTTAAAATTCCTCGCGAAGAGAGACTTTGCAAAAAATGCAAAGTACTAGATGATGAGAAACATTTCTTAATAAATTGTTCTCATAATTCAAATATTAGATTAACATATTTTAATTGCATTAACAGAGAAAGTAATTCATTTGCTAATCTCACTAACAATGACAAAGTTATATATATACTTAACCTATCAACACCAACACAAGTGAATAAACTAGGATCCTTTATAAAAAAGTCAATGGAACTGAGGACAGGGGACCCTTTAATATTTACCTGAATTTGTGTGTATATATATTGAGTTACTTAGTTATTGTCTTTATTTGTTTTTGTTGTTGTTATATGTCACAAACTGTATAGTTTATATGGCAATAAAACTTTGAATTGAATTGAATTGAATTGAATTGAATTGAATTGAATTGAATTGAATTGAATTGAATTGAATTGAATTGAATTGAATTGAATTGAAATTGAATTGAAATTGAATTGGTATACTTAGAAAGAAACCTTTTAAACAGGAAATTATTTCAATCGAGTTTGTGTATAAGTCAATGAAGTAAAAAAATCCGCCGTTAATTTAAGTCATTCCGGGATATCATACGAAATTGTTTTTTTATTAAGATTTATAACACTTCTATCTCTAGGCATTAACTTGAAAAGGAAACGTCTATTAGCCAATTAAGAACATTCAATGTGTACGAGTTATTTACCTTCAACACAGGGACCAGTTTGCATTGAAAATAAAAAGCAAGCAGAAAGAGGAAATTTATTTGAGTGCCATCTGTGCAGTAATCTGTAAATTTTTCAAATATTTTAATTACACGCTATATTTTTAACTTGTGAAGCAATATGTAATGACAACTCGACAAATCTGGTCTTTTTTTTACTTATTGTGACTGAATGGGTATATTATTATACCATAATAAATTATTTTGCAAAATCCGCTGACAATAAGTTACTTTTTCACAAAAAAAAAAAACCCAATTTTTAAAATAATAACCCCTGACTTGGTGATCTAGTTAAACCAGAGATATTTATATTACACACAATAAAAGAAGTTAGTATTGTTATTTAATTATACATGTCTTTTCACTAAACAATTTAATAAATCGTTCAAATCCGAATTCAAAAAGTTCTTAATTCACTTTTATGGAGAAATAAATATATAGGATCTGTCTTAAGTGACCGAAACCACAAATTATCTCATCACGTGACTCAGGAAATCGGCATCAATTTTCAGTGTCAGAAACAGTCGGACAACCGGAAGCCTCTGAGTAGGAATATCTTAATCATAAGTGTCCGTCAGACAAGTTGCAATGGCCGCCAATTTTGGTGTTATTTTTGAAAGACCGTTTTCATTAAATTTCAATGATAAATTTCAAATTTATTTAAGTTTTCAGATGGTATTCAATACAAGTTATTGCTATTCTTTAATTTATTTGATAAAAAAAGGGCAGATCGATTGAATAATACGACAATAATCAACTTTTTCAGTGTAAATTTTCAAGCTCAAAAATTGTCATTTTTTCCTTTATGTGAAAAATCGAAGCGAGAAAGTTCCGAGAGACACCTTACGATTGCTATATTCTTATAACTGAGTGTTTCCGCTTTAAAATGTGCCCTCATTTGTGAAAATCGGTAAATGAACATTTTTTTGTACCTATTTTGAAGATTGGGTTTTTTGCTCGGAAACCCGGATTTTTACCCTGAAAGCGTTTTTTGCTTACACATAATTCATCGTTTCCTTTATTATGTCCCTTGTTTTTTCACCGGACAATTCAAGTTTACATAGCATCACTAAGTGGTTTCAACTCTTAAATTTGTCACTAGTAGAAAATATTAATGTTGAACGTGTCGGTGATACTGAACAGAGTAGACTAGAGTATCACCCGAACGTGTTACTATTAATTACTCGCATAATTTGATTTGTAATACATGAATAGCGTCTGTCAAACCATGGGCTTCATATCGGTAGTAAACAACTTCAAGGCAAACAATAACAAGCTTAAACCCTGTGGCTGTGGTCAAACAAATATATGCACTAACTTGACAGATTGTTGGCTTAACACTATATATATATAACTATCACGCTATCAGTAAGGACCAAGTGTTACTGTGTAAGGTCCCTGCATGGTTATAAACTTTGATGATTTTCAATGCAAAAAAATTTACACAAAATGAAACCAGCAGCCAGATAAACTGATATTTATAAGTCATCATAAATTGACCCATGAGCAAGTAAGATGCTAAAAATACTTAGAACATGTAGAACTAACATATTTAGAAAATGCCACCTCTTCTTCGCTGCTTCTTCATTCATATAAGAGTAGTCATGGGTTCCTGACAAAACAAAACTCGCCTACACATAAATAAGAAGATGTGGTATGAGTGTCAATGAGACAAACCCTCCATCCAAATCACATTGTATAAAAAAGTACGGCCTTCAACACTGAGCATTAGCTCACACCGAACAGTAAGCTATAAATGGCCCCAAAATTACCATTGTAAACATACACAATTTAAACAGGAAAACCAACGGTCTAATCTATTTGCTTAACAAGAAAAATCTATGTAAGAAACCAACAAATGACAACCACTGAACAACAGGCTCAGGTGCATGTAATAAATGCAGTTAGTTTGCTGCTTTAACTGGTGCCAACCTTCACCCAAGCCCGAGACATTGGGGTAACAATACAACATTGTAGTATGATAATATAAAAACCGACCACTTTATATGGACCACTCAAATTAAGCTTGTTGAGAGGGATCTTAAACATGCACAGGACGTGGTACTCTCTGCAACAGGAGGGTTATATGGGTGTAGAATAAGGCCAAATAAAATAATATGTGTTTCCTATCAAATCTTTTTTCTTTTACCTTTTTTTTTACATTGAGTCTATGAGAAAGAAATTCTGACTTTAACAGTGCTTATTGAAAAATGACCAAAAAAAAAACACTTTAAGGTCATGAAGGTAGGCTATTTCTAAGCTATAATGAGGGGAATAGAAAACACACATATTTTTTCATTTAGCCTAATCTGTTGATTGTTGCCATATAAATCTGTCGGAAGTCTTTTTTAAGTAAAAAGCTCATTTATAACAGACATTTTACATTTTTCATCAACTCCATAATAAATTCAAATTTAAACCAGTCGGTTTAAGAACTTTTATAGCTGGCTATCTGATATGACTATGTTCCATGTTGAAGGCTGTAATGTAACCTATAATTGCTTAAATGGAGAGCATTATAGCTTGGTTGACTCATTGTAACTCATTTCAAAATATGCAACTGAAATAAATTTACCGAAACTTTGCATTAAGTAGAGTTTGAAAATTTAATATGGACAAAATTCTTGTTTATAGTTATATAAATAAGAAGGTGTAGTATGAGTGCCAATAAAGTCATAATAGTTATGACCATAAACATGAAGTTTCAACCATTAACAATTAAATTGTTATCAAAAATACATTTGCACATGCATGTATAAAAATAATGAAGCCATGTTGATGCCTGCTTACAAAAATTATTGATTTGCCCTTTCCAACTCTTCAATCAACACATGATAAATACCAATCTTTCAAGTTTTAACAAATATTCAACAGGTATCCTGACAGGACTGTTATTTCTCAACTTCAATCTATGTTTGTATTATGTACTTATCTCATTTGTTTTGCTAAACTTGTATACATTAACCAGCATATTTTAATAATGCATTTATCTGATACAGCATGCATGTATGCATTTAATATATTTATTTCTTTGCAGCAATAATTAATAAGCTTGCTTTTCCTAAATCTGTATTCAATTTTTGACATATACACAATAGCTTGCTTTCATTAATCTGTATTCCATTTTTGACATACACAATAGCTTGCTTTCCTAAATCTGCATTCTATTTTGACATATACACATTAACTTACTTTCCTTATTCTGCATTTTATTTTGATATTTACACATTAGCTTGCTTTCCTAAATCTGCATTCTATTCTGATATTTACACATTATTTGCTTTCCTAAATCTGCATTCTATTTTGACATTTACACAATAGCTTGCTTTACTAATTCTGCATTCTATTTTGATGTTTACACATTAGCTTGCTTTCCTAAATCTCCAATATATTTATTATGCTTTTCTTTAGTATATGCACCTTCTGATCCTTAACCACCCCCTGTAGTATGCTAGTTAGTTTATAACATAACTGCATGGTGGATGTTGTACAGTGCTTTATAACATATGGATCTCTAACCAGTCCCTCCAAGCACTATGGACACTGGGGGTTCTAACTAGTACTACACAAATATGTACAAGTATATTTATTCATATATTTCTGAAGATGTAGGACTCAGGACTGAGAACAGACTGAGCTTAGTACAATTAATAAATCTTTATTTTGTCAAGTGTATCAAAATCTGTCAATTTAAAAAAAATTATTTTAAGAATTAAACAACTTATTTATAGGCCTTAAAATATAAGATTTTACTTTTTATTTTATCCATTGGAAGATTTTCACAAATTTTATTAATGATAAAAAATTCTGTTGACTAACAAATAAGAGTTGGTGCGGGGCCACTAGGCAATTTACCCACTTTGGCAACCAGCCGCACAATTTTAAGCCTAGGCAGGGAATCGAACCCTGATACACCAACAACTTATTTATAGGCCGTAAAATTTTATATTGATTTTCTGAATCTAAACAATTTAATTTGATTTTAAAATAAAGTTTGTGATCTTCCAAACAGAAGCTTTACTTTGAGAAGAAATTGTTTGAAAATGTACAAGCCAAAAGTTTGTCCTTCTTATGAACTAAAAAGCATTCTGAATATTAAACTCATCTTGAGAAAAATGTTTTTCTGTGTTGATTTAGAGGAAATAATAATATTTTACAATATTTTACATCAATTATTGTTCGGGTGATTTTTTTTCCTGCTTAAAATTTCAATCAATTTTAATACTTTAATCTAAAAAAAATGCCCAAATTTGTGAGAAAAATATATTTAAAGGAAAATAAATTCTACAGTACAGAAGTAAAATGGATTTGTGCACTTTTACATTTTTAGGTCGAAGAAGAATAGTAAATACATCATAATTATGGCTAGATGGTCCCAGTCTTTTACCTCTCCTTTACATCAACTATTCTAATTTATCATTTAAAGGGCAACAACTCCTATAAAGGGTTTATTAGCATTTCAGTAAAACTTTTGTAAATGCTGTCACTAATATTTTTATATTTTGCATTAAACCCTCTTTTTGGGATTTTAAATGAAACACGTCCACCGGTTTTATTGGTGAATTCACTGAACATTCATGTACAGCGCCCTCTAGCGACCCACCACGAGCATATAATTTAAAATTTCATGATCAAATATATTCAATTTATCAAAAGCTCTGTTGTAATTATTTTCCATACTCGTAATGACTCTTGAGCAGAACTCGTGTTACCCAGTGTTAGACCCCCCTCCCCCCCCCCCCCCCAATAAAAGAGGAAGAAAACAAGTTTCTCTTCACAAAAATTCTATTTTAGAAATTTACCTTGGATATTGGGAAGTTTTTTTATTTATTGGTTCTTAAAACATTTAAATGTTTTGTTTTTACAAAATATATTATTTAATAAATTAGAGTAAATCATGCAACAACATTATGCTATATCCTGATTTGGCAAATACATGTTACTTTTGAATTTTTTCATACATTGCCATGAAATTATTTACATTTTTTTCCCTTTCAAATAAATTTAGGGGTAATTTATATTATTTTAGTATTTGTTTGTACATGGAGATATACATACACTGTATAAGCATTTTAAATGTGTGCACTGGACTTTCACAGAGTTTTGCCCCTGGCTTAAAAATAAAAATATAAACAAGCTTCAAAAGTACAATCTACCCAAAAAGCCAGACTAGGAAGAGCACTTAAACTTAAGAAACAAAATCATGCACATTACCTATATAAAGTGAAATTTTAGATCTTAAAAAGGTACATTGTTTGAAATCTTAATTAGTTCAAAGTTCTTTTTTTTTAAGTGTTAAAAAACTAAAAGTTGACAAATTAAAAATATTAAAATCTTCATATGCGGTTAACCTTATAATATATGCAATAAATGTTTTGAAGACATGTACTTGTTCTTAAACATTACTTTCAAAAATGTGTTTTGTAGTATTAAAGGAATTAGGAAAAACTCAATTTCATAAAAGATCATATAACTACTTTCAAAAATGACAAAAATAAATTTCAAAACAGATTATCTTTGTAAATTAAGTTTTAAAATTATAAATCTTCCTGGAGACATCAAATATTTAAAAATTAGTACTTTTAATTTATTTTTTTATTGATCTTTCTAATTAACAATTGCCTGAAAATTTGTGTGTTTGAAATAATTAATTACTTGTCTGTTGCTTAAATGATGCTACAGATATCATGAACAGTCAAATGTCCAACCCTATGGACAACATATCAGGATACTGTGTGCAGATTAATAGTAAAGAATTTTGAATTTGAAAATAAATTAATAAACTACCAATATCATAGTAGATCACATGACCAACCCTATGGACAACCTATCATGATATTGTTTGTTGGATTTCTTTCTAAAATGAGCCATTTCAATTTTCAACAGTATTACAGCACAAGTACAAAACTGCAAAATAAATAAAATATCGGTTATTTGAAAAACTTAAAAATAAAATATATAAAAATGTTTCATTTGATTCAAATAATACAAAAAAAAATTGAAATCAGAAAAATATTTATGCTAATTGTTGATACTGAAAATTAAATATAATATTTTCGAGATCATCATCGTCTACATTTTGCAACTCAAAGAAAACCGAACCATCCATTGTATCATCACCAAAGTCACTCCCATCAGATTCTGAATTGTAAAGCACTTGAGTAGAGGCAACAGCCTCAGCAGTATTTTCTTCTGTTTCCTCTGTATTGCACACCTGTGAATTAACATTCTTATTTTTACAGGAACTACCACACTTACAACCTGGACCACATGCCATATTAATTTTCTTACAACCACATATTTTGCTATTACAGTCTGATTTTAAACAGTTGCAGCCTGCAGTCCAAAGCTTTATATTATTGATTACTTTTTGCAAATTTTCCGGAGAATCCCAAATGACATCCAACTGTCCATCAATTTCTAATTTCCAACCAAAGTCTGTCAATGATGGATACTGAACATTCTCACGGTATGCTTGGATCCATACCCTACTCACCCAATAAGATCTTTTCCAATGAAGAAATAATGCATCAAAAGATGGCAAATAAAATTCTTCTGATGGAACTCTACTATAAAGGGCCTCTCTTATTTTTGAAATCCAAGCAATATGATTCTCTTCAGGTGATAGGTTAGAACTATAAACTGTTCTATATAACTGCTCTGGGGTCTCTAATTTTTCTCTTAGAAAAGCTGAAGAACACTTCCTCCAGTATTCACATCCAATTAAACGAATAAATGATAGAAAACTAGAAATGTCATCAGAGTTTGTGAGAGATAATTTGCCTATCACATTATTTTCAACTGAACTTATAATAAATTCTGTGTATTTGAAGAATGTTTTAAAAAATGATGTTTTACCATGATCTTTGAAAAATGAAACATAATCGCAACCAGTTAATATAAATAAATTTTGTATGATGAGAGGAAGGTCATCTTTTTCAATGCTGTGAAGATCTGGATCAGATTCAAGGCACCTTATAAATCTGTTCATGCTAAAAAATATTAAGTCATTTTTATAAGACAACTGAACTGCTATATTTTTGTCACTGCATTTTTGCATAATGGGTAATCCAATGTGGTATGTATCATTATCTAGAGAATAAATTAAAATATTTTTACATTGTGAATTATAAGCATGAAACCATACTCGACTATCACCTTCAGAAATATTTGTCTGCAAGTTTGTGGCAATCTTTTCAGTATTTTCTTCAACAACTTTTGTTATGGAAGCATTTTCAAAGCCACCACCAATTACAAAGCTCTGACCAGAATTCAAAGCTATTTTTGCAAAATGCAAAAATTTTTCACTGACTAATTGGACAAGCTGCTTCTTGTTTTCTCTGTTATGTAAAAATGCTTGCCAATCTGATGGTATTTTTGTGGTCTCTGAAATTAATATTTTAGCTGATGTTTCTGCTTTTTCATCTCTTCGTTTACGCTCAATGTCTTTCGGTGATAACTGAGGTGATTGATCATCAAATACAATGTGTATTTCTTTTGTGTTGAGTTGGATGTAAGGAATTATCCAGCGATTGAATAATGAAACTAAGAAATGAGCAAATAAGCGATTTGAAGATTTTAGGGGTTTAGAGTTCAGAATAAACATGCCATCTATGATGACACAGTCTGGTTTAAAATGTAGTTTGTTTTCGAATGCCTCAGGGTAACGAGAATGGTATATGCCTAAAGTTTTTGATTTATCACCTTTGTATGGTAAGCCGTCATGGTCAACAATTGCACGTGGCAATGAAATAAATTGTTGCAAATCTGATATTGGTGTGTTTTGTTCTTTAGACCATGCTATTTGTTTTCTTAAAAGTGAATTCTCAGTCCTTTGATCTTTCAGTTCTCTTTTTACTTTTGATATGCTATGTGTTTTTGTAGAGAAAGTTGCTATTTTTCTGGTCTTATTATATCTAAAAATACCATCTGACTGACAAATCTTGATATATTTTCCTAGATGTTCCTGAGCAATTTTCTGCAGATTTAATAAGTCTGATCTCTGAATATCTGTCAATACAACTTTGCTGTTGAATGCATGCTTCAGTTGTCCATTTTCATATCTAAAAAATAATCCAGATTCAATGCTTTCTCTATATGATGTAATATTTTGTATTTCAAAAGATGGACGGTTTACAGAATTATTGAAATCTTTTCGCTTACATTCTAATTGATCTTTTATGTTACCCAACACTTTTGCTCGAAATGGAATGTAATGAACTAACTTTGTCAAAGCAGATAAGGTGAAAAAATTAGACATTGCATTTTTAACTTCTCTGTTAATACAACTTTCATGAGCCTCGTCTAAGCCCTGAGAATGCATGTTTCTTCCCAAAATATTAACAACCCATCCACCTGCCTCAAAATGTTCAATTGTTGATTTAGGAAAAGATTTTAAATCTGCAATATGAAATGGTAGAAGTCTTGAATAAAATTTACAATCTGTTATTTGAGTGGTTTTTGCAACATGTTTTAAACAGTAGTTCCTTAAATGCCAGTTACCACTTCTAATGGATAAAAAGTAAGAGACATAAATGAATCCGTGGTAGTGAATGAAGTCATGCCAAAATTTCCAATTTTCATTCTGTTTACTCAATCTGCAACATAAATTTTTAAACTGCAATGAAAAATGTGACATTAAAGCAAGATGCTGCTGAATCTTCTCATCCTGACTTAGTTCTTGATTTTGTAAAATGAAAGAAACCTTTTTAATGTAGTTTTCTTCTGATTGATCATTTAAGTCATTTTCTTCTGCATATTTAAGAATAGCACTAATTTGTTGTAAATAAAATGCTTCCCACACCTGCATTAAAAAGTGATGAGTTTTGTCAAAGTTTGTTGCCTGCATCACAGAAGCACCAACTGCACCATGATGAAAGAGTTCAATAAGTTCCTTTAGTCCTGCATCTAAATATAATTTCATTATCATACGTTGATAATTTTTAAGGATATGCCAATCCCCAGGAAAAGGTAAAAGCCAACTTAAATCATCCTTCAACTCAAGCTTCAATTTAACCAAAAGATCATAAGTCTTCCCATCACCCACCACCACCAAATGCTTTAATTCTCTACCAATTTTAAAGTCCTGGTGTAGTGTATCTAAAATAGTTTTCAATGTTTCTTTACTGTCAGCTTGTTCATTAAGTAAAGAGTGATATTTCACATTGGCTGTTTCTACGGGTATGTTACTATTTTTTTCGCTTATAAATGTTTGCAAATTGGTCTTGCCTAAATTGTTTGAACCATTCAAGCTGAGTAAATTGTTATAACAGAATTCAAATAATACTGTACTTACAGAATCAGCAGCACTTTTTTCTGGCACTGTGCTTTCAAAATCAATCAAATCAAAAGATACCTTTTCAACATTCTTTGACAAACATGCAGCGCTGTCTTTTATCATGTCATCAACTAAATCTGTACAAATCTTACTGTTGTGTATAGCATAGTGTGGCAATTTTGTTGTCCTTCTACGGTATTTTACAGATGCCTGACCACTGTTTAATGAGCTGTATATATCTACAATGCTAGAAAGCTTTTGGTTGAAGTTATTAACAGATCTCAATGTTATTGTATCCTTTATATCAATTGATTCTTGAAACAAAACACCATCAAAATAATCTTGGCGAGAAATAAGAGGAAAGTAAAGTCCATTTTTATTTAACAGATTTATCGAATGGTTGCTATCAGGATTTGCTCTTAATTGAACAATAGGTTTTATAGAGTTGTCATGTTCCTCAAAAATATTAACTGCACTTCCAGTGACATAAACCAAAGCAGTCATATCTAAATAATTTACTACACGATTTAAATCATATAAGTAAAGCTCATGGTTGACATGTTCATCAATGTTATAGTCTGTCATTTGTGAAAATCTCTTTTCTTCAAGAAACTGTGAGTCATTTAAAACTGCTGTAAAACATTCATGAATTACATTTTGAGTGAAGTCAGTCTCAAGGCTATCTTTGATCTCATCACAGCACTTTCCAGAGGTATCCCTGGGAGCGTTTAGTAAGTTTAAGTTAGAAGAAATTACAAAAGACTGGAAAAAAGATGCAACTTTTTGTGATGTTTTATGGTTTATACATGTATAGTCAGTATTACCATAAGTAAAAGTCTCACCTGGTAGGACAACAAGTCTTTCGTCTAGATTTAAGGAAATACTTTGTGGTTTCGGCTCTACTAGCTGAACTGATGTCCCATCAAATCCACGGTGCACATCAGTAGACTTTACTGCAGCATAACTAGATCTTTTATTGACATTATCAATTGAAGCAATTGTAAGTGTTGATGGTATTTTGTCAACAGGCTTATTTACCTTATTTTCAACTACCATTGTTTGATTGCGTTCCAAAGTTTGTTTTGAAACACAGATACCAAATTTGTTAAGAATATTAATGCAATCACTGGAAGATGTGGTGAACTTATCAATTATATCTGAAATGATTAATTGGAAAGTATTGCATTTTGTATCAAACTTGAACAGTAATGAAAACAATATGTTAATTAGTTTAAAATCAATATTTTCAAAAGTTTTATCTACTTCTGCAGCAGATTTAAATTTATTAGATGATGTTAGAGATGTAATAAATTCCCAAAGATCAGGAGGACAACTATTTTTCACAATGTCAACCAATTTAGCATCATCTACAGTTTTAAAGTCAAAATTCAAATTTTTTATGCAGTCTTTAATCATTTGCTTAAGAATTACACAGGCTTTTTCAAGTGTATTATCATTTCCCTGTTTAGACTGACAACTGACAACTTCTGACTTTGCATTACATAACTTCTCTTTTTGGTGTCCTTGAAGTGCCAAGACTAAGCATCTGCGGTCCTCAACTCCATGCAGTTTCACCATAGTACCAATTTTATCGATTTTGTCTGTGTCAATGTTTGAACTGAAAATTAACTGTAGTTTGTCAAGTATAAATCTGGTCTGGTTTTGTCTCAGATTTGATGAAAAACAACCTCCAAACTCTTGAAACTTGTCAACAATTTCTGAAAGAAGCAAAGCTTTGTCCTGCATTAATTCAGTACACACAAATTTGATAAGTTCAGTTAAAGCAAGTTTATTGATAGCTGGTATATCAATATCTAAAGTACCACTTACTGCTTGCTTCAAAATTAATGATACATACTCTCTAGGACTAACACATTCTACCTTTTTATCATGTTGCTGTTGGCCTGTATATCTGTAAAGAATTGAATGACATTTTTTGCATATTACATCACCTCTTGTCAATATTTTGTCAGTTGTGCCTTGTTGATACATATATTGCTGCAAATAAATTTGGTCAAAATTAGCATAATATTTCTTGAATAATGATAAATTGCACATTTTACATTTAGCTTTACAACTTTTATAATAATTGTATGCTTTTAAGTAATGGCCATCACAAAGAAATATGGATTCAATTTGAGCTTCCTGAAGACTGACTGAAAAGCAAGTGTTTAATTCATCTGTATCTAATGGTGAATTTCTTGTTACAGATGTATTTGTACAGGAGTTGCACAGAGCAAGTGCACATTCCAGTTTTGGTTTTTTGGCAGTCTGTAAGCTTTCCTCTGCCAGAGCTTTATGTGAAAAATTCCTATTAAGTTTTAACATACATGACTTGCATATGCAGTCTTTTTCACTTATTTTGTGTTTAGATTTAACAAAGTCAACAAATTCTAATTGATAAGATTTAGAACCTAGGTGTAAGTAACCATAATTACTGTCCTTTTTGCAGAGAGAACATGGTCCACAATAATCACCAGGATGAACTGGGCTTTCTCTTACACCTCCTAGGCCTGGTTGGTACAATTTCAGGATATCATTATCTGTACATTCTATCACATCATTGGTTGACAAACATGTTCCAGCTCTGGTCTGTAAATACTGCATATTCTGTTTAATACCTGAAACCTTTTCAATAAACTGTTTTAGTTCTTTTACTTTAACCTGCATTGTTTTAGAAATAAAAGTAAATGACTTACCAAAAACATGTATATGAACTTTTAGGAGTGGTAAAATCTCATCATTTTTACATTGTTTACTTATGCATTCTTCTTGTAAACCTTTGTTTGATGGCATAGCTGTGTCTTGCTTTTTATTGTGTTTTTCTCTACAAGATGTCTTGTCCAAGTTAGCCAATACTGAAAACATGTTTGTACTGAGGTGTGCCATGTTATTTGAGACTTGTTTGCCTGTATACACTGATTTCTTGCAGGAGATGCTACCATTATGTACCAAGGGGCTTGTAAGAGGTGTGGAATCCTTTTTGTGTGAACTTTTGTCCTTGTATGTTTTACCCAGGGGTCTGCAATGAACAGACACTTGAGAGGCCTCACTACTCCTCACTTGCTCAGACATATCAGATGGCTTTTTCAAACCTGAAATTTTTAGATGTTGTTGAAGCGACGGCCTACTCAACAACTGTTTTATTTCAAGGCCCCCCCTTGGGCTTGATAGCAGTGGAAATTCTTCTTCATACTTGAACACTGACATTATGAATTATTTATAAAGAAGCAGTTATATTTTTCTGGAATCTTCTTCGATCAAAATTTAATACCCGGGGAAATAATCGACAAAATAGCCCTAAAAAGTAGAAGATATTGGGAAATGTGACAAGTTATTCAATGTTTATACAATTCTGTACTATTTAAACTTATATTTTCTTCAAATTTTCTTGATTTCACTGCAGAAATGGGATGTACGTCTGTACGCTGAGCCCGCCCCGGAAGAAAAGAACGCAATGGCTGATGGTCATCGTCTTCAGAAAATATGTTTTTTTGTTATATTTTTTCAAAATATTTTCATAAAACTTTATAAAATCCCAATCTGTTTATCAAGATTTAATAGGCATTAAAAATTCACAACAAAAAGTTTTCAAATAAGAAAATAACGAAGGAAATAAAATCGGAAAAGATGCGAGTCATCTGCGTAAAATGTCAACACATATTTCACCCCCAATAAAAAACAGGTACACTTTTTTGTTCATGCTAGAGACACATAGAAACATATCTTAAATTATCGCCCAGATTCTGTAGTTTCTATATGTGTATTGTCATAGAGTTTCATAAGATAACATTTTTTTGTACCTATTTCGCGCATTGAACATGGAACCACCTATAGTCACATTTTTATTTCATGTCCTCGGCAAAAAAATGCTCTGGAAAATAATTTATTTTATTTTGTTTATGCTTTTGTGCAACGAGGAGATTATTGAGAATATAAATATTGGTCATTTTAATTTTCTCTGCAAATAACGACATGAGTAGCCTCCAGTCGTAACAAAAAGATAACAGGTTACTTTTCGCGGCTACCTTCTTTTCCTTACAAAGTGCACGAAATAGATCTCAAACGGCGGAAGGTCACTGATTAGAGACGGATCACATTTTGCCCTAAAAGGGACTTCCGGTTGTCCGACTGAAACTTCAGTAAACAATATATAATGTTTTGAATGTAACAGATGTAGAGACATTTATATAGGTTTTTGATTAAAGAAGTATCAAACACTATACGCTAAAATATCGAGAACATGCACACATATTTTATGCAAAATGTGTTTCATATTATATAGACGCCCAAAATGGTTTCACAAGTATTCTGTACGTGTCTGTCTCCGAGTCAGTAGCCTGTAATTAAGTGGTTGTCTTTGGTTGGTGTCAGTCATATTTGTTTTCTCTGCTGTTGTTTTCACATAAATCAGGCCGTTGGTTTCACATTTTAGTTAAAGTCTGGTCCTTTTAAAGTTTACTGTATACGGATGGGTTTTGTTGATAACTGAATGCCTTTTTAAAGAATGATCATATTAAAAGAAAAAAAATCGTATTTTGAACCAAAATGAAATTACAATAAACATGAGCTGTTAGACTGATGATCTTCTTATCTTGAATCTGTGTTTTAAAGTCCTGAATATGCCGGAAGTACTTGTTAATGGACGTAAAAGAAAAAGCAATCAATCAAGAGACACTGATCATGATTCGTTCTCATATTTTCATAAATTTCGTCATTTCTGCAAAAAAGAAGTAATATTCGAATTCTTCAAGTAAAGTCCTGGTTTATAATGCGTCTGATAAAATGATATCGAAAATGATACTATTTTCTGCTTGAACCACGACATGTGCCCAATCTGCCGGAGCACCTTAGACAACGCTGTATTTTGTTTCGTTTTTGGTCGTTTCAATATAAAGTTTTGCTCACCGTTTTACTTTTTGTTTTTTTGTGTCCGACAAATGATTATGAATATCCCTTCGTTTTCCTGTCATTTTGGAAAACCTAAATCAATTATGCTCAATACCAAATATTTGGAAAGCCAAATTCGTTAAGTTTGAAAACCAAAAGAACTTATAAGAAAACATCAAAAATCGTATAAGGTTAACTTTATCTAAATGCAATAAATTTTGAATCACATATCCGACAGAAATTAAGTCTTTCTTTAGAAAACGACGCTATTCTCTAAAATTTGCATTCCAGGATGAAATTTGCATTGAAAACGACCACTGTTTAATATTTAATAGAAGTTTAATAGTGACTCACAATGATTACAAATGTCCTTAAATACGATGGCATTGTGGTTCACCCTACTTCAATTACATTTGCTGTGTTTTATAGTCCTTTGATTGACACTACAGGTGAGAAAATACCTCCAATTATTTAAAATAAATAATGTCACTGACTGATTAAAGATCTAGGTGAACGAACGTGACAAAAAAGGTTTTTTCTAAAAGGAAAATATCATTTATAAAGTAAATTGTTGAGACGTTAGTTGTAAATTATAATCCTGTAGACGCCATGCCTTACTTTGATACTGTTCTGTAAGTTACTACTTCACAAGGGTACAAAAAGTCGCAGGAGGCACAGTAAAAACTAATCGCTCTTCAAACTAATCAAATTATATCCTAATTTATATATAAATGAGTAAAGAAGAGATGGTTGTATTAGGATTAGCTTATGGCCATATAATTTTGAAGAGTCGGTATCAGTTGTCGCCTGTTGCGTTTACATTTATTTATTTAACTCGGCTGAGAGATATGGTATAAACGTATATAAAATCGAACGGTCTGTATGGTTAAAG
Organism: Mytilus galloprovincialis; assembly: GCA_037788925.1. NCBI lineage: Eukaryota > Metazoa > Mollusca > Bivalvia > Mytilida > Mytilidae > Mytilus > Mytilus galloprovincialis. The sequence continues at coordinate 7,073,776 of CM075334.1, read as the reverse complement.
TTACATTGTCAAACAGTAGTTTTTGCAAGCCCGCTGCATTTGTTTGCACCTGTCTTAAGTCAAGAACCTTGTTCAGTAGTTGTCGTTTGTAGATGTGGTTCATAAGTGTTTCTCGTTTCTCTTTTTTTATATCATGATATATTAGACTTGACACTAGTCATTTTGGGGCCCTTATAGCTTGCTGTTTGGTGTGAGCCAGGACATGGATGGAGAGGTGACTGATTGGCACTTATACCACATCTTCTTGTCTTGATCTATCTATATAAACTATATACCTATCTATATTATATATCGCGGTAATATTTGCGTAAACATCAGTCAAAGAACATGCAATATCATGCGACGTACATTATGCGATATAAATTTACTAACAAGATTTTTTTTAAATACTATCATCCCGGAACATGATCTAAACGAACATATCAATAAGTGGTAAACTCAAACATCCGAAATAGAAATCATGTATTCTCTCATTTCGCATACATATACATGACTATCAAGACCGTAACGATTTATGAAAACATCCGCGAATGAACAAAGCGAACACATAAACAAGATGCTTCGTAAAGGGTGAAAAAAACTACCAGAGAAATTTTTTATCAAATACCTCGATGGTGATAAAATAAGAGCAACATTTATCTAGTATGATAAAATAAATAAAAAAATATGCTAGCTTTGTATATAAATCAAGGCAACAGTAGTTACAAATCAAGGTATCAAACGAAAACGAAGGGAATTGCAGAAACTCCATCGAGCGCGAGACCAAGTGATTAAAATTTTATATTTACCCCAGACGAGCGTTTTGTCTACAAAAGACCTATCAATGACGCTCGAATCAAAAAATTTTAAAAGGCCAAATAAAGTACGAAGTTGAAGAGCATTGAGGACCAAAAATTCCTAAAAGTTTTGCCAAATACAGCTAAGGTAATCTATTCCTGAGGTAGAAAAGCCTTAGTTTTTCAAAAATTTAAAGTTTTGTTAACAGTTCATATTTAATTATGAACATACCAATGATAATTAAGGTGGTACCCAACACTTTCACTAAAATTAATTTGGCTCGTTTAATTTTCATAAAATTTTGCCAAAGTATTTACTTTGACCCTTTAACAAAAATATTAAAATATAAAAAATTTTGAACCAACCGTTTTGTCAGAAAAATTACACTGGTTATATAGCAGTTTGACAAACACCAATTTTGATCATTGGGAAGCTTAATATTCCCTTTACATTACAACGTAATTAAAACGTTTAGCTGACTTTACAGAGTTATCTCCCTGTAGTGTTAGGTACCACCTTAAGTCAACACAGAAGTGCTGACTACTGGTGATACCCTCGGGGGAAATAAATCTCCATCAGCAGTGGCATCGATCATATTACCCCACTATACATGCATCACCCGCTATGCGAATTTACACTTTGTCAAAATTTCACAACCGAAAATGTTATTCCGCAACAAATGACAACCCCCGAATGACACGCTCCTGACTAAGGACAGGAACATACAGATGTTCTCCTCTACATAGAATTATATATGGTTGTCAAAAAGTTAGAAATTGTACGTAGACCTTAAAAATTTGCTTATCACAAAATTTCCAACGAAAGCACCAAGTCCTCTTCGTGAATATAACAATTGCTACCAATTTGTGCTACAACTTTTGGTTTGACGTCAATTTTTATAATTTCAATTGAGTTATGTAATGTCCAGTGAAAATTAAATGCATATTCAAATGCTATTACGATATGACTATAATACCTACGATCAGTCTTTGCTCTGACTCTTCGCAGAGAAGAAGCAAATAACGATAGTCTATTCTTTGATTAGACCTAGTCGGGTTCTGACATACCAACGACATCCAGAACGCAAGCTGATCACGCTAAAAAGAGACGTACAAGCTTTTTTGCTGTTACAAAATGTTGTCAATCATGATGATTATATGACGATACAGTATTATTTGTGATTTGAAATCGTAATAATGAAATGTATCTTACATATCTAATTTGATGTACACTTTTGCGGAAATACTGAGGAAACCTTATATTTTTTGTTTATTTTATTGTTCTTATGATTTGTATATAATTTTGTAATAAGTATATGTAGCCTTATATGACCATAATATCGTTCTTTATTTAAATAAATCTTATACCTGAAATTTATCTAAGATATCTGATTGAAGGTACGATATATCAGTAATATACTTAGTAAACCTACTGCAATCGTAACAATTTACAGATAAGATATTCTTTTCAAGCAATAACAGAGGCATATTCAGGTGATATGATCCTTTTGAAGTAATCTTGTCGTGCCTGTTACCCGAGTCAACTACTGAAGAAACCAGCGTCTAAACATATTCAAATCTGCCGAGGGAGATGCGATGTAAAGCACAAAGAAAAAAGAGAAATTTTAATAAATTATTGATACCGAGACGAAACCAGCAGAAATATGACCAGGAAAATGGTGTCCTGTAATCAACCAGAAGCTTGATTTATCTGCATTCTATACAGTCGTGCACCTGTCTGATAAGAGTATGGAAGAGTTTGATTTTGGCAACATTACCATGGCATCGCAAATTCTCGTTCTACAACAATATAGTCTTTGTGTAAATCGGCATGTAACTTTTGACAAATAAAACAAACTTCAAATGTGGAAAACAGACTCCGAGTTCATAATCGTCAAAAAATTAACTGATTTTGTTTTTCCTCTTGAAATTAACTACAGCTATTGAATGATTTATTTTAACCAAATACACCCCATTAATTTCCACGATAAAAATAAATTAAGCTTGAGAATCAGATACGGATATCTATTGCGCTCGCAAATTATGGAAGGATTCTACATCACATGGACAAAAATAATACTGATCTGCCATAATTTGTCATAAATTGATAACAGATAATAAACTGTTGTCAGAAATCTGATTTATTAGGAAACCGTCAGACAGACAGGGTGTGTTTTCTCGTACAGTTTGTTTCCGTTTTAAAAAGGAAACTTAATGTCATATTGTCATTAAAATAACTTATTTTGATACACCATCCCTAAGGAGTATTATAGAAGCTTTATGTCCATTCGTTCGGTTGTCCGTCCGTAAAACATAATTTTTGATACTGACTGAACTAATATTTTGATATTTGTACAACAATTATAGTCATGGCATTGTCAATTCGTTTTCGACTGACGAGTTTAACTATCCCTTGAAAGCTTCTGTTTATTCGGCCTCCCTGTATGCAAGTTTTATTCGATTATTAAAAATATGGCGCGTTGAGGTATGATCTTAGAAGGTCTAAATTTATTTATTGTTTATTTTTAGTCATGCAAGTGATTAAATCATTTGTTTTTATTACAACGCGGTTAAAAATACAATTGATTGTGCGATGTATAATAAAGAAAATCGGGTGTTGTTAAATAAGTTTTTATCATACTGAACACAATACACGTATAATAACATAGAATTTTTAAACAGACAATGATTGAGTTTGAACAACAATTTTAAACGCAGTGTATTATCTGCATTCGTCTTTTCAGTCACAAGGTACACGATAACTGAGAAGAAATTTTAGTTTGTTCATCCTGTTCACAATTCGTCGTCATTTTATAACTCTATAGTGACGGGCGTGAGAGTGAAACATCACTTATTAAATCTTTGAAATGGTCAGTTTTCGTTAAAAAATAATGTAATTTTAACACTTTGTTCATTCATTTGGACCTTTTGAGGGTATTTATTTTGCTCGCAGTAATAATATAGATGAAAAAAGTTGAGTATATGATTTTAAATATATGGTTGTTTTCTGCTCTTTGGTCGGGTTGATTCTTTTTTACACATTCCTCATTTGCATTCTCAATTTTATTGCATTATATATATGTCTGTCTGTCTAAATATATTCGAATTCACAGAATACACATGAAAAGAGGGACGAAAGATACCAAAGGGACAGTAAAACTCATAAATCTAAAACAAACTGACAACGCCATGGCTAAAAACGAAAAAGACAAACAAACAACAGCACACACGACACAACATAGAAAACTAAAGAATAAACAACACGAACCCCACCAAAAAACTAGGGTGATCTTAGGTGCTCCGGAAGGGTAAGCAGATCCTGCTCCACATGCGGCACCCGTCGTGTTGCTTATGTGATAACAAATCCGGTAAATAGTCTAATTCGGTAGGTCACATTCATGAAAGGGAAGGGGATTGTAGTTACGACGTAAGGAACATATCCGATATCATTTGTGAAACGGTTATTCCATAACGGTCAACCAACTCGTGATGGCGTCCGTAAAATTTACGAAGGGATGATTTCAACTTCACCATTTGGAACTCTTGGTTTAATAGCTTCCTTGTGAGCAGCAACCCTCTATCAAGAAAATCATGATAGGAAATGCATGCACGGGAATATCGTATCAATTGGGAGATATATACCCCGTATGTAGGTGCTGCTGGAATGTTGCTACTTAGAAATGGAAAGTTCACAATTGGAAAGCTGATATCATCTCTTTTGTCGTAAAATTTTGTTATCAACCGACCCTCATTGTCAATTTCTAGATGTAAGTCAAGATATGAGGCCGACTTAACTGTATCTGTAGTATCCTTTATCTCTAGCTCGATTGGATAGATGCGTTCCACATAGTCACCAAATTTTGAATTATTTAGTGAAAGAACATCATCTATATAGCGAAAAGTAGAGTTAAAGGATATTGCTAACTTCTCATCTTTCTTCCTAAGAAGTTCCTGCATGAAATCAGCCTCATAATAATAAAGAAACAAGTCGGCAAGTAGAGGGGCACAGTTTGTTCCCATTGGAATGCCGTTAGTCTGTTGAAAAACACGTCCTCCGAACGTAACAAATATGTTGTCAATATTGTTGAAAAGGGTATCTGAAACGGGTATACATGTGAATGTAACGGCCAAAAATGCTGATTGTACAGAGTGAAGCATTTTTCATTAGATTTTTTAATGTTGTCTATAGCGGCTATATATCCCTACAAAAGCTTTCAAAAATCAACATGAAACAAACGAAGATTTTGTCTTCAAAAGGACATTTTGAATCGTTTAATTTATTGGTTGTTAGTTATTTAATACCCGGATGCAAATATTTCATGGATACTTAGTACTACAAAAAAAATAACGGAGATTCTGCAAGAAGAGCGGTAAACATGTCATGACGCAAAAGTTGATGTCATAGAAAGCTGTACATTCGTTTCATAGTGAATATCTGAAACTTAGATTTTTGTTGAACTCAAGATGATAAGACAAAAGCTTAGTACTATTGCATGCAGAATTAACCATATGGAGAAAAGATAGAAAACAGAAATAGCGGTTTTAACAATTATAATTGTTGATTAGTAGAATACCATCTTCACATGCATGTAAATGACTTTTACATTATACAATTTGCTAGATTATGCTCTATTTGTGATGCTCTCACATATATAAATGTACTCATAGATAAAACTACACCAAATGTTCTATTTTCAACACGAACGTTACAAAATCTTGACTTACTGGAGCGCTCGCAAACATATATAACTTCAAAGTCGTGAGCTTGTAATTCAGACTTTGGTGCTTGTTGAAACCTATCATATTCTGATTTCGCTTTTTGTACATAATTTATACCTTTATGTTATTTCGATTTAAATGTTAAACATTTTGTCATTTCGGGCCTTTTATAGAACGAAGCTACAATTGTGAACTTTCCATTTTTTATATAACAACATTCCAGCAACGCCTGCATAATGAGTATACATCTCCAAGATGATACGAAATTCCAGGGCTTGTATTTCCTATCATGATTTCCTTCATAGAGGGTTGCTGATAACAAGGAAACTAATACATTTACCATAAAACCAAGAGTTCTAGTGGTGAAGCTAAAATCTCCTCTCGCAAGTTCTACAGACGCCATCACGAGCTGGTATACCGTTATGGAATATCCGACCACAAGATAGCGAGCGGGATATGTTCCTAATATCGCAACTACAATTCCGTCTCCTTCCCCCCAATGTGACTTACCGAATAGACTTATTACCGGGTTTGTACTAACATGAGCAACACGACGGGTGCCATACATGGACCAGGATCTGCTAATTCTTCTTGAGCTCTTTAGGAAATATCTTTTACTTTGACCCAAGCGTTTTCCAGAAAAATCGCAAATTCATTCCTTTAGTATTATAAATGACCAAAAACATATCTTTCCAAAAAAATGAATATTAATAAGTTTTAATTTATTGTTTAGAATACTAATATAAATAAATAATAAACCACATTTTGATATTCTATACCGCTAATAAAACTTCTTTTGTTTTCTAAATGCTATATTTAGATTATATTTGCCGACTTCCAAAACAAAAGATGACGTATTTGGAATACGAATCATTTAGTTTTGTAGCCGTTTCCAACAGTTTGAATTTTTAATGATGTAAGTCTTGGATCAAGGGTATTGAATGTATCTTAAATTATTAGCTCTTTGTTTTGTTGTCAGATTAAGAATTATTGCTGGGTAGGTTTTCAAAATGGATCGAAGAATCAATAGTCGTGATCGATGGCGGTTATGATATACGCACAAAAACAACTTTTTGACATAAATAGTTACTGTCAATTACACAAAATAAATGACCGAGTACAAGTAAGGCAATTAACGTTAAATTGTTGGTATCCAGTTTCTGACTATAGTATTAAGAAACCGCCGACATACACCAATAAGGACCAAGGACATACGAATGTGCCCGCCATTACCGATTAAGTTACACATCTCTCTATCATGGATGCATATCGGGTTTAAATTTGTGTAGGAGATACATTTCAAAGGCAAAAAAAGTCGAGTTTTATAAACTTTCAAATTTAAACGCCATCTGGTGGCTACTTAGTATTCAAACAGTACGACAGGTCGATATATTTATTCAATTGAGTGCCTGTAGATTATACCACTCGGGTTTCATTTAGGGGTATAGATTACGTAGATAAATCTCTTAGTGTTAACAGTACTCTATTCATGTATTGTTTGGGCGTCCACGAGCGCAATGAAAGCCCGGCACCTGTGTCACCCGCTATCAGAACTAATCGTTTGTTATATGACGTCATGTCAATAGAGAAATGGCCTACTTTGTAATAAAGCAATGAGACGCGAATTTAGTGATGGTATCAGTTCTACGTATATTGTCCAAACAATAATATGAGTTTTTTTCATCTTACATAAAAGATCTCTTTGATGGAAATGAATTTGGAAAACAATACAATAAAAGAAATACATTCCTGGTCAAATAACGAAATGTTAACAAGTCAATTGGTTTAGAACAAAAAACAATGCGCTTTCTAAAGGTTTATAAAGAATAACCAATTCCTTAGTTTGTTATTATCGCTAAAACAGATTCTGATTTAATCTGACAAACTTCATTAAACAAACATTTCATTTCAGATGGAAGACCATGATAGCACTGTAAAAGTCGTTCTGTTCCTTTGCAAGGCCAACCCTATATGCATAAAAGAAAAGGAATAGATAATACCAAAATCTTCAAACAATGTTTAAATAGAAGTGTCAAAAATTAAACAACTTTTTAAGTAACCTGATCGGTCTAATTAAGCAAAAAATAGATAAGTTTAAAGCTTTGCTAATTTAAATTTTATGTTCTTTAGGTAAACATGAAGAACGCTAATTAAACTGAACCTATTCAATAAACAAGTTGAACAAGTAAAATCAATCTAAAAAAAGACACGCTTTATTAGTATCAACTACCAGTCAAAACAGATTCCATTCCGTACAGGAAATGTACATTTAATATGTCCATGATAAATAAACTACAAAAGTTAAATGACATCATTTGAAACATTAGCCAAGACATAAAACAGCCACCCAGTAACATCAGTAGGGTATGCATCTCCGCCTAGTAATTAAACATCTGTTAGAAGATTCCAAGAACATATCCAGGAAAGAAAGTGTGTAAGCAAGGAATAATTTATGATGAAACCGGTTGGGATATCAGATGGACAAAAGTGGACATATGAGATCGTTAGAAGACTTTCACTTTTGCTTATTGACTTGTTTTAAGTCTTTGGACGTACTGTTTGTCCTTTTTGGTTTATAAGCTCATCATTTTTAAATAGCTCTGGATTTTCCAAATATTCTGAATATTTTAAAAAGTGATACCGTTAATGTTATAACAAATATCTGGAAAAGTGATGGACAACCCGAAACGTTTCTACCATTTACGCCACAGGCAGAAAGACACGAATGTTAAAAGGGGTCATTTAGGGGACTTTCATTTGCTTTGATTTAGGGGGAGGGGCTAATGAAACAGAATATCCTTGACTGACAAGGGATGTAAATCCACAACCTTGCAGAGACGAGATGAAAATACATATTCTGCAACACAAATGCAGAGAACATATGTATACAAAACACTAAAAGAGAAAATTAAAATAAGCATGCAAAGCAACAGATGAAAATAAAAAGTAATTTCGCAAAAATCTTCTTTACGCTGACTCAACATATTTGAAATCAAAATACAAAAGTTTTAGATAAATTGATAAATTATTAGAAAAAGCAGGAGTAAAATATTTCGAGAAATTCTTTTTGGATACAATCACAGTCCTATATAAAGTTTTCAATAGATATAGGAAGTTGTGGTATGAGTGCCAATGAGACAATTCTCCATCTATGTCACAATTTATATAAAAAAAAAAGCACCATTATAGGTCAAGGTTCGAACTCCAACACGGAGCCTTTGCTCACACCGAACAGCAAGCTATAAAGGCCCCCCAAAAATTACTAGAGTAAAACAAATCAAACGGGAACCCCAACGGTCAAATCTATATAAAAAACGAGAAACACTTATGAACCACATCAACAAACGACAACTACTGAACATCGTGCATTTTTAGTGTTACATAACAGTTCATTTCAAACAGCATCTAAACAAGTTCTGTTATGTGCTGAAGATAAGCTAGGACTGGAGATGTTTCAGTCAAAAGTTGATTTCTCAAAACATCTAGTTAAGATCACAGATACAAATGAAGTGTTTCTCATCTAATCCAGAGTAGCACAGTTTACAGACTTATTGTTTGATTGAAATGAACTTTAGAGTCCCCCGTTCGACTTGTATTGGTTAAGTACCACAGCGAGTACTGAAGATTACAGATCTTTAGGTTCTCATAAAATGCCTTATTACATACGGCTATTCACAAAATTCAGTTTTGAGAAATATTTATAAAAATGAAGCTGTGGTATAATTGCCAATGAGACAGTTCTAAGTCTTAAGACGAATCTAGCTGATATGTCGGAGTCATTGACAGAAAGATGTGAAAGATAGCATTTGTCCACGAGTATTTTAACACGGTTAAACCACGTATTTTGTTTAATTTCAAGATCCCAAACACACATGTTTCGGCACAATTCTGTGTCCAGTATGAAATGACACCGTAAGCGGATTACATAACACTGGTTGTGAATAAAACTAAATACCATCACATGTTTGCTAACATTTCTGGAATTGGTCATACGCCCAATTCAACAAACGTCGTATTTGCTTAACAACGTCCTAAGCTATAGACTTCCAACATTTGCGCCGATTTTGAAAATTTTCATTCTTTCATTTGCGCTATCCACCTCATTTCCAACAGCTGCACCACATCCCAATCGACGCAAATGAAATGCAGAACGGCGCAAATGCAAAACGACGGTTGAATTATGCTGTTAAAAAAATAAATCAGAATAGAATGAAATTCAAAACAGTGTGGCTGTGGCCATTGATTGACACATTAAATTCATCCATTGACTGGGACAATTTACGTGAACGTTTGTCTGTAACGACCACTGTTCACGACGTACCTACGATAGACATTTAAACTGTGGGGTCACCAAAGGTTTCTTAACGCCTTTAATTATAAAATAATTCGAAAAATTAATCAGGAATAACATTTATGTTTTGATTTATACAATTGATATAAATCAAAACATCGTGTTATTCCTGATTAATTTTTCGAATTACTTTATCAAGGTGTTGAGGACCTTTGGTGACCCCATAGTTTAAGTGTCTTTAAAAAGTACATAGTGAGCAGTTGTCGTTACATACAAACGTTCACCTAAGTTGTCCCAGTCAATGGATGAATTTAATGTGTCAATCAATGGCCACAGCCACACTGTTTTGAATTTCAGTAGATTATTTCTTAGTTAGAATGAAATTCAAAACAGTGTGGCTGTGGCCATTCATTGACACATTAAATTCATCCATTGACTGGGACTTTAGACCACTTTCGAGTTTTTCCGTCACCGGAAAAAACTCGTCAATTATACGCGCTTTTATGACGTCATTTACCAGATAGAGGGGGTCGCCTGTATCCCTGCACTATTTACGTTCATCAAGCGTCTTAGTGATCGTCATTGTGCAGGATTAACTAGAAATAATGTTTGTTCTGTAGGTACTTAATGACAATTCCCTAATGACAGCAATGCTGATTTGTCAATTTTGAGAATTCAATTTGCCGAATAATTCGTACAATATAGAATTATAGTTTTCCAACCACTCGCTCAACATTGGAATGGAAGTGACGACGCCCCTAAACACACAAATGACGTTCACTAAAACCAGAGTTTTTGACGGAAATGCATCGAACTCGAAAGTTGTCTATTTACGTGAACGTTTGTCTGTAACGACCACTGTTCACGACGTACCTACGATAGACATTTGAACTGTGGGGTCACCAAAGGTTTCTTAACGCCTTTAATTATAAAATAATTCGAAAAATTAATCAGGAATAACCTTTATGTTTTGATTTATATAATTGATATAAATCAAAACATCGTGTTATTTCTGATTAATTTTTCGAATTACTTTATTAAGGTGTTGAGAACCTTTGGTGACCCCATTGTTTAAGTGTCTTTAAAAAGTACATAGTGAGCAGTGGTCGTTACATACAAACGTTCACCTAAATTGTCCCAGTCAATGGATGAATTTAATGTGTCAATCAATGGCCACAGCCACACTGTTTTGAATTTCATTCAATTTTCTCGCGAAATATGACCCATTAATGTCGGTAAACTTTTTAGTTACTAGTAACTAATTGAATTAAAATAGGCAGGATTTTTTAATAGTTTGCCAAAATGTAGTTTATATAGTGCATTTTTGCAACAGTATAAGAAATCGTATTGGTCACGGGGCATTTTTTTTTTTTTTTTAAAGATGTACAGATTTTACATTGAAAACCAATTTGTGTGATGGAAAGAAAACTAAATCGTTTTTCTTGCTAAATACCAAAATAAATTAGTTCTCTACTATTTCTCAATAAAAAGTAAGGTTATTTCCCCTTACACACCAAAGTTTAAAAAAAGGATTCATATAAAAAAATATCTATATCTAAAATAAAAACAGTCTTATTATTAAGAATAAACACTTCATATTCATCATTTAGATGAAAAGTATAAGAAATACTTTACATTCGTGTCTTAACTTTTGATATTTTCTTATAGATCTAGACCAATGGTGTTCTGCTTATTTACAATCCACGATTTCAACAGACACCTTCGTATGAACTTTTAATGCAAGGAAAATTCATCCAATGGAAACGTTAGTATTATGCTATTTTGTAAATTAAAATAAAAGCTAGAATTTTTAAAACGACCAATAATTTAAATTCAGTCTAGCATATTTTTTTTTCTAATTACAAATGCTCAGATAACAAGTTTTGAAATTCCCATATAACTGTAGTTTTTAAAAATACGAGTCACCACAATTGGGATTGGGAATGGGAGGGCCACAATTTCAATGTTTTTTTTTTATGAAAATTGTATGATCTTATTATACAAATTGTAAATTGAAATATATATGGGGAAAATTATAAGTTCACATTGATCCAAAACTTTGAATACTAACACGATAAATAAATGCATTCCAGAATGTCACTCGTGCATTGTTACATATGATTAATAAATCAAGAAAAATCATAGCGATGTATTGAATTTTCATTAAGCTGACCATCAATAAATATGGGTATATATTTCCTTGTATATATACGAAGATTAATAGTGACTTGCGTATTAAGTTCTCCAGTAAAGGAGATAATTTTCCACCTTCTCAGGCTTATAAATTTACATTAAATCAATTTCAGAAACACTTTATCCATCTGCTGGCGACATTTAGCGAACATTTCTCAGCGGATTCATCTAAATATTTCACATTTAAAACCACTGGTGATACTAATATTTCAAATTTGAAATGATATTGCACGCAATCTGTAACTTGTTTTATTTATCACAAGTCAAAGAAGATTGAGAAACCACAGATGTCTTCAGATCGGCTGACCTTCTACGACCTCCAATAACAAATTTCGTGCAAGCATCTTTCCAACGTTTAAATAAATCAACATCTTATATAAAAAGCGGGGATACTGTTTCAATACACAATGCACAATGGGTCCACTATCGGTCTGTATACATAATAAAAAGATACCAGTTAATCACGCAGAGTCATCCATACTTCAGAGTAACGTCATTGGACGATTGTGTTTTATATAATCCTGTCTTTACCCGTTTACAGTACGTCTAGATGAATTTCAATGTTTTACTCTAATAGGCATTTGTTGCTTTGACAAAGTGGCATATTTTATTAGGTCTTTCCACTTTTCTGTGGAAAGACCTATTGTTTTTCTTCTGATTATTTTTTTTTTTTTTTTTTTTTTCTTCCGCCTAATTTTGTTCTTGCGATAAACATTTGTTTCGCAATATGTCGCTTAGATATTTGGTATATGATATCGAACAGTTTATGCACTTTTGAAATTTACCCTGCGTAAACGAATACTTTTCTTTGTAGGAGTTATCTCCCCAAACACTGTTTTCCTTGTTAGCGCATCTCCTTCGCAACCGTAAAAGATTATGACAAATTTATTTTACAAAATTGCTCGTTATATCCTTCGCATGATTTGTCCTATTTTGACCGAAGCGATATGACCGCTCCATATGAGAGTTATTTCCCCTTATGCATCTGATATAAGTGATATGAATTTCTATCTTATAAATCATAAGTGATAGAGACCTAGGATCTTTTGATTTGAGGTCCTTGGTCCCAAAAAATGAAAATTAGGTCAAGGTCAAAGGTCAAGGTCATATTCTAATATTTGAATTTGGCTTATTTTCACTTATATCCAAAGACTGTATAAGATATCAACAAATTATTTTTACTAAATTGTTAGTTGCGACATGTCGTAAGATGTAAATTTTGATTGCAAGCGTACGTTGAATGTAAAAGGGAGTTTTCTCCCCTCTTGTATTTAAAAATACGCGTTTGGTGATATAACTCATTAACTAAATATAATAAAGACCTATGGTCTTTTGATTTGAGGTCCTTGGTTTATGACCTTGAAACTGATGTCAAGGTCATAGCTTAATTTGACGTTCTAGATTTTGACCTTTGCTTTTATTCTATATGTATACATGATAAAGATATACAACTTTTAGAAAAAGATATCAAACCATTTAACCTTGTAAAAAACAACCGGAAGTGACCTTTTGTAAACCGGAAATAGCTATGTTTTTGTACTTTTTAATATAAAAGTATATAGAACCAGATATTTTTGGAATCAGTGTCAAGTAAATATTCAAATATAATCGGAAGTAACATTTTTCAAACCGGAAGTAACAAATTATCTCCCTTATTTAAAAAAAATGTATGGAAACAATATATTTTTGGAATCAGCTTACTAGGAGCTATCATTTGACGATTGAAATGACATTTTAAACTTAGTTTCACAACTTTTCATATCAAAATACATTGTTTTGATGGAAAGACCTTCAATTGTTCTCTGAACAATTGGTTTTTAATTATGGATTATTTTTGTTTGTTTTGCGGGAACTGAATCAAATTCGAGAAACGATAAAGTTTTTTTGTTTTATATAATCCTGTCTTTACCCGTTTTCTGTTCGTCAAGCTGAATTTCAATGCTTTACTTTTATAAGCATTTGTTGAGCTAATTAAACAACGTTTTACTATAGTGACATATTTTATTACGGACTATTTTTGTTTGTTTTGCAGGAACTGAATCACAATCATGACACGATAAAATATATTTTTCTAGTTAGATCAGTTAACTTCCAAATACATGTCGCTTCAAATTGACAATTTATTGAATATAATCACGAAGTGTATTTGTTTATATAGAATGAAAACAAAATCTACGTCAAAATTTTTATTTTATTTTCTTGTCTACTGTACTGATTAATTGTTAAATTAGTGCAAGATATTAACAAATTTGTATAGAAAGACTGTCTACATTCAACATTCATAAAAAATCATTCTAAAATTAATTGCTAATGTATGTACAACATGTAATTAAAGACTGAACAGAAGAATGGTTTAGTTAGAAAAAATTCTAGTGTGTGTTCGATTTTCTGTAAAAAAAAAAATAAAGTGCGAAAAAAAAGTATATTGAAAATAATTTCCCGCCTTTTTCGACTTTAAAAGTATATAAAGACTAGGAAAGTCTCCTGTTTGAACGTTTTGCAGACATGGGACATTATATATACTAAAGTTCTTGAAAATACCAGTTGTTCACACTTTCCTGTAATTCCTGTTTCAATAAAATAAACATTTCCTGATTTAGTGCAAAGTCTTGTTATAATAAGAAGTTACAGACTAACCCATTGTGAGTCCAATTGAGCTACATCATGAATAACTGATTTTGAATAAAAAACAATCACCAGACTTTACTCCCCCAATGCGTTTTCAATATAACTGTTTCTTCTCATTCATTAAGTTTATATAGAAATAATAACTATGAGTAACTTTTAAAATCACTTTTAAAAAACAACAAAAAAACCTTCATTTATGTTTATTTCAAAAGAAACATGTATTACAATATTTTGGAGAGAGAAAATGTTTTTTTTTCTCAAGTTTTAGGTACATTTATACATAGTTGGCATTGGATTTAAAGACAGACGTGACAGCGTATTTATAAATCCCTTACAGTCAACTCAGAATACTGCCGTCCTAGATTTGTCCTTGTAAACTTATTTCTTCACACCATCAACTCATAGATGACTATATATATAATATCTCATGGTAGAACGAATAGATTCGCTTTTTCTCAGATGACCCAAGAATTGTTTTAGCTTGCACGATCTAATGATTTGCAGAGACGCTATATTATTTGCACCATAGTTATGTCTATAGAAAAAATACGGACGGCAACTCTTGTCATTACATTTAAAAAGGCGTAGAATCTTTGAAAGGTTATTTTTTTACATATATATGTCCTAATAGTTATCAAAAGTACCAGGATTATAGTTTAGTACGCCAGACGCTCGTTTCGTCTACACAAGACTCATCAGTGACGCTCATATCAAAATAGTTATAAAGCCAAACAATACAAAGTTGAAGAGCATAGAGGATCTAAGTCAGGAATCTGATATACAGTAGTTGTCGTTTGTTTATGTAATTTATACGTGTTTCTCGTTTCTCGTTTTTTTTTATATAGGTTAGACCGTTGGTTTTCCCTTTTGAATGGTTTTACACTAGTAATTTTGGGGCCCTTTATAGCTTGTTGTTTGGTGTGGGCCAAGGCTTCGTGTTGAAGGCCGTACATTGACCTATAATGATTGTTATTTGGATGCAAAGTTGTCTCATTGGCACTCATACCACATCTTCGTATATCTATTTGACAAAATCTTGCATTCTGTCTAGAAGACTGCGAAATACGAATAAAAGTTTTTAAAAGTTTTATTTAAGATTTGTTTAATAGCTTATAATGGGTTCTTTCTCTAATAGAACGAGAATTAGAAAACAGTTTAATTTCTTAAGGACAAACAAAGCAGTTAAACTATACGATTTACTGTAATAAAATCTGGTAGTACTTTGACTCCATTTAAAACATCCTCCGAAAGGAAAGTTAAGGGATCTGATTACGACTATATGGAAGCAGATTGGGAGACTGAAAATAAATGAGCGTGTGCCACTGTAATAAAAACATATCTTCTATTGGCCAAAAGTGTTTCCTTCTTTCAAAATCCTTCCGTTATAGCGCCATCTTGTTGGAAACGCGAGAAGATAATGGACAGCGATATTCAAAGGCATTGTGGATAATTTTAGAGAAACGAATTTAAGTACCCATAAATGCAAGACGGGAAACGTTTCCTAAATGGCTGAAGTACATTGATTACGTGAATTGAGAGATTGCGGGTCGTTGAAATATCGGAAATACTACAGAGATGAAACGAGATTATAGCGAGACAAACGTAGACTTTACGATGTTATGTGATCTACGACGCTAAAAACTGATCTACCAATCATATCCTTAAGTATTATATGCTTTTAACTAAGACGCATTTTCCAACCTCACAACCTAATGTTAACTGAAACGTATTAAAACGCAAATGATACCGATTAGATGTTATATCAGTTTCAATAAAATAAAAGATCAATTTGGTGAAGTAATATCATGATGGTGCAGGTTAAGAATACATTGGGTTTGATTTTAACAAAATAATTACTTTAAAGTAGTCAAAATAGACCCATGTTTTCACTGTCTTTTTAAAATGTCAAAAGCAAATTAAATTTAAAAAACATAGTTACAATTAATGGCAATTTTATGCTAACCAAATGTATACGCCTATGAGATAATGCTTATTACTTACATGTTGGCGATATTAAATTTCCATGTTTCAGACACAACAGAATATTCAAAATTATGTTATTCTTAAATTCTGATGTCGTCAGCTTGAATTGTACAATTAATTCCATGCCCTACCTCAAAAGAACGATCATATATAGATCCGAATTCCATATAATGTAAGTTTTGACAAACACCCATGAATTATTCAGATCTTCAAATCAAATTACAAATTACAATTAAATTGAGGTCTTTAGTTCATCTGCAAACAAGTATGAATAAATCAAACCATGTGGTTTATATATCATTAAGGAAGCAAACCAAAGACACAAACAGCCGAAAAAGACTTGTGCAAGGCCGTTAGTTTTCTCGTTTGAACTGTTTTACATTGTCATTTTGGGGTCTTTTAAAGCTGACTATGCGATATGGGCTTTGTGACCTATAGTTGTTAATTTCTGTGTCATGTTGGTCTCTTGTGGAGAGTTGTTTCATTGGCAATCATACCACATCTTCCTTTTTATATTGTATGTAAAATTATGGGTATCAACAATATAGAAAGATGTCTATACCTTATCCTGTGCTTTATACCGCACTATAGGTATAGACGAATACCAATAGTGGAACCAGAATTGCTAAACCTCCCAAAGTACCTGAGACCAAACCCAGTTTTTAGTAGTATTCGCGTGTCAATCTGTTATATGTATTTTATGTGCTCATGATATTTGTTTTATTTTGTTTAGATTTTGTTAGCTTCTTTTCTGCCCTCTATTTTAAATGAAAGGTACTCAAACTTACAAAAATATAGAAGCATACACCCTAAGCACATGCAGGCAAAAGGTCTTAACAACACATATCTCGGGGAAAATCCTAATACTTAAAGTTGTATAGGTATGCATCAACGATAGGAACCCGACGAATATAATAAAATATATAGAAAAACGTCTAGTTGTTTAAACATACATTTTTTTTAATCAAATTAATCTTTGTCATACATGGCCGAGACAAGAAAACATATTGGCTTACTATTAAGAAACCATGACTTTTTGTTACTTGATTTTCGCTTCGTATCAATCGGACGAGTCAATCACTTACAAAACTAGTTTTTACATTGGATGTGACCTTTAGAGGTCATACCAGTGTTATGTTGACACAGACATTTCATTACGCTTTTGAGTGATAACCGAACGTATTTTGTATGAATACGCGGATATTATCAAGTGCAAAATAACATTCCTCATCGCTTGCTATGAATTCATTCCTTCAATGAATACTCATGAAACCGTTTTTTAAGAACATAGATAAATGATATGAAAATGTTTTGTCGTGAGAAATAATTATATCAGTAACAAATCATAAATACCGAAAATGTGTGTTAACACACGCGGAAGAATATCTCGAGAGAGATGATCTGCTGTATATGGTCATACACGACTGTTATATAAATATTATTATAATATATAATAATAACAAACCAGATTATACTGATAACAAATTATTATATCACTACCATATATTAATAATTACGGTGAGGTTAAATTCCCTGTCATTTATTCATCATCCACACATGTCTCAGAAAAAGATATATTTATGTACCTTAACCTACTTTTAAGTATATATAGAGATAGGATTTTTTTTAGGCCATCCTCCAGATTTTACGGACATCCGATATTCAGTTCTTCAATACTTTGATTACAGTTTGCTATCATGTAGATCTGCTACACAACTGTCATCGATAACAGAGAGGATTGTAGATCGAAAATGTGTTTTACCCCGCCACATATTTTGTTTTTGGGGTACTTTATGTCATGTCCCAAGTCAGGACCTATCATGCGGTGGTTATTTGTCATAATTGTTTCATTTACTGTCTTATCATTCCAAATGACATTTTATAATATTTAACTTA
The DNA here is from genome assembly GCA_037788925.1 of Mytilus galloprovincialis. Classification (NCBI taxonomy): domain Eukaryota; kingdom Metazoa; phylum Mollusca; class Bivalvia; order Mytilida; family Mytilidae; genus Mytilus; species Mytilus galloprovincialis. The sequence goes on along the minus strand of CM075334.1, from coordinate 7,055,290 downwards.
TATTTAGGACGAGAACAAATTGATAAAACAAGTACATAAAAGATTTTAAAAATTAATGAGGAATTTCGACGGACACTGAAAAATGAGGATAATTTGGATAGGGGCAATAGGGGCATCGACTATAGGTATCAACATTAACGTTCCATTCATACCGGATGTTGCTATGTATTTATACATCCCAGACGGCCAAACGAACGTCGTCATACTTCAACAAGACTTAATCTACCGGGCGAGACAAGTATAGGGAAGACCATATTTAGCAAGTAGGATTCCTACTAATGAAGTAATGAAATAAGTGTTGAGGTTAAAATTTTATTTTGCCATTTCAGACCTTTTATTATCTAAAGAGATTTCTCCAGATCTTAGATAATTATGCAATATTTTTGATCAATTAACTCCATAAATTCTTTATTTCGCATGCTTGTCGAATTACCGATATTAAAATAATAAAGATGACAGTAATATAATTTACTATTCTTTAAACTCGGAATCTTTGAGTATTTTCATCATGATAAAGTACCGTAATTAGAAAAATCTAGATTGAAAACAAATTAAATAATTGCTTGGTATTCCATATATCATTAATGGCTGTCGTCAGAATTTGAGTTAGAGGTTATGGAACAGTGATAAGGATGAAATCACCCGTGCTTCACGAGATCTCGTCCGTAATGTAGGGAAAGAATGTGATAACTGTCATATCTTTGACCAGCAAGATGATTGATATGTTATCCTTTATTACAAATGAGATTTGATTTCAAAGATTTAAAAATCACAAATAAATGATAACACTGCAAAATGTATTGAGAAATTAATGGTGCACTGAGATACCATGTGATACGTTGTGTTTGACACTTCAATAAAAAGTACTTGCCGTAGATTGCAATAATTTACGTATTGTTCAGAGACGGACTAAAATTAAATGCACATGACGAAAAAAGAAAAGTATTTGCAAATGAAAATGATATGCATCTATATTATGTTCTAAAAACAAAAAATCATATTAGCTAAGGGAATTTCTACTCTGGTGGTCTAGGGCCGATATTTTCGTCACGCAGTTAACAGTTATGTGTATCAAAGCTGCAATGACCAGAATAAGCATATATAATGAATAAAGCATATGCGTTCAATGTTTGAAAAATGAATTAAGTCTTTTTCAATTAAAACAGCTGTTTTATATTGGTGCTATATTAAATGAAAGTATATTAATTATACAGAAATTTTATGTTTTAACCCCAAATGATCGATCACAATATATCATGCTTATTTAAGTTTTATTTCAAGATTCAAGATTTTATTTGAACACTTTTTAATTTCTTATAAATTGTTTTTTGCAATTTTATATGATTGTACAATTTTTTTTTTTATTATAAATCTATAAATACTTTAAGGACACATTTCCTCCCCTGAGGTAAAGTTAATCATAGAAGCCTTGATAAAATGTACTTTTTAGTTTTAAAAATAATGATAATTAGATTCCTATGGCGTGTAACGTGTGTGTTCCTAACTTTTACTTATATTTAACTATCTAGTAAGTAGTGCAATTCATATGTAAAACAACTTGATGTATAATATGTTGTAATAAATTATTATCTAGTTTTAAGTCTGAGGTGAAAAGCAAATCATTTCCCCTTAAAATACAGTATTAACTATACATATACACATGCTGTTCACGACTTGGCATGTATGTAACTGTTAAAGTGTCAACAATATGAATAATAGCATAACGTAGTGTTTTTTTTTTCATTTTGAATAAAAGGACATATATGAAATGCCATGCGAAAGCTTACCACCCCCCACCAAAAAAAAAACCCATAAAAAAATACATTGACATTAAAAGGGCATATGAATTAATTTCAAAAGTTTAATGACGGCTCCCAGTTCGTATTACGGTTGGTACGGTGCAAATAGGGAAACCTCCGTTACGAGCCTGTCATCTAAATGGTTGGTGACTGTCCTTTCTGTTGTTGTTCTGTTTATAATTTTGTCTGGCATCAGATCGTTGTTTTTTTTCGTATGAATCATTTCCCATTTTTAATGTAGCCTCAGGGGTAAATTGTAAGTGCATTAAAAAATGTAAAATGATTCATATGAAAAAAAGCAACGGCTTGATGCGAGACTAATGTAGGGGTCAATTATACCTATCGTCCTGAACATGCATGAAATATTTGCTACTGGACGTTAAGCAACCAATAAATCATGCAATCAAAAAATTAAGGCTGTCTTAACTGGTTTGCTAATTTGCCTGCAGTACTCTATTACTAATATTCATGTCAAATTAACTTAAGCTCGGCTCTCTTGAAAAACCTCCCAAATCCGCCTCTGAAAATCACGAACTTATAAGATTAAGTTTTTAAAAAATAATAATATTTCAACATTATTTTGGCGGTAAAAAAAACCGCTCTTTTTTACTGGTATTTCGACAAATTCTAATAATGATCACAATTTAATTACAGAATAAATAATAGAAGAAATATGGGTTATGCATCAATGAAACAGCTTTGAAAATGCTTTAACTCATAAAGATGGAATTATCCTAGTTCTGAAAGCAAGTCTAAACAATTGACATTCTCCAGGTGTTCAGAGAGAATCTGAGCTCAAGTGTTTACAGTACATGTACCTCCATGAAGATTTCTTTTGCTTTGAAGTGCTTGACGAAGAGATATTATATTCTTAAGTGACAAATGGAATAAATTATTATTATGTCCTCGGCAATATGACGACAATATAAGAAATTGCTCATTTTCTGTCGTTCTCCAAATTTAAACTCCATCTATACACATTCTTTCAATTAAGGGTCACGTCAAATCATTCTAATAAAACAAACATCAAACGTACAAAACGATAACCATGTACTGTTATAATATTTTATTGTCCCAATGACAGAACAAGAAGTCGATACTTCAGTCAAAGACATGGAATAAATTAGCAGAAACGTGTTTTATGATTAAATATAACTATAAACCGAATGATTTGATCATATGCGAACTATTTTACGAGGAGTCACATAGAGAGGTGACCAGGGACGAATGCATTTATAATAAGCCGTATAACGTATCATACGCTGTGGTAATTGAGTTAACTATTTTTTCTAATTATGTCTTAATTACAAATTATTTACAGCAGTCACATCAGTCAGGTCAACTACTATAAACCTCCCCGGACTATAAACCAGACAGAAACACTCGGTTTTAAACATTGCTTTTACGGCTGTTCCAATCAAAGCAAATCAAATTGCTTTTATTATTTCCACATTTGTACGACGAATATAAATTTTTTGATCTTGACATATCAGAATTCCTAAAGGGATTTATGTATTGTATTCAAGCGGTTCATACTCAAGTTTGCTAAGCAATATATGTTTTCATTGATTGTTTTATAAAAATATGAAATAAACAACAATATTTAGATAAACAGTAGATAAATCAAGACACTGATTTTATGCAGCGCACAATTTCAGTTTCCGGTGTTTGACGCATGAAGTGGAGTTCTGAATAGGTAACAGGATTATAATTTAGTACGCCAGACGCGCGTTTCGTCTACATAAGACTCATCAGTGACGCTCATATAAAAATATTTATAAAGCCAAACAAGTACAAAGTTGAAGAGCATTGAGGATCCTATGTTACAAAAAAATGTTCCAAATACGACTACGGTAATCTATGCCTGGGATAAAAAAAATCCTTAATTTTACGAAAAATTCAAAGTTTTGTAAACAGGAATTAATGACTACTTGAAATTCGTATTCTTTCCTATTCACAAAAATCACCAAGTCGGATACATATTTTGTGTAAAGGCGTTATGTATGGGCTTTGGTCATTGTTGCAGGCTGTACGATGATCTTTGGTTGTTAATGATTTGTGTCATTTGGTTTTTTGTGGAGTGTTGTCTCATTAGCAATCATACCACACCTTTTTTTATATTTAGAATACAAGTTGAAAAATGATGCATTTTCTTCCTTAGAGAATTTAAATTTTGACAATAATTCCCTAAAATACAAGACACATGGGTTTGATAAAATAGTTATACTTGTTATTAAGAATTCTGCAAAATTGCATAACAGATCAAAACATTGTACCTTTGTGGTTTAAAGATTCGATTTTAATTTAGTTGCAAATGGAGTTATGTCTTAAAAGTAAGTCGACCCTATGAATATTAAAAAACAGCACACCTATTGACCAGTTTATTTTATCTATTTGTATGTTACAAAAGTCCTTAAGTAAAACATGAAGTCGACACTTTACTTTAAACAAATGAGTATCGATAACTGTGTAGATATACCAGTACTCCAAAAGGAATGAATAATGCCACCTTAGATCATTCAATATCTTGATGATTAAGATATAATGTGTGTATATTTATACGTATCGTAATATTTCGTTATCTACATGTGATGTGGTGTCTCGTTATCTACATGTTTCGGGGTGTTTCGTTTTCTACATGTGTGGTAGTGTCTCATTACCCACATGTGTCATGGTGTTTTGTTGTCACATGTGTCGTGGTGTTTCGTTATCTACATGTGTCGTGGTGTTTCGTTTTATATATACATGCATGTATCGAGGTGTTTTCTTATCTACATGTATCGTTGTGGTTTTGTCTACATGTGTCGTGGTGTGTCATTATCTACGTGTATGATGGTGTCTCGTTATCTACATGTGTCGTGGTGTTTCGTTATCTACATGTATCGTGTTTTTGTCTACATGTGTCGTGGTGTGTCATTATCTACGTGTATGGTGGTTTCTCGTTATCTACATGTGTCGTGGTGTTTCGTTATCTACATGTGTCGTGGTGTTTCGTTATCTACATGTGTCGTGGTGGTGTTTCATTATCTACATGTTTCGTAGTGTTTTGTAGTAGCCCTGTGAACTGTATAACAACAGAGACCCAATTTAAATTCTGTGCGACTGTAGCTGGCTATAAAACCAGGTAAGGGAATGCCTGTACCAAGTCAAGAATATGACTTTTGTATTCCATTCTTTTGATGTGTTGTAGCTTTTGATTTTGCCATTTGATAAGGGACTTTCCGTGCATTTTCAATGTTATTCACTGCAACCAATGTAATAATCGCAATGTATCTCACATCTTCTTTTTATAGAAAATAAACCCATACTATTTGGAACAACTAAATTACTGAGTTAATAAGTTGCTTGCTGTGCTTTGGCAAGGGTTGTATACTTTGGTTTTTTCGGTGCACAATACATGTCATTGTAGTGAAGCAAGGACATATTTTACAACATCAGAAATCTTGATGTGATGCCAGTCCCCAATAAATAATCTCCACATATGGTATAATTTAAGATTCTGCGGTATCTAAAGTGAGGGCAGCAATGTTCAGGACAGGTGGTGCATGTGTTTCACGTATAACTTTTTCTATGTTATCTTAATATCCTGACATTTTCGCAATATAATGGATCAGCGAACACTTTTCTTACAGTAATACGGATCAATAGGTACAATTATATCGTATATTCAAATTCCTTCTCGGCATGACATGGTCGTAACAATGTTAAAATAACATCAAGAATGCAACAATATATACTAGATCTAAGACAAAACGCTCGCGGTGGTATTCCAAATATTATGTACACGTGAAATGCACGAGATATTATATACATATGATGGGTAGCGCTGTAGTCATTAAATTAACAAGAAACATAGATCTGCAATAAAACTTAAATCAGTACGTGAAAACAAGCTCACATTAGAACTAATTTACAGATGGCGAGTACTCATATCGCTCCGTAATGATATATCATTTGGTATATAGCGTTACATTGCATCTGTTCTCGTCCGTAAATCGCAACATTATCCACATATCTAATCATTCAAACTTTAATATCTGCTGTGAAATAACTTCTTTATGACATTTTCATCTTTTAGACATTGCGGTAGGCTTCGTAAACATGCCTTATTTTATTTTTCACGTCAAGGAATATGAAAAATCTCACACGAATTAGTATCCCATTAAAACATCACATATCTCGGTAAAAAGGCAACTGAGATGAAGTTTAGATCAAAAAATGAAATATATTTATTTTTATTTTGGTAGAGGGGAGTAAAATAGGAAATAAAAATGTAAATCACGTGGAATGTTAAAATAGTCAGCACTCCTGTTAGTTTACTTGAAAATGAAAATAACATATACTTCCAAAGCGCATTTCTGGATTTACTATCAGCATCGAAAATGCTCAAACACAAAATTTTCAAAACAACATAGAAACGTGTGGAGCTTTTTGTCAAAAGGGACAAAAAAAAAAAAAAAAAAAAAAAAAAAAAAAAAATACCAAAAGGGTACCGTGTTTAAAGAAAAGTTCAAATTTGTACCTGACATATATACAATGTGTTGTATTTTTGATAGTCATACGGCTATACATGTAACTGTAACTGTTTGACATACATAGAAAAATAAATATGAATTGAATGAGTTTAGTAACTCCCTTTTCGTTGTATTCGTTAAATCATCATAAAGCACATCTTTCCAATTGTATTATTTTTTTATCATTTTTTAAACATATAATAGATCAATTTTCGTGTACAGCCAATCAATTTGCAGTTTGAAAAACAATAACGGTGACCTATACATTTTAAAAAAATGTTCTAAAATAAGCAACAACAAAAATTCTGCTGTTATTATGGCACCCTCAACGGAGTTGGGGTGACGTATTGTTATTCTACGTTTCTTTTTGTTTTTCTTTTTATTTTTCTTCCACACTTTTTTGTCCACTCTGGATCTCGGAATTAAAAGAACCCAAGTTGATGGAACTATACCATATTGTTAACCACCATGTGAAGATTTGCTTTTTGGGGTTGGCACTTTCAAGAGATGGTTACCGTTACCATGGAAACAGAACAAATGTGAAAAAATCCAGCTTTTAGTTTTAGTGAACTGTTTGGATATGCTTAAACTCAGAAACATTATATTTTAATACAATGTAGGTGCCCACTATATACAGGTGTTGGATGATTTTGACACTCATTGGAACTACTATGTTGCCATGGAAACTAAACCAAAAATTTCAAAAATATCAAAATGCTCCAAACTTAATGAAACTTCACAGTAACGATGAGCAACATTGGAAGATGTGGAATTTGGCTTTGGATTTTCCAAAATATCTGTTGTTACCATGGAAACAATGCAAAAAGGTAAAAACTTTGAATTTTCACAGAACATTCCAGAACATCAATGTTAAATTTACTCTAGAGACATTAATTCGTATATGATGGTTTATGATTATGGAGGGAAAAAATTGCAGCGGGGGTTTGACTTTGGAATATTCAAAATGGCCGCCGTTACCATGAGAACAGCAAAAATATGAAAACTTCAAAATACTTTAAATTTAATGAAACTTATAACAAATTTTGCCTAGCTTCTGTAGACCTGACTTTTGAGTTTGGAATTTTCAAAATGGCCGCCGTTGCCATGGAAACAGCAAAAATTTTCTAAATGGCAGCCGCTGGCCTGGCAATGGGGAAAGGGTACCATCCGCTATTGCTTGCAATGGCAAATCTAGTTATAGTATATAAAAGAGGGATTTGGCATATGGAATTCGACATATAGTTTCATAAACTGGGTTCGAAACCCCTTCTCCGCATGGAAGCGATATGTATCCAGTACTTAACCCTCAAGTAAGAATGGGGATAGCAATGAAGTACTGGGCAATAAGAATTACCCCTCTGTCCAAAAGTTGACATATCTTTGATGAGTCCGTTAGGAGACCGGTGTCCTGTTGCAATCTCAATCGAACAAGTCCCTCTTTTTTGGAAGACTTTCTTCATTTCCTACCATACACCCCGGACGATTCACTTTAAATTACCTACTTATTTGATTACTTGTCCATCATAGATATTAGCAACTGGGCGTAACATTTTTTCTCCAATATTGCATTACAGATTTGCTATTCACCAACAATTCATGACAAATACGTGTAAAAATTATCCATTAAAATGAAAACTATAAGAATTCTTAATAAATTCTCGATATACTTCTCTGTCCCTTTTACAGCAAAATATTATAAAATAAAAATAACCGAATCCCCATTTTGTTGAATAAAAAGGAAGCAACTCCAAAACCACGAACGGACATTAACATGATGATGCCTGTATGCTGTTTATTTTTTTTAATGCTGCCGATAAACAAATATTATACCATCGACTATAACTTGCCTCAGATGTGATAGGAAGATAGTATGGTTCTGACCGCTGTAATTTGGTTTTGAATGAACAAGCTTTCACCCTACACATTGTAAAATCTCCCATACCATTCGGAAGTCTTTTGGTCAGGCAATTTAAATGGTAGAATGAGACACCAGTAGTTTACCGATGTTCAAATATCGTAAGTCGAGTTGAAAATCCATTAACAAGAGACATTTCAAGCTGACAAACAGAAACGTAGGAAATCGGTTGAACTCCATATAGCAAACCGGGGTTGTGAACAAGAGAACCGCATCCTTATGATCTCGAACTAAGACTTGTAACTTTAAAACCAATACATGCAGGAATCGTGTTCTCATTATATTAGAATAAGCGATCATTGTCTCTTAATAGATACTGGAAGATATACAAAAATACCACGAAATGAAAGAAAATGTAAAATATGTAATATCTTGGACGATGAATTCTATTTTTTCTTTAACTGTAAAATTAATAAAAATAAAAGAGAAATCTTTCTAAAATATTATATACAAAATATGTAAATTCTAATACACTTAATTTTACTGATAAACTCGTGATTATACTAAATCCATCAACACCAAATGATGTAAAGGCAGTTGTTTCTTTTATTAAAGAGTCATTAGAACTGAGGAAAGGAGACCAATAACTGTTTTAATCATATATATTATAATTTTGTCGAGTTTTCATTATATTTGTTTTGTCTATGTATTTGCCATAACCAAAATTGGTTTTTGTTTGTTTTGCAAATAAAGATTATATATATTAATATTATATGTGACTACATATCAAAGAAACTGGCAAATCAAATAAAAAATTGTTTCCTTAATTTAACAGCCGGAAAGTTGTTTTACAAAATTTCTGTGTAATTTTAACAACTTAATAAAACCGAACAGGGATTTGCCTCTTAATATTTGTGGCCACATATTCAAGTAAGGTTGTTATCCCGTAGGCAGTAAAATTTAGAATCCGGGAACTACATGTACTTTTCTGCACAAATATGTGTACATTTGTAAGTTACAATGACGTTGCACTTAAACTTACTGACAAAAAAGTCAGAAGGGATCGTCAAGAGTATAGGTGATCACATATCCGAGTAAAGTTGCAATCCTATAAATATATAATTTGAATTTTCCTCGGAGTTCAGTACTTTTTAAATGCTGTTGACCTTGGTATTAGACGTAGAGACCTCTGAATCAATAACGATCTTCTATACTTCAAATTATTTCGTAACTACAATTGCGTCTCCTTTTAACGAAGGGGTTCTAACATAAACCATCACGACGGGTGCCTCATGTTGAGCAGAATAAACTGATCCTTATAGAGCATCCGAGATCACCCCCTGTTTTATGGTGGGGTGCGTGTTGCTTAGTCTTTAGATTTCTATGTTCTGTTTTGTGTACTTTTGTTTGCCTGTTTGTTTTTTTCTTTTTCAGCCATAGCGTTGTCATTTTTTTCGATTTAGGAGTTTGAATGTCTTTCTTGTATCTTTCGCCCCTCTCTTCTAACATTTAAAGTGTCAACATATCCAAACAAGTTTGCAATCTGAATTAAAGTATTTGATTTAGCATTCGAAATCAAAGATGACTGACGAATTGACAGATACAAAACTTTTTATCGTAGAATAGGGTATATCATAACAATTTATTACTTGCTAACGAACGAACATGTATATGTAATAACCACCGAAATGGCATAAAGACAGAAAACAAATTACGAATTGTAATACATTCAACGGCAAAACGTAAATTTTGTCTGGACTGTACTGGACCCTTAGGCAGCAACCATTTGATTTTCTGGGGGGGCTATGGTTTTTTTTTCTGGACAAATTTTTTTTTTGGCCTGCGGCGAAAAACAATCTATTTTTTTTCGCGACAAGTCGAAAACAATTTTTTTCTTTCAATTTTAGCATTACATATAGTGGCAGCTGAGGGTGAAACAAACAATTTTTTTTTCTCAGAATCAAAAACAAATTATTTTTTCTCCAAAAAACGGAAACAAACTTTTTTTCAAAAAAAAAAACCATAGCCCCCCCCCCCCCCCCCCCCCCCCCCCCACCCCCAGAAAATCAAATGGTTGCTGCCTTATGCCTTGACCGAATATGACAATTGGACTTGACTAGAAAGAAAACGATTTGATAATTTATTCTTTGAAACTTACAATCTTTATTCCTTTTTCATATCTTCTCTCAATTATGAAATGGTAAAGTAGGGCTATAAACATGCCACCCCATGCTGATTAAGGGGCATATACTATTACTTATAAACAAACAGGTGCTTTAAAAAAACTAAGTGTGTAAACATGGGAGAGGTTATTATGTCCAGTCTCTGATAACAACTTCAAAGAAAAAAATTAAGTTATTGCTTATAGTTTTAACATCCACATGACGTAATCATACACATAAATAGCAAAAAATATGGAGGACATTTTTTTTCTTCATCAGCGACACGTGATTTGTATTACATATTATCATTAAAAAGAAATAATCTTTGTTATGCTGATTATTTACTAAAAATTTATGGATGTAGGCATTAGCATCTGTGAACAGTAAAATAAAACATGTTTCTTCTATAATCAAAACTATGTTGATGCAGTTACTGAAGGACTATCTCATATATGTTGCCATCATTTTTTCAATAAATAGCATAATCAAACATTCAAGTCATACAATTGTAGTGAATCAAATAAACCGCTTGGGCTGTTTTCCATTGAGCATAGAATTTAAAAAAAAATGTATCCAAATAGTTCCCCGAATTAATTAAACACAATTTAAAGAGGGACGTTGTTAAATTTGAAATATTTAAGCGTTTTTAAGTCAAGTCCAAAAAAAGGATTGGTAAAGTTAAAGAGTTCAGTCGCGTAGAGATTTTACATCTGTTAAATTGAAAAAGTTTTGGTTTCTGCGTTTTTAACCTTTTGCTTAGCGAATAAAGTGTTTCTAAGGTTCAAAGTATGGAAACGTGCACTAAATAAAAAATAAAATGTCCTTAAACACTATTTCTTTTACAATAAACAGATTAATCTTCTAAGACAAATTGACTTACATAAATAAATCTGTATCTTATATTTAACACACTCAGATGGTAGTAAAAGCTCTATGTTTACTATCGTTAAAATATACCCATCAACCGTCCAATTGGAGATAACTCTGGTTAATTTTAGGAGTTCGAGATCAGCATGAAAGCCTAATTTGTCAATAAAATTGAACGAAGGTTTTGAGAAGGCTTTTAATTTGCATTCACTCTACAACTATTGTCCATTGATCAATATAGTCCTATTAAATCTTGGACCCCTCTACAAATCGGGTTAGGTTAAAAATTCACTACCAGTTAATCGTTGGCTTTGAATGAAAAAACGCTCAGTGGCGAATATTTACGCATTTTCTGGACGGATTAGCAATGATTACAATATATGTAGGTCCTATTATAGAGACCGTCCGGGATTACGGTCAAGGTGATTTGGACTGCCACTGGAAAAAGAGAGTATAAAATAGGGACACACATTTTACCTTGCAACTGGTACCCTATGGACCTCAAAGGGTTTGTTGCAAGGGTCCTTAACATGCAGATCATGTGAACCATTCAACACGTCCTCACTCTGACCTAACGTGGCTGCATACTTGTACATCTATCACAGCCGAACCGACGCACACTATAGTAAGGATTTAACTGCCGGTCAAGGAAACTTAAGGACCTATTCACAGAGAATATATCCAACAGTCGTCAGACGGGAGATAACTCTAGATCCAATGAAGTTTGACATAGAAGCGTTTTGTTGATTGTAATAATTAGAGCATTTTTAGAATGTTTTGAATGTTTCCTATCCCCAGTATGATCTGTTAGTCTTTTTTTGACTGATTAATAATTTGCATTGTGGGTTATGCCTGAATAACCGGAGACGCCTATCTTGTCGATATATCAGGTATCGATTCCTTTAAAGTGTAAGAAAGTCCTTCACCTTTTCCTTCTTTGTAATTCTTTTCTCATTTGAACACCAGTAACATTACTGTCGCTTATATATAATTAATTGAGGGTGCGCTTTCAACGGATTGGGAATAAACATATGGTCACCATTCATCTCACTCCAACCGGAAGTAAAACATTTGCAAAAATTGGGCGCCCGTTTGACTGTGTGGGATGTCCAAGTTCGAAGATGAGACCGGTCAGAATTGGTACGTTAAATCCGATGCATCGTGTAAAGAGAGTACCACGCTCTTTACATGTTAAGAACCCTTGCAACAACTCCCTGAGGGGTCCGTATGTGACCTGTTACAAGGTTAAATTACTGTCCCTATTAAAATATCCTCATTTTTCCTCGGCTGTCCCCCCCCCGACCTTTATCCCGGACGGCCGCTATTTACAGGACATACATATTGTTTTTATTGTTAATATGTTTTCGTCCTGAACATGCATGCAATATTTGCCACTGGACGTTAAGCATTTTGCATTTGTTCCGTTGTTCAAGAGCTAAAAAGATTCGGAATTGATGTGCTGAAACTTTTTTTAATTTAAACTTTAATTAATTCTTAATAGTATTGCTTTTTTCCTTATACCAAAGTTTAAAAAGCTTTTAAGATGGCTCGGGCCTATTCGAAGTTTCTATCAGAAGTGCCGTATTTTTTGTTATTTTAATCTTTATAAAGATTTAATCAAATTGGTTAAAAACAAGAATGTGTCCAAAGTACACGGATGCCCCACTCGCACTATCCTTTTCCATGTTCCATGGACCGTGAAATTGGGTAATAATCTAATTTGGTATTAAAATTAGAAAGATTATACTATAGGGAACATATGTACTAAGTTTCAAGTTGATTGGACTTCAATTTTATCAAAAACTACCTTGACCAAAAACTTTAACCTGAAACTCCCACTTTCATTTTCTATGTTTAGTGGACCGTGAAATTGGGGTCAAAAGTCTAATTTGGCTTCAAAATTAAAAAGATTATATCATAAGCAACAAGTTTACTAAGTTTCAAGTTGATTGGACTTCAGCTTCACCAAAAACTACCTTGACCAAAAACTTTAACCTGAAACTCCCACTTTCATTTTCTATGTTCAGTGGACCGTGAAATTGGGGTCAAAAGTCTAATTTGGCTTTCAAATTAGAAAGATCATATCATAAGCAACAAGTCTACTAAGTTTCAAGTTGATTGGACTTCAGCTTCATCAAAAACTACCTTGACCAAAAACTTTAACCTGAACGGACGGACGCACAGACGGACGAACGGACGCACAGACGAACGGAGCCACAGACCAGAAAACATAATGCCCCTCTACTATCGTAGGTGGGGCATAAAAATAGGGGGTCCCGGACCATTTAAGCTCAAAATATTACTTTTAAAGAGGTATGTAAAAGGGACAGTTTTTTTTAATGAAATGATAGGGAAAATAGAGGTGTTGACATATTTAATCGAAATATAAAAAAAAAAAACCCGTTCTATGACACTTGGTCCAAAACTGTAATTATAAAAAGCTGAAATATTGCTTAAAAGAATGAGCAAATAGAAAACATATGTCACCGATAAGGAAAAAAAATTATTTGGCCTTAAACCTAAAATTTTGGCGGGAAAATGGTGAAATTGGGTGAAATGTCATTTCGAATCCTTCACAGATACACATAATAACGATAATAATTTGTTAGTGACAAAAGTTCAATCATGTAACATTTTTAATCAATCAAAATATTAAAAAAAAAATAGAGAATTTATGACACAAAGTTTTTGTGTGGATGGTTATTCATGCGTGAAATTATTCGCAGATCCTCCTTAAAACATAATCATGTGGAGCCATGCTGTTCAAAGGCTTAATATATATCTTTTTTCAATCAGTGCTACAAATTTTCACCATAAACAAATCAATATATTTGACTGACGGACAAACTGGTCAACAACTATATACCGGTCAACAACTATATACCCACACTAATTCGTAGGTAGTGGAATAATTTGTTACATAGGAAAACATCTTTTTCATGTGAAATTGTGGTATTTCAAATATAACGTGTAAAAATCGTATGTATTTATAATTGAACTACCGAGTAGAATATAGGCTCTTTTAAACTTTGATATATCTTTATGAGTACAATTGATCATTTTAAATAATGTACGTAATTCTATCACACTTTTGTGCTATAAATATGTATCATTTTATAATTTTTTATATATCTTTTGCCGGAGTACATCGGTAACTTTGCATTTGTCCTCTAAGTATTGTACGTGCCCTCTATCGTTATTAATGTCGTGCTGTCAATGTCTTTTTCATAAAAGAAATGCAAGCACCTTTTTCAAGTTAAAATAAACACTATTATCCTTCAGAAAATGGATCCATGCTCCTTAGAAGTCTAGCTTTAATCGATAAACTAGCGAATTGTTTTGAATATTTAAATAAGATGTGGTATGATTGCAAATGAGACATCAATAATGCCCGCGTCACACTGTCCCGATTTTAACGCCGATGACAACACGATTACGGAAATTTTCAAAATCGGGACTGATCGTATCCAGATCGGGCTATTCGTAGTGCCATCTTTAACCATCTTTAACCATCGGCCACTTTTTCAAGCCTTCGGGGACAACTTCGGGAAGGGTTCTAAATTTTTTAACATGTTAAAAAATCCCCGAAGGTGCGTCCGATGTTGAGGGTTCGTATTGAGTTCGTATCACCATCCTCACCATCGTAATGTCACCGGGAATGCATCTTTGAACATCGTATTGCATTCGTGTTTCCATCGTTTCCATCGGGCAGTTTTGACATTACGATGTCTACACGAATGAATCACGAAGCTACCCGAAGGTCTTACGATGGCAACACGACTTCGTGAAGACCTCGTAATCCCGTTGTGTTGCCATCGAATAAAAGTACGAAGGCGACAAGATGGAACTACGACGGCAATAAATCCAGCTAAATGTAAGTTAATTTTTGCGCTAAAATACATTTTAAGTGCCATGCGCTGGTCAGTCTAATACGTCAGTTAAGAAAAACGTTCACAAAACATGGAGCTCATATCATATGATTCTATGAGAACAAGAAAGGCGACAGCGTTGTTTCTATTAATTCAAATGGAACAAGAAGAGCAGCTATTACAGGCTCGGGATTTACTTTTACAAGTAAAATATTATTTTTTGTCAATTTTTCATATCAAGTAAAATAATGAAAATCATAAACGCACCTCGTACACCAACACTGCAGGTACACGTATATAGGGAAACCAACTTTTTCTTCATTATTCTGATTTTTTATGTAACGTCTGAGTTGTTTTCACACGAATGTTTACTCCATAACCATTTTGTATTCTATATGTCATATTTTGCCGCATTTGTTGCTTTCCCCACATCCTTCCTTTTGTCTATATTATTATAATATTCTCCTAGAAACAGCTTTTTTTTTAATAAAAGGGATCAACCTTACCTTTAAGATAGATCAGTAAACATGGACATAATCATGGGTGATTATTCAGACTAGTGCACACATTTTACTGTTCAAACAAGGCTATGCCGAGCGTGGCATCCCCTCGTATGTAACATATTGGGGACAAATATGGACACTATATTTGTATATGACACATGCAGAAAATGGTAAATTGAATATGCATATTTGATACATAAACTATTTATTTAGAAATCAACCAAAACATTCAGTAACTGGAAATACCTTTAATATTGTCTTTAGAACCAGCAGGTAAAAAAATGAGCAACCAATTTCCTGTGTATTATGCTATTTCAAGGAGAAAAAACAAGTCCATCTGCATGACCTTGACCTTTGGCCTTGAACGTAAAAAATGTCAGATCATTACAAGGAGGAACAATATACCAAATGTGGTTAAAATCTTTTGAAGCATATTGGTTTTAGAGTGTCCACAAGGGTGATATTGCCTTGTATTACAACTGCCACTGTGACCTTGACCTTTGAACTTTAAAGTCAATAGCGCTAAAGATATTCTTAACGAATAACACCATACCAAGTTTTGAGCATTTTGGTTCTAGAGTTTCCATAACAAATTTATCTACACGCAGCTTACATGTAGTAGGCGAGGGGATAATAAACTAAGTTTTATAAGAATTAGACAAAAAGATCGATTTCCCGCCATGCATGGCAGACTTGTACAGAAACGATATGTTGTCGAAATTCTGTTCTTATCATAAAAAAGTTCAAAACAGGTAGAACGAATTTTAGGTCGTTTGTATACTTGTATTATGTACATACATGTATTTTACCTTTATTTATCTTGTTTAAAACGCGTGATGCCTTCGGCTTATAATTTAGATGCATCGTAAGCTGTACACGACGTTTAGACACCGTATGGCCATCGCACCATCATCGTAATCCATCGTGTAGCCTTCGTTATCCATCGTGTAGCCTTCGTGATCCATCGTGTAGGCTTCGGCTGAGATATGAAGCTTAAATACCCGTCTTCGGTTAACCTTCGTATGTCCATCTTTTGCTATCGTATATAATTTCGGCACCATCGTATAGACTTCGTTATTCATCGTACTTGCTGCGGTCACTTTTTGGTATTTTAACGAGATCGGGACCAACTTCGTACGAACTGACAATTTTCGCATTCGGGTGTCCATCGTTTATGCCCGCGTCACACTGTCCCGATTTTTATATACGATGGACACCCGAATGCGAAAATTGTAAGTTCGTACGAAGTTGGTCCTGATCTCGTTAAAATACCAAAAAGTGACCGAAGCAAGTACGATGAATAACGAAGTCTATACGATGGTGCCGAAATTATATACGATAGCAAAAGATGGACATACGAAGGTTAACCGAAGACGGGTATTTAAGCTTCATATCTCAGCCGAAGCCTACACGATGGATCACGAAGGCTACACGATGGATTACGAAGGCTACACGATGGATTACGATGATGGCGCGATGGCCATACGATGTCTAAAAGATACGAACAGAATTTCGACAACATATCGTTTCTGTACAAGTCTGCCATGCATGGCGAGAAATCGATCTTTTTGTCAAATTCTTATAAAACTTAGTTTATTATTCCCTCGCCTACTACATGTAAGTTGCGTGTAGATAAAATTGTTATGGACACTCTAGAACTAAAATGCTCAAAACTTGGTATGGTGTTACTCGTTAAGAATATCCTAAGCGCTATTGACTTTAAAGTTCAAAGGTCAAGGTCACAGTGGCAGTTGTAATACAAGGCAATATCACCCTTGTGGACACTCTAAAACCAATATGCTTCAAAAGATTTTAACCACATTTGGTATATTGTTCCTCCTTGTAATGATCTGACATTTTTTACGTTCAAGGCCAAAGGTCAAGGTCATGCAGATGGACTTGTTTTTTCTCCTTGATATAGCATAATACACAGGAAATTGGTTGCTCATGTTTTTACCTGCTGGTTCTAAAGATAATATTAAAGGTATTTCCAGTTACTGAATGTTTTGGTTGATTTATCTAAAAAATAGTTTATGTATCAAATATGCATATTTAATTTACCATTTTCTGCATGTGTCATATACAAATATAGTGTCCATATTTGTCCCCAATATGTTACATACGAGGGGATGCCACGCTCGGCATCCTTGTTTGAACTGTAAAATGTGTGCACTAGTCTGAATAATCACCCATAATTATTCCTATGTTTACTGATCTATCTTAAAGGTAAGGTAATGGGTTCGTTAATCCCTTTTTATCAAAAAGAGCTCTTTCCAGGAGAATATCATAATAATATAGACAAAAGGAAGGATGTGGGGAAAGCAACAAATGCGGCAAAATATGACATATAGAAAACAAAATGGTTATAGAGTAAACATTCGTGTGACAACAACTCAGACGATATATAAAAATTCAGAATAATGAAGAAAAAGTTGGTTTCCCTATATACGTGTACCTGCACTGTTTGTGTACGAGGCGCGTTTCTGATCTTCATTATGTTACTTGATATGAAAAATTGACAAAAAATAATATTTTACTTGTAAAAGTAAATCCTGAGCCTGTGATAGCTGCTCTTCTTGTTCCATTTGAATTAATAGAAACAACGCTGTCGCCTTTCTTGTTCTCATAGAATCATATGATATGAGCTCCATGTTTTGTGAACGTCTTTCTTAACTGTCGTATTAGACTGACCAGTGCATATCGCGAATGGCACTTTAAATGTATTTTAGCGCGAAAACTAACTTACATTTAGCTGGATTTTTTGCCGTCGTAGTTCCATCTTGTCGCCTTCGTACTTTTATTCGATGGCAACACGACGGGATAACGAGGTCTTCACAAAGTCGTGTTGCCATCGGAAGACCTTCAGCCTTCTTCGTGATTCATTCGTGTAGACATCGTAATGTCAAAACTGCCCGATTGAAACGATGGAAACACGAATGCAATACGATGTGCAAAGATGCATTCCCGGTGACATTACGATGGTGAGGATGGTGATACGAACTCAATACGAACCCTCAACATCGGACGCACCTTCGGGGATTTTTTAACATGTTAAAAAATTTAGAACCCTTCCCGAAGTTGTCCCCGAAGGCTAGAAAAAGTGGCCGATGGTTCTACGATGGTTAAAGATGGCACTACGAATAGCCCGATCTGGATACGATCAGTCCTGATTTTGAAAATTTCCATTATCGTGTTGCCATCGGCATAAAAATCGGGACAGTGTGACGCGGGCATTATAAAAATCGGGACAGTGTGACGCGGGCATAAACAAAGAATTTAAGATGTAAACATAACTATACACTTAACAAAATTTAATCAAGAAACGAGACACATTGTTGATTTAAAACTGTCTTCAAAGACGACTCTTATACATCTTTGCGAAACAGTTTCTTCACCTCTTCCCGGAAAGCCCTATCGAACACCCCATATATAAAAGGGTTGCATAAATGATTTACCATATACATTCTCCGTAAAGCTAGACAGATATGAAACGAAGCAGTAGAAAGGTTTTTCCAAAATGTTGGATTGTTCGTTTCTATCAATACAAGTGTCCATGATGGCAAGTACGCAAGAAACCCGACAATTGAAATAGTCATGAACATAAACGATATTCTGAAAGCCGATTTTCGTGGATCAGAACTACTGGAAAGAATGTGCCTTTCTCTGGTAACTCGAGGAGTTTCGACTACTAGTACTTGTATTTCTGATCGAGTAAATGTGCCCGCTGGTGCAACATCCGATTTTGCTACTTTAGTTCGGACTGTTTTCATTTTTCTTGTTTGCTTAAACATTGCATTTGTTATCAATATATATAATATTGTAATAACAATAACATTGCAAAATGTGGCGAAAACCTCAAGTCCTTGGCAAATCTTCAATAATTTAAGTTTTGTCGGGGAACCAGGGATATTACTACACTGGTAACCAGTAATATTACCAAGATTTGGGTTTCTAACTTCAACTAGTCCATAGTAAAACGGCACGGGTATACACAAAATTACTGACCACAATGTGCAAATGCAAACAGCTTCCAAAACAAATTCATTTGTCGTCCAAAGGGTCTACATATTTTTAGATATCGTTGTATGGCGATAACACATAGAAGATATAGTGAAATGCTTGTAGATACATAGCTAAAATACAGCAGCAATTTACACGCTCCGAATCCCGGAAACATCACCGACTTCGAGTTCTGAGTAAGATTAAAAGCCCCAGTTATTAACAAAGCGGCCATATCAGTCCAAGCCAGTGGCAATATAAAATATCTTCCATCGGTCTTTTCAATCATGCGAAACTGATAAACAAATATGACTGCTATATTGCCCGGTATTCTAACCAAAAGGAAACATGACAACAGAATAGAATTTGGTGTCAGATATTCTGTTTTCTGTTCATTCCAATAAAGGATATACGCATTAGCTTTAATGTCCCACGAAATCTCTCTGAAACTTGTATTCATGTTAAGTTTTTGTAGATGTGTCGTTGATGATACAGCTAAAGTCGTAATAGATGTTTATTATAACAATTTGGATTATTTATATAATAACATATAATTTTCATGGAAGACTCAAGTGACTTACAGAAATTTATTTCATGTTTTTTTTTTATCTTGATAGTTTGAACGTTCAGACGGAAACATATATTTAGATTCGATTTCAAGGCTGTTACAAAGGTTATTCGGGCTGGATTGTTCCGGGTCCAATATATGTACTGTAGTATGTTTCGTGTATACTTCGACCAATTGTAGAAAATTTCTCCCTTTATGTAAATAATTTCAGTAATAGTTATACACCGATGTATAGGTGTGTCTGGATTAAAAAAAAAACGTCGGCCGCAGGGGTTTCATATCAGGACACGCCGTAGTATGTTTAGTGCATATTGCGACCAATTGTCGAGAATTTCTCCCTTTATGTAAATTATTTCAGTAATAGTTATACACCGATGTATAGGTGTGTCTGGATAAAAAAAAACGTCGGCCGCAGAGGTTTCATATCAGGACACGCCGTATCCCAAGGTGCATAACTAACTTACACCCTATGCTAAACCCTAATAATATGTTTGTTAAAATTGATTATTAAATGAATAAAACGGATAGCATATTTATTGAAAATTTCAAACCATGATTTATAAGATTTGTTTATTTTTTTTACATGGAACCCCACTAGTAACCTTACTTTGTCTATCTTCGGTCAAACTTTGACAAGTGGGTATATTTTACAAAGGTCAAAATTGCTGTTATGCATATGCCCATTAAATCCATATGCTAGTATGGATTAGCAGGTCAAGGTTGACTGTTTCGTGCATTTTTATGTCAATTGTCAGTATGTTTGGGTATGAGACTGACGATATTTTGAGACAAGCGTTGAGTTTGGTAGAAGAGACTACAGATAAAGACTATATTATAATCCAAAGTTCTGTTTAATTAAGGAAATCATAAATGTATTTAATATATGTTACGGTTTATTAAAACCCTCTTCAAAAGAATAATCAAAAATTCATATTCGGAGATACTGAGGGAAAGGTGTGTCTGGATTGGAAACCTATCATCCGAACACGCTCAACATACAAAAATAGAGATTAAATATCAAGGAATTCCCTTGTTGGGGACAATCCGAAGAGGGGTTGGGGGTTAGGGTCCGGGAACCACCCATTTTTTTTCTTCATAAAGATCTATGATTTAGAATAGAGACTACAACGGCGGAACCAGGACTTTTTCTAAAAGGGGGGGGGGGGGGGGGGGGGGTGTTCTCCAATCATGCTTCAGTGATTCCCTTTATAATCAAATCAATCAAATTTGTTTTGTCCCACAAAATGGGACGCAGTACCCTCCCTAGATCCGTCTATGATATATGACTGGGATCAAATCCTATATCTGCAAGCAAAGGAGATTTTAAGAAAAAAAAATATTCAAAAATAGATACTTAATATTTTTTTCGCTATTGGAATTTCCTTAACTGTGTTTTTTTCAATATCTTGAAATAACTTGTAGTGACCACTATTATATAAGTAGTTTCTTATGCTCGTGCTGTTAAAAAAAAGAATCAATTTCTATTGTTGTGAATAACAATGGACGTGTTTTCGAGATGTAGAAGCAGGGGTTTCCAGAAACCCCGCTCGTCACACCCTGTGGCCAACATTCATTGTTATTCGTAACAATAGATTAATTCAATTTGCACTTGTTTCAGAAATAGAAACTATGAAGTTTAACAATAGAGATGAGGTGTAAACCAAAAGATGTAGGTCAGATAAACACATATATGTATATATATATAGGCGTAAAAAATAATTTTCACATGTGCATATATATAGACATGAATTATCATTGATATGGTTATATTGATAACTTAACTGTTTACAAAATTTTTGCATTTTTGAAAAACTAAGGCTGTTCTACCTCAGGCATAGATTACTTTAGCTGTATTTGGCATAACTTTTAGGAATTTTGGTCCTTAATGCTCTTCACCTTCGTACTTTATTTGGCGTTTTTAACTTGTTTGGATTCGAGCGTCACTGATGAGTCTTTTGTAGACGAAACGCGTGTCTGGCGTATATACAAAATTTAGACCTGGTATCTATGATGAGTTTATATATATATATTCATAAAATAATTAGTGAAATAAGAGCTGTTAATTTGTTACTTATTTTACTAATTATTTTATGAATATATATATATATATATATATATATATATATATATATATATATATATATATATATATATATATATACAAGTCTAAATTGAAAACTACGTTCAAACCTATGATTGCGTTGGATAAAAAAACCGCAATTTTTATACGTGTGCATGTAAAACAAATTTCGTTGTAGAAGGGTCTAAATACAGCACAAACAACATTTTCCAAAAGACCAAAAAAGTGAAAAAGTATATTTAAACAAAACGCATTTGACTAACAGGTCGAACAACTGATGTTCTTTAATCCTGCTGACTGCCATTGGCGATTGATGCTGATTGATGGGCCAAGTCCTCAACATCCTTTTTTCTAAGTATACAGCAGATCCTCTAAGGATTAGGAAGGGAATACTTTACATATAGTCCAGTGGCTAAGTCCTGTCTGTTTTGTCTCTGATATTTCCTTATTTAAATTAAATTATCATTTCTATTATTCTCTTGTGTATGTAGTAAGACAAAAGCTATTGTTACTCTTATTTTCCTCATTTCAATCCTGGAAACAATGGAATGTATTCATTGTTGATGTATATAAAGTGACTTGTAATTTAACTGTCACTGCTAACAGACACTTGGACACGGGTGATAAGTTTCTAGACTGTTATCTCATTGGGTATTATACCATATTAAAAGTCAGTTTCCCCTTTATAACTTTTTAAGAAAAGAATTTAATGATAATATAATAATAAGTTGTAAAAATTTTGAAAAAGTCAAGCAAAAGTGCAAAAAATTTAATTGGCTTTTTATTCAAGAAACCCTAGAGGTATTGAAAAATGTTGCAATTTTAAAATAAATGTTTTGAACTCAGAAAACTATCAATAAAGAATTAAGACTTTAATATTTGCCTGTTAATAGAAGATATAATTGTTATGCCCCTTTTTTTCTAATACATGTGTTGCTCTGATCTGGCTGTGTTTTAAAACCTAAGAATGGAGTTGGTTATATTCATATTTATCTGATTGATATCAACATTATTGTGTCAATTATATAAATCATTGTAATACATTACTTTGCTCTTCGTGGGCCCTTTAATTGGAATAAAATATCTTATATTATGTTATACCACATCTCTGTATTTTAGTACTAACAGGTTAACTTTTAAAAGCATTTAAAGTAAGTGAGATGTTGACAAGCTTAGTCAATGATTGTAAATCCAGATAATATCATGAGTTTTTTTTTATAAAAGTAAATAATGTGATTAAATTGATTATCTAAATTAAAAGAACTGACATTCTGATTTGATACTATGAGATTATTTCTGATATCAGATTAATAAATATCTTATTGTTGTCCTTTAAAAAAAAAACCAACCAGGAACATACTTTATTTTTGTCAGTTTTGTTTTTGTCTGAGACTACTATAACATTGGGAAGTGACCAATCTCTATGTTATACTTTGTAGTAGTCTCAGGTTTTTGTTTTTGTAGTTCAATTGACTATGCATTTAAGAGCTGGTAAATATGAATTTGGATTAAATTTGAAGTTGATTCAGTATATTTTATGACATAATGTCACTATTTTATTTCAACAAAGCATTTTCAAACTTTATTTACTGGTCAGCTTAGCTTATTACTCAATCAATAATTTAATTAAAAGGACTCAACAGTTGGTTGCAGGACTTTTGAATTCAAATATAAGAAGAAGAAAAAATAAAGCAAAACTTGACATAATACATATAATAGGAATTATGAGAACTGCATGATATCAGATTGCAATACAGCTTTTGTTCAGTTATCTTTGTGTTGATTATTATGTTTTATATCCCTTTCTGGTTCTTTGGATGTTCAGATTTTTTTTTTGTTGATTAAGGCAAGCAACATAACTTGTACATCTTATAAAGGTTCTTATCTCAGGGTGAATCCAGACAATTTTAAACATGGGGGGTGGTATTCTCAACCAAGGATAAAAAGGAGAGTTCCAACTATATGATCCCATTCAAATGCATTAATCTTCCATAAAAAGAGTAGGTTCCAATCACCAGAGCCCCTGGGATCCACCACTGTATCTTAAAGCAGGTACAATAAAACAAAATTGTACATGTACTTCTTTCCAATGCAAATTGATCACAATTTTACAGACTATATTTCCTTTGTTTCCATGTAATGAAAAGTTCAATTTTATTGTAACACACGTTCTGCTGACAACTGATAAACCCCTCTTGTATTCTTCTATCTACCAAAAGGGTGTTTGAGAATATACAATAAGTCCAAGTTCAGAGAAAAGTCAGTTAAATGTATAATTTTCTTCTTTGGAAGTGTTCAATAACCTGTAAGTACTTGAAAAAAATGTCATATTCAACCTTTCCATGACTATTTTAATGTTACAACAGTAAAGGAACATGGAATATTGAAAAGTTATTCAAGAAATCGTCGAAATATATCTGCAATCATTAATTTTACTCGTTTTTACTGTTGTGAACTTGCAATATCCAACGATGCGCGTACCGAGTTATCTCCCTTTGATCTCCGCTTCGCAACGAATAAGCTGACACAATTGCGTATCCGGGGTTTTTGGGATCTGATAGAGAAGAGTAAGAACCAAAAAAAATGGTTTTACTTCATATTTTATACCCCTCAACACGTTACCAAACCTATTTAAGGAATTATTAAGGATTTTCCGTGGACCTACGCAAATTTTCAGAAAAAAAGTTTCACTTCACTCGTGAATTTATAACATTTTAACAACACTTTTTAATAATAATTATATAAAATAAGGAAGCTAATTCAATCTTGAATTGAACACTTAGGTTTTTTATTAATGTACGAGTACAAATAAGACGATACAAGTCCAAAAAACCACTATGCATGCACGTTTACCAAAATATCGTAAACTCTGACCTTTTATCACGTGACCAATGTCTTGACATTAGAAGCCATTAAATCGTTTGCCGTCCAACTGAAAAGTAAAATCTCAAATATATTGAACTCCGGGGAAAATTTAAAATGCTGACATCATTTACGTACAACATGCATGGCTTTCATTTTCTCCGTTTGTTTTGTTTGTATGAATAACAGAAAATCTATTGTAAATGTCAATGAGACAACTGGCCAAAATCTAATTAAATGTAGTAACGTTTAATTATATAGCTATATAACAGATAAAAACCCTCTAAAAAACCAACACTAGTATATACTGTAATATTCACGAAAAGAAAATACGCTGTTATAACCTAAATGATTTTTTAAATTTCTAGTCAAAGAGTAAGATTTGACGGAATTTCCATTTTTTTTTTACCTCCATTAATGTTATAAATATAATTAAGAAGATGTGATATGATTGCCAATCAGACAACTCTCCACAAGAGACAAAAATGACACAGAAATGAACATATATAGGTCACCGTACAGCACTCAACAATGAGCAAAGCCCATACCGCATAGGCAGCTATAAAAGGCCTCGAAATGACAATGTAAAACAATTCAAACGAGAAAACTAACGGCCTTATTTATATAAAAATAAAAACGAAAAACAAATATGTAACACATAAACAAACGACAACCACTGAAATACAGGCTCCTGACTTGGGACAGGCACATGCATAATGTGGCGGGGTTAAACATGTTAGCGGGATCCCAACCCTCCCCTAAACTGGGATAGTGGTATAACAGTACAACATAAGAACGAACTATAAAAATCAGTTTAAAAAGGTTTAACTCATCAGATGGACAAAAATACAAGTGGACGTGGCCGGGTACTTGTACATCCCAACAACAAAAAGACACTAGGAACAGATCTGAGAGAACAGTTAACTGACAGCTAGTTCAAAGCCTCTAACAACTAATAAAAAAATCATGCATCTAAAACTAATAATCAATCTGTACACATCCAACATCCAATGGATTTTGTGTAAAGACGTCATAAACAGTCAGAGAAAAACATGACCGTGTGCAATGCTAAGATACATGTATCGACAGATTTTTGATCCATGAATGTGTATATGTATATAACAAAATAGTAATATTTAGCCGGATGCATTTGTTTTTTACCAAATCAAAAATGAATGTGCAACGAATTTCAACAAGTAACCTCTACTTACGTGATAAAATTTCATAGAATTTTAAATGTTCAAGTTCCGTTCTCAGTGTACTTATTTAACAAATCTTCAAATCTCATTTTAAAATCGATAAAGAAGACAAATCAAGGTAACAAACAAAAGAGAGGAAGTCATTCATTAAAATTTCAATTTCAACTAGAGGCAGAACCAGGCCAAGTACACGGGTGTGAAAAACTGTATTTGTATTAACATCAATCAAATCAAATCAAACTTTTATTATCATATAAACCAACTTATACGATTTGAGACAAAAACAACATTAACATAATGACAAGAAAAAAGCATATATAATCTTATTAAACAAACTAATGAATATAGTTCAAATTCAATTATGAGTCCCCTATCCTTAGGTCCCTATGACTTTTTCTTTTATAAAGGAACCTATGCTTTCTACTTGTTGTTGTGTTGATGGGCAAAGAATATTTATATTTTTTTTCATTTTCATAAAGTCTATTAAAATTTTCTAAAACACGCTTCATTATCTAACAACAGGAATGACTGAAATTTTAATCCTGGTATCTATGATGAGTTTATTTGCGAATGCAAATGTTATTATAATTTCACAAGGAAACTCACTTGCATAGTTATAGAGTCACAATATGGGGATATGTTTTCTTTATCTCCCAAAGTCTAAAAGATATTAATTTGATGCGTTATATTGATACAAGGACCGTATTCTTGTTTGTTCTATGAACGTTGGTGTTTTTTTTCTTTTTCAATCTGTTTTACTTTTTTTTCCCCCGATTTGTTTTTGCCTAATCGAATTGTGACTATTGAACAGCGGTAAACCACTGTTGCCGTTACTGTTTCAAATACTTTCAATTTAAGGCAAATTTGTTAAATTGGAGGGTTTTCAAAGGAAGATTGAATGCTATTAGGACTGTTATTTGATTTGCACAAAATTTTTCTTTTTTATGATAGACGTTTGGTTTTGGCGACATTAGTTTGAGTATTCCAACATAATGTTACTTGTAATTTTGATACTTAGCGGATTAAAACTAGTTCCTGTTGATAGTTTGGGGTAAACACAAAATAAACTGATGGGAATATGAAACCGACCCGGAAAATTAGCGTTTGGAATTACAACTTTTGCATCCTTCAATTTTTTTTTCTTTTATGTTACCGTGTGAATTTTTTAAACTGGTACAATAAAACATAAGTATGGCACTTATTCCCAAAAACCATGTGACTACTTCATGGAAGCGGAAGTATATTTACGTATATAATCACATATGAATAACAGACATCACGATTTAACTTATGACAATGAATGAAAACATCAGTGCTATTTCAAAAGACATTCAACATCGAGCGTACATGCTTTATTGGAATGAACAACAAACGGAATATCTAACACCAAATACTATCTTACTGTCGATTTTCCTATTAATAGGAGTTCCGGGCAATTTAGCCGTTATATTTGTCTATCAGTTTCGCCTAAGTAAGAAGACAAATGGACGATATTTCATTGTGCCGCTTGCTTGTGTTGATACGGTCGCGTTGTTAATATCTGGAGCCTACAATATCACGCAGAACACAAGGCACGTGCTATTTCCCGGATTCGGTGTATGTAAAGTGTTGAAATATTTGAGCTATATAACTATAAGCACTTCACTATATCTTTTGGGGGTTATCGCAATACAACGATATTTGAAAATATGTAGACCCTTTAAGAGGCAAATGAATTTGAAATGGAGGCGTCGTTCTGTAATGATTTGTGTACTGGCATCAGTCGTATTGTATATACCACTGCTCTTATACTATGGACCAGTAGAGATAAGGAATCCTTATTTTAATGTTACTGGTTACCAGTGCAGTAAACTTCCTGGTTCCCAAACAAAGCTGAAGTGGTTAAAGATTTTCCAAGGATTCTGGTTTATCGTCTCATGTGGCGATGTGATTTTAATAACAATACTGTACATATTAATAACAAAATTCATTATTAAGAATGCAAGGAAGATGAAACATGTGGAAAAGAAAGATAGGAGTGATCCGAAAATACAAATAATTATGCAACCCTCATCAGGTGCAAATAAACCAGAAACTGCAACTCCAAATACCGAAGGATTGGGAATGCCCACAAAGTCTAGTCAACAAAACGCTGCATTCAAAATATCCCTCATGTTTATGACAATTTCTATTGTCGGATTTCTGGCTTTCTTACCTTCGTGGACCCTTATAGTTATTGAAACACACCATCCTTTGTTTTGGAAAAACCTTTCTTCTGTTTCTTTTCACGTATGCCTAGTATTACGTAGAATGTACATGGTTAATCATTTGTGCAATCCTTTCATCTATGGAGTGTTTGATACGGCTTTCCGAGTAGAAGTTAAGAAACTGTTTGGTTGATGAAGTAATCACTAATCTATATTTGCTGTGCATTTTAAATATTAATATTTTTCATCGTATAGTCAATTTATTTTAGAACTTTCTTCAAAACTCTCTGCATTGCTTATAATAGAAAATAAAAGTATATTTTCTTTTAAAAAGAATGGGAAAAAATGTAAAAAGGTTTGTAAATTAATTTCCAATTTTGTTCAACAACGAATAAAATAGTATTAATATTCTTCATTTTCATTTTTTTTTAACAATTTAAAATATACAGTATGATGTTAATGAAAATAATTGGGTTTATTTAAATATGATTGTAAAGAAAATACATGTGTCTTTGTATAGTTGACTATGTCGAATTGATGGTGGAACTGCAATATAAACGGAAAGCTTTCATTGTCATTCCATATATCAAAGTCATAGTGAGTCCCTAAATTATTGTTTAATTGATTGGAACGTATAGAGATTTAACTACTATTATGGTCGACCATTCCTGATGTCTAGCCAAAGGAACTGAGGATGTAATGTCAAAAAGCCAGCGACCAGCAAGCGTAAATAGTTAACAAAGGTACCAGGCTTATAATAAAGCGTAAAATGCGATTTATCGTTTGCCCATTATGGAAATATTTTTCTAAGCGGGTACTCTAGTATCGCTCGATTGATTGATTGATTGATTGTTGGTTGCTTAACGTCCAATGGCAAATATTTCATGCATATATATTCAGGACGAGAACAAGTTCACAATAAATACTATAGGCAGGTCTTGTCATAATAGAGGCCATCTGGGATGATGGTCGGGGAAATTTGGACTGCCACTAAACTAGAGGCTCTAAAGAACCTGTGTCGCTCACCATGGTATATGTGAATATTAAACAAAAGAAGCAGATAGATTCATGACAAAATTGTGTTTTGGTGATGGTGATGTGTTTGTACATCTTACTTTACTGAACATTCTTGCTGCTTGCAATTATCTCTATCTATAATGAACTTGGCCCAGTAGTTTCAGTGGAAAATATTAGTAAAAATTTACAAATTTTATGAAAATTGTTAAAAATTTACTAGAAAGGACAATAACTCCTTAGGGGTTCAATTGACCATTTCAGTCATGTTGACTTATTTGTAAATCTTACTTTTCTGAACATTATTGCTGTTTACAGGTTATCTCTATCTATAATAGTATTCAAGATAATAACCAAAAAACCGCAAAATTTCCTTAAAAATTACCAATTTAGGGGCAGCAACCCAACAACGGGTTGTCCGATTCATCTGAAAATTTAAGGGCAGATAGATCTTGACCTGATGAAGAATTTTACCCGCAGTCAAGATTTCCTCTAAATGCTTTGGTTTTTGAGTTATAAGCCAAAAACTGCATTTTACCCTTATGTTCTATTTTTAGCCGTGGCGGCCATCTTGGTTAGATGACCGGGTCACCGGACACATTTTTAAAACTAGATACCCCAATGATGATTGTGGCCAAGTTTGGATTAATTTGGCCCAGTAGTTTCAGAGGAGAAGATTTTTGTAAAAGATTACTAAGATTTACAAAAAATGTTTAAAAATTTACTATAAAGGGCAATAACTCCTAAAGGGGTCAACTGACCATTTCGGTCATGTTGACTTACTTGTAAATCTTACTTTGCTGAACATTATTGCTGTTTACAGTTTATCTCTATCTATGATAGTATTCAAGATAATAAACCAAAACAGTGAAATTTTCATAAAATTACCAATTCAGGGGCAGCAACCCAACAACGGGTTGTCCTATTCATCTGAAAATTTCAGGGCAAATAGAGATTTGCTCTAAATGCTTTGGTTTTTGAGTTATAAGCCAAAAACCGCATTTTACCCCTATGTTCTATTTTTAGCCATGGCGGCCATCTTGGTTGGTTGACCGGGTCACCGGACACATTTTTTAAACTAGATACCCCAATGATGATTGTGGCCAAGTTTGGTAAAATTTGG
Organism: Mytilus galloprovincialis; assembly: GCA_037788925.1. NCBI lineage: Eukaryota > Metazoa > Mollusca > Bivalvia > Mytilida > Mytilidae > Mytilus > Mytilus galloprovincialis. The sequence continues at coordinate 7,024,690 of CM075334.1, read as the reverse complement.
CCTGGTAGTTTCAGAGGAGAAGATTTTTGTAAAAGTTAACGACGACGGACGCAGGACGACGACGACGCCGGACGCCAAGTGATTGGAAAAGCTCACTTGGCCCTTTGGGCCAGGTGAGCTAAAAATGAGGGTATATTGGATAGGGACAGAAATTTTGCCTTGCAACAGGTCACCTACGGACCCCTCAAAGAGTTGTTGCAAGGGTTCTTAACGTGCAAAAAGCGTGGCACTCTCCTTAAACGAGGCTTCGGATTTAACGTCCCAAATCTGACCGGACGTGACTGCGAACTTGATACATCCCGCCCAGTCAAACGGACGCCCAACTTCGGCAAGCGTTTTACTGCCGGTCGGAAGAAGACCAAGTGACCATATTTCTATTCCCCAGTCACCCTTGGGGGTTAGTATCGCTCGATAAAACCAACAAGTATTTGATAAATATACAATATATGTTTGTTGACAGAAATATAAAATTTATTTGTATGAGCTTTAGAAACAGGACGAACAAAGCCTCTTTTCTCCTGTTTTGCAGCGAGTACAACTAAATTTGATATTTTCCGACAATGTACGTATATTGTTTTTATCATGAAATTACTCCCAACACTTGAAATTAGTAATTAAAATCAAAATCATTGTCTTTTAAAATTTCTAAAAGAAATCGACATCGTCGAAACGCGGACCACAAAGAAGACACCAAAATAAACTGGTTTGGAAGCAGAAATATTCATATTACCGCTTGCTCAACGTGGAAGTGGGGTAACAGGAGACTTTATTTGTACAATAGATAGCTAATTGCAGGATAAATAGTTCTTGTCTGAGTTGACATCCTTACCATCTATATATCAAAGAACGAAAATATGACCAATTACAGGAAACGGACGCCCCTTTAAGAATGCACTAACCAATATGCATCGACGTATTTTATAAACAAATCTTGAATGCGGGTGCACTCGACTCCAATCTTAATTGATTAGGATTGTCAGTTTTCCTATCGAAAGTCTCCGGGCACTCCGACTTCCTCCACTAATAAAAACTGACCGCCACGAAATAGCCTAAATGTGGTTCTTAAAAGTGGCGTTAAAACACCAAAAATCATATGAATGAAAAAAAAAAAAAACACAATGCAATACAATTCAATGATAAAAGAAAATACAAATATCGCACAAAACAAACAATACTTTTATTTGAAATCGAGTAGGTTATACTTTCTGCAACAGTCTTTTATAAAGTAAGTCAAGTCAACATTAGACTATCAATATTCAAATCTCCTAAACCAAAAAAATTGAAAGGGAGCTTACATCAATAGATATAAACAATTCACCAAAGTTTCATGGACATTGGTGAAAGCCTTTTTGAGTTATTGTCCGAAGTGTTAAAAATCCCTCTTTTTTTTATGAATAAAGCCCCATAAATCCAAAACTTAAAATCTGAAATTTATAAAAATTGAAAGGGAGCTTACATCAATAGATATAAAAAATTCACCAAAGTTTCATGGACATTGGTGAAAGCGTTTTTGAGTTATTGTCCGAAGTGTGGACGACGGACCCCCTTTTTTATGAATAAAGCCCCATAAATCCAAAACTTAAAAAAAAACGAAAGGGAGCTTACGTCAATAGATATAAACAATTCACTTAAGTTTCAAGGACATTGGTGAAAGCGTTTTTGAGTTATTGTCCGAAGTGTGGACGACGGACCCCCTTTTTTATGAATAAAGTCCCATAAATCCAAAACTTAAAATCTGAAATTAAAAAAAAACGAAAGGGAGCTTACATCAATAGATATAAACAATTCACTTAAGTTTCATGGAAATTGGTGAAAGCCTTTTTGAGTTATTGTCCGAAGTGTGGACGACGGACCCCCTTTTTTATGAATAAAGCCCCATAAATCCAAAACTTAAAATCTGAAATTAAAAAAAAAACGAAAGGGAGCTTACGTCAATAGATATAAACAATTCACTTAAGTTTCATGGAAATTGGTGAAAGCGTTTTTGAGTTATTGTCCGAAGTGTGTCCGACAGACGGACAGACAGACGGACGGACAACGGTATACCATAATACGTCCCGTTTAAAAGACGACGGGCGTATAAAAAGTAAAATCACAAAAATACAGAACTCAAAAGGAAAAACAAATCGGAAAGTCCCTAATCAAATGGCAAACTCAAACGACAAAACACAACAAAAACGAATGGACAATAACTGTCATATTTCTGACTAATTAGTACAGGCTTTTCAAATGCAGAAAATGGTGGAGTAAACCTGGTTATATAGCGCAAAATCTCTCATTTTGGAATTGAGGATTTTTGGTCCATAATGCTCTTCAACTTCGTACTTTATTTGGCTTTTTCAACTTTTTTGGATTCGAGCGTCACTGGTGAGTCTATTGTAGACGAAACGCGCGTCTGTCGTATATACAAAATTTAGTCCTGGTATCTATGATGAGTTTATTTACAACCACTGGGTCGATCCCACTGCTGGTGGAGATTTATTTCCCCGAGGGTATCACCAGCCCAGTAGTCATTACTTTTTGTGCTGACATGAATTATCATTGATATGGTTATATTTATAAATTAACTATTTACAAAATTTAGAATTTTTGAAAACTAAGGCTTTTATTTTACCTCAGGCATAGATTACCTTCCCTGTATTAGGCAAAACTTTTAGGAATTTTGGTCCTTAATGCTCTTCAACTTGATTTTTTTATTTGGCCTTTTCAACTTTTTGGGATTCGAGCGTCACTGATGAGTCTTTTGTAGACGAAACGCGCGTCTGGCGTATATACAAAATTTAGTCCTGATATCTATGATGAGTTTATTTGTACAACAGTCTCGTGTCAAATTCCGCGTCGACAACTACGATTGTTAATTTCTAGGTTTATTTTCTCGTACGAGTTATTTCACAAAATAATGTCGATACTTTTCATAGCCCACAATACGGTAAGTGGCTTCGAATTATTGAAGACCGATCTTACTTATGGCCAGTAATTGCTCTCGCATGTGTCATTACGAGTACATCAAAAGCCCAGTAGCTAGCAGCTCGGTACTTTGATGGAAATACGAGCATTACTGTAGAGCCTTTAATTGTCAAAAAAAGTCTAGTCAACAAAACGCTGCATTCAAAATATCCCTTATGTTTAGGACAATTTCTATTGTCGGATTTCTGGCTTTCTTACCTTGTGGCCCCTTATAGTTATTGAAACAAACCATCCTTTGTTTTGGAAAAACCTTTCTTCTGTTTCTTTTCACATATGCCTAGTATTACATAGAATGTACATGGTTAATCATTTGTGCAATCCTTTTATCTATGGAGTGTTTGATACGGCTTTCTGAGTAGAAGTTAAGAAACTCATTGGCTGATGAAGTAATCACTAATCTATATTTGCTGTGAAGTTTCGAATATTTATTTTTTCATCGTATAGTCAATTTATTTTAAAAATTTCTTCAAAACTTTCTGCATTGCCTATTATAGAAAAAAAAAGTATATTTCCTTTTTAAAATAATAAAAAAATATAAAAAAGGTTTGTAAATTAATTTCCAATTTTGTTCAATAACGAATAAAATATAGTATTTATATTCTTCATTTCATTTTTTTAAAAATTTAAAATATACAGTATGATGTTACTGAAAATAATTGGGTTTATTTAAATATGATTGTAAAGAAGATACATGTGTCTTTCAGAGATGGGTCTGATTACTTTCAATGTAATTGATTAAATTACAATTACTTTGTCATTTATATGATTAAATTAAATTAACGATTACATCATTTCTGAAAGTATCTGATTAAATTAATGATTACATTGGCAAAGAAATCATGATTACATCTGATTACAATGAATTAGAAAAAAACCATTTTGAATGATGTAAATGAATAAACATTTAATATAGCTTCATGTATATAGATATAGGAAGATGTGGTGTGAGTGCCAATGAGACAACTCCCCATCCAAATAACAAGTTATAAAAGTAAACCATTATAGGTCAATGTACGGCTTTCCACACGGAGCCTTGGCTCACACCGAACAAAAAACTATAAAGGGCCCCAAAATTACTAGTGTAAAACCATTCATAGCATTTTTGAAAAAGGATTTTTTTTCAAAATTTATTATAAAATGATAACTTCAAACTTCCATGTAATAAACCACAAAAGTTAAATGTATATATACATGCACATTGTGTCACTGGTTACGACCCATCACACTTTTATCATCATTGATCTCTGAATTGTTTTGACTTCAATTGAATAAAGTTTTATGAAGAATTTGCTGTAACTTGTCTTCTGATCTCTTCCAGATGCTATATGTATTACAAGGTGCAGTTTATGGAAGTTAAAATATGAATGAAATAAAGTTACCAGTTAAAAACTATGTGAAATTTTAATAGAATTGTTAATCAAATTGTAAACAAATCCATACCAAAATTTGTTTATTTAAACAACATATTTGTCCAACTTTTAATTTAGTTTTAGTTTGTGCTAATTAGATAAATGATCACATGTCTGGTTTATCTTTTATCATATGTATTGCCCTACAGCTATGCTAAATTGGTAATTGCAATAAAAACAAACCTTAATTGATCTCCTACCTGTCAATTCAAATTTGACAAAAATCACAATTTTGACAAAAGAATATAATTCAGGGTTTATAAAGAAAAAGTATTACTTAAATGTAACAGTTATTATCAAATATATATGTACATCTGTAAATTGTTAATATATATACAATATCATTCAAAGGCCAGAGACATATAATTGTAGTTTACTGATGTATGCAAATCAATTAGCATGCTTAAAGTAAAAAAAAAGTATTTTAACATGTAAAATATTTATTAAATATATATGAATAACAAAAAGGTTCATTTATTGACATAAACCCAGTTTTAGATTTTTTCATTGTAATCAGAATGTAATCAAAAGTAATCAGGATTACAGGCTATTTTGAAAAGTAATTGATTAAATTGAATTACATGTAATCAGATTTGAGGCTGATTAATGATTACTTGAAAAATTGTAATCAATTACAACTGATTAATAATTACAATTACAATTACCCCAACTCTTGTGTCTTTGTATAGTTGACTATGTCGAATTGATGATGGAACTGCAATATAAATGGAGCTCTTTCATTGCCATTCCATATATCAAAGTATAGTGAGTCCCTAAATAATTGTTTAATTGATTGGAACGTATAGAGATTTAACTACTATTATGGTAGACCATTCCTGCTGTCTAGCCAAAGGAACTGAGGATGTAATGTCAATAAGCCAACTACCAGAAAGTTTAAATAGTTATCAAAGGTACCAGGCTTATAATAAAGCGTAAAATGCTATTTATCGTTTGCCCATTATGGAAATATTTTTCTGAGCGGGTACTCTAGTATCGCTCGATAAAACCAACAAGTATTTGATAAATATACAATATATGTATGTTGACAGAAAATATAAAATTCATTTGTATGAGCTTTAGAAACAGGACGAAAAGCGAGGCTTTGCCGACAATGTACGTATATTTTTTTATCCTGAAATTACTCCCAACACTTGAAATTAGTAATTAAAATCAAAATCATTGTCGTTTAAAATTTCGCAAAGAAATCGACATCGTTGAAACGCCACAAAGAGGACACCAAAATAAACTGGTTTGGAAGCAGAAATATTCATATTGCCGCTTGCTCAACGTGGAAGTGGGGTAACAGGAGACTTTATGTACAAGTACAAATAACGCCAAATTATGTTTATTTACCTGTTATTTGTACAAAAGATAGCTAATTGCAGGATAAATAGTTCTTCTCTGAATTGACATCCTTATCATCTATATATCAATGAACGAAAGTATGACCAATTACAGGAAACGGACCCCCTTTAAGAATGCACAAACCAATATGCATCGACGTATTTTATAAACGTATCTTGAATGATGGTAGCCGAGTGGTCTAAGTTGTTACTACTGTTATCACTTGCCAGTCAACACTGAGGTTGAGATCGAACCCCGCTCGTGCAGGTGCACTTGACTCCAATCTTAATTGACTAGGATTGTCAGTTTTCCTATCGAAGGTCGGTGGTTTTCTCCGGGCACTCCGACTTCCTCCACCAATAAAAACTGACCGCCACGAAATAGCCTAAATGTGGTTCTCAAAAGTGGCGTTAAAACACCAAAAATCATATGAATGGAAAAAAAAAAAAAAAAAAAAAAAAAAAACACAATGCAATACAATACAAATATCGCACAAAACAAACAATTCTTTTATTTGAAATCAAGTAGGTTATACTTTCTGCAACAGTCTTTTATAAAGTAAGTCAAGTCAACATTAGACTATCAATGTTTAAATCTCCTAAACCATGGTAACAAGGCAAAACCGAGGAAATCGCATGCACTCTAAAAGTAACGAGAACAGAAACGTCGAAAGGGTCAAAAGTTTCCTGTTATTAATGCATTACACGCTATGCAAATCTACTCAGTTAAAATGTCACTTTCGCTTAAATAAAAAGTAAAATCACAAAAATACTGAACTCGGAGGAAAATCAAATCGGAAAGTCCCTAATCACATGGCAAACTCAAACGACAAAACACATCAAAAATGAATGGACAATAACTGTAATATTTCTGACTTAGTACAGGCATTTTCAAATGCAGAAAATGGTGGAGTAAACCTGGTTTTTGTAGCGCCAAATCTCTAATTTTGTACAACAGTCTCGTGTCCGAGATAAATAACCGAGTCGACAACTACGATTGTTAATTTCAAGGTTTATTTTCTCGTACGAGTTATTTCACAAAATAATGTCGATGCTTTTCATAGCCCACAATACGATGAGTGGCTTCGAAATATTGAAGACCGATCATACTTATGGCCAGTAACTGCTCTCGCATGTGTCATTACGAGTACATCAAAAGCCCAGTAGCCAGCAGCTCGGTACTTTGATGAAAATAGGAGCATTACTGTAGAGTCTTTAATTGTCAAAAATAGCATCTAGTTTAATATAAACTGGTACAGTGAAAGTGTCCTATTGTATATAATTTTGATTTGGACTGAATAAAAATAAGGCAGTGTGGTGTAAGTGCTTATGAAACTATCCACTAAAGTTCAAATGAAATGAAAGCAAGCAATATAGGCAACCGAATTGCCTTCAACAATGAAAAAAACCAAACAGTATGGTCGGCTATAAAAGGCCTCTGACCAAAACTATTTTCGACATACAAATATAAACTAACGCCAACCACTGAACTACAGGCTCCTGACTTGGGACAGGCACTCAAAGAGTGTGATGGTGTTTTACAGGTTTGCAAACGCTCAACCCTCCCAGAATTGGGACACTGATGTAACAGTACAACAGAAAAACAAACTTTAAATCTCAGTTGTTAACTTGATTTAATTTATATATATATCATGTTGTAACACCACTGTTCTAGGTTAAGGTATCTTTGATTTTGAAATAGTTAATATCTTTAATGTAATGCACAATTTTATCAACAGTAATATTTTATGTATGTGGAAGACTTTTCATGTTAATATAGAAAACTATTTGCTTTATCACGTTTACGTTTGAATTTTACCCCCAAATAAGAATGTTTTTGATATATTCACTTCTTGAAAAACTTTGCCACATCAGGGAGGATAACGTAGATATAATGGAAGATACTTTTGATAAAGTAATTTGTATGATATAATGTCTTGTGAATTTACATATTTTATGATAAAGCCATTTTTTTTCTAAGCATATATTTAGAACTATCTTCTCATAAATATTTTGTATCAACTTCACAAATAATACATGATAGTCTTGGTGTATAGATTCTGCTCACTAACGTTGACTAACATCTTAATAACGTGTTATATTGTTCTTTCATTTGTCTTTTCTGTATTATTAATATTACTTTTACTGTTTAGTCTGTTTTCTGTGATATCCATTTGACGTGGCTCGGTACTTATACACCCCGTCAATGAGTTGTTTGTATTATCTTTCATTTTTGCCGGTGTGTGTTTGAACGTGTAACTTTTTGTGTTTCTTTGGTACATATAACAAGTACTTTTAAAGATCCAGCCATTCTGTTATAGTTCTATTATAATTTTGAAAATACTTTGAACGACACACGTAGTGGTATAACCATATGTGGATTCTTTAAATTTTTAAAGAAGATCTGGATGATTTTGTCTGAAATAAGTTCTAACAGAACTTTTGATTTTTCAACCCTGTATACTACCATTTCCCATGTGAAATTATAATTTTGAAAATACTTTGAACGACACAATTGGTTAAAAATGGCTAGTCATTTTGTTTAATTTGTTCGGGGCGTACTCCATGTTTTAGATTCACCACTTTAGCTCTTTCGTAAAAAAGATAAGTTTAGCACATCTATTATTGATCCAAATTGAAAGTAACCACGTTTTTATGTCCCAAAAGATTTGTAGTTTTTGTGGGATCAAAGTTTCTGATCATAGAGGACCAACGGGGATCAGATGTCCAAAGAACTTATCTTATGACTTTGCTTTTGATACACGTAATCAGGGACAGGGTGCTAATGCTATGTCTTCAGAAAATCTTTCTTCCATCCCCGATAAAAGTGAAAATGGCGCGCTGGAAATCATGGCGGGTAATGTAGCCAAAACCCCAAAACAAAGCCTTGACGAGACTTTGTCAGCTCTAGAGCAAGAGAACGAAAAACTTTTAGAAGAAATTAAATTGCGTGAACTGGTCGAAAAGAACAAAACTCTGAAAAAGAAACTTAAGCAAACGGACTTTAACGTGAAACAAAAACATGACCAAACTAACAAAATTGATTTAGAATCCTTGAGAAAAGACAAAAACTTGAAACAGAAAATAACAGAAAGGATTAGTGAGCAAATTATTCATATCTGACGATTCCGATAGTGATACAGAATCAGAAGGTGAGATTCATTTCAAACAAACATTCAAAACACTTAACTATCCTAAGTTCAAACTCAAAAAGAATAAAAACCTTTCAAAATCTGGTTCATCTAGAAAATCTAGTGATAAGGCTATTTTTCATATTGCATGGCCTCATGAGTTTGCTGGGAGTGACGATATCGAATTCATGTCCTTAAGTATGCCTGCTCTTGTCAGAGGAGAAAATTACATTATACATAACATTGAACCCACAGAATATAGAGACAAACGTGCTGAACATCTGACACAGCTAATGTTTTACAGTGAACAATTTATATGGTCTGATGTGCTTGCATTTCACAAAGATGTACTTCGAGAAATAGAAACTGGTCGTGCTTCATGGAATGACAATTTTGACTTTTGCAAAGCAAGTCGCTTGCATCAGTCACATCCAAGGTTTTATTGTTTAGCTTACAACAAAGGCTCATGCAGCAAAAAAGAATTACACAAAAATACTCTGGGTTTATTAGAGGAATATTTCTGTAGTTCATGCTGGATTAAACGAAAAACTATAATGAATCACGCTGCAAAAGATTGTCAAAGTCAAAAACAGTTCCAGGGTAATGCAGGTCGAGGTCGCGGTTCAGACTATGTCCAAAATTGGCAACATGACTTTCCTGCACACAGATGACTACGAAAAGTATGTGGTATTTCAGCTAAAACTATTGATGTATCAACACAAACTGACAATTCTTGTACACATAATGAAATCAATTTAAAACCAAAATCTTTAATTACACTTTCAAAATTGCAAAACAGATCAAATGTTGATACATGGTTTAAAAGTACTGTTATTGATAGTGTAAACCATACATGTAGAAATATTGAAAATGACTTTACACAGGTAGATAATAATGTTAATTATGATATTAATCAGGTGTGTCAAAATCCTGTTGTTCTTCATGATATTGTTTTTAAATCAGGTGTTCCAAATTATCTTGGATCACAAATACGTGTTCCTTCAACAATGAATATTCCTATTTGGAGAAAATTGTTAAATAGTTATTATGACTATAAAATTGTTGATTTTTTAGAATTTGGTTGGCCTGTTGGCTATAGCAAACATGAATTTCCAGAGACTTTTGTTAGAAATCACAAGTCAGCATTGTTTTTTAGTGAGCACATAGATGAATATATAAACAAAGAATTATCATATAATGCTTTAGTTGGCCCTTTCAAGGTCAACCCTTTTCAAGTTCCTTTAGCTACCTCACCTTTGTCTTCTGTTCCCAAAAAAGATACTATAGAGAGAAGGACTATCATGGACTTGTCCTTTCCCATAGGTACTTCAGTCAATGATGGCATACCAAAACACACTTACATGGGTGACCCATTCACATTACATTACCCTGCCACTGATCACTTAGTACAGCTTATAAACGAAAAGGGTCCCAACTGTCTATTGTACAAAGTGGACATAAAGAGATGTTACCGTTGGTTACCAGTTGATCCCTATGATTATCATTTGTTAGGACTAGTCTGGAATCACAAGTTATACTTTGACACTAAAATTCCCTTCGGTTTGCGTACAGGGGCTATGGCAGCACAAAGGACCACAAATGCTATAATGTACATGTACAGAAACATGGGTTACAATGGTGTTAATTATATAGACGATATAGGTTCAGCTGAAACGACAGAATTTGCCGGGAATGGTTTTCACATTCTCAAAACCTTAATTGATGATCTTGGTTTTAAAGTTGCAGAGCAAAAGTGTTGTGCACCTGACACAAATATGATATTTCTTGGAAAACAATTTGACACTGTAAAAATGACAATTTCGATTCCCAATGACAAATTATGTGAAATAAAAGGAGTTATTGAGAAATTATTGACTAAGAAAACTATCACAAGAAAAAAGCTTGAATCAATTATTGGAAAATTGTCCTACATAGCTGATTGTATCAGATCGGCAAGGTTATTCATTGCACGCTTGCTTGCTCTACTCAGAACTATATCACGCAAAGGTCATCACATTAATTTGAATGGCGAAGCCAAAAAAGACTTGAAATGGTTTTTAAAATTCATGACAAGGTTCAATGGAAAAACAACAATTCCAGAGCATATCTGGACCAAACCGGACCAATTAATACAAACTGATGCGTCTTTATCAGGAATAGGTGGTATTTTTTTTAATAGTTGCATCACTGAGTACTTTCATTGTGATATACATACATCTTGGTCAGGTCACCATATTAGTGTTTATGAACTTCTGGCTGTCCTGATCAGTTTTAAAGTGTGGGGTAACAAACTGCAAAATAAACGTATTGTGTTGCAATGTGACAATTCATCTTCAGTCAGTCTACTTAATACAGGTAGATGTCGTGATAAAATCATGCTAAGCATAGCAAGAAACATTTGGTTAATTTGTGCTCAATATAACATTCAGATCAAAGCGATTCATATTCAAGGAATAAAAAATCGAGCAGCAGATATATTGTCGCGTTGGACATCACTTGAAAACCCTTATGCAAAACTGTCGACTGCTTTAGATGACAATTATATGTTAGATATTGAAGTGTTGGACAATTTATTTAAGTTAGACTTTTCAATTTAATTTCAGAAACTGGATCACATGAATGGCTTTCACTTCGTCGGAAAGCAAGAACAGTTTTAAAAGCAGCTTTCAGACCGGAAACCTTTAAAAATTTGAGGACTCAGCTTAATACATATCTTTTGTTTTGTGAAAAGTTTTGTAGATCAGCATTTCCTGTTGATCAAGAGACACTCTGCGGATATGTGTGTTTTTTGTCAGATAACTTTAAGAATAGTGGATCCGTTAGAAACTACTTATCAGGTGTTAAAACTTGGGCCATTCCGTTAAATTTTGATACTGAGGAATTTAATTCACCGTCGCTCAGACTAACCTTGTCAGGTATTGACAAGCTTAATACTAATGTTCCAAATATAAAATTACCATTTGAACCATATCATTTGAACCGCATGTTTGAAATCCTAGATATGACAAGTGTACAGGATGCTGTAATGTGGGCTGTTATTATGATAAGCTTTTATGCTATGCTTAGAAAATCACAATTCGCTAACAATTCAAGGACAACGTTTAACCCTAAGGAGCAGTTAACCAGAGGTGACATTCAAATTACCGAGGAAGGATTAATTATCGATATACAGTGGTCAAAAACTAGTCAAAAACACAAAAATATTCACCAGATTCCTCTTAAAAGAGTTGAGGATTGTGTTCTATGTCTGGTACATTCTAGAATGGTATCAATGTTGCCTGCACTACCAGGAGAACCTGCTTTTGGTCTAAGTGATAGTAAGGGAAAGATTTGTGCCTTTTCAAAATCAGATATCGACAAAATCCTTCACAAACTCTTAGTGCGTTGCGGAATAGATACTTCACACTACTCGTTTCATAGCTTGCGTAGAGGCGATGCAACTTGTGCATCAGCTGCTGGATGCACAGACTCGGAAATTTGTACAATAGGCAATTGGGCTTCCTCTTGCTACAAGGGCTACATCAAACACTCTACTGACAAACTTTATTACATCTCAAGCAAAATGGGCCTTTTTTGCAAACTTTCCTACTCATAAATGTCCATGTTTTTTGTCCTCTCTTTCATTTGATCTCTGTGCTTGGCATTGCGTTGCCTTGGTGATTGTGGTGTTTAGTTTTTATATGACATATTGTTGAACATAACATTGTTTCTTTATGCGTGTTTGCATATTTATATTTTGTATGCGTATTTGCATTTGATTTATTAAACACCACCTTTGAATGCCAGCACAGACTTCAGTTTTATATAGCCATTCTAAAAGTACAGTACAAATTGGTTAAAAATGGCTAGTCATTTTGTTTAATTTGTTCGGGGCGTACTCCATGTTTTAGATTCACCACTTTAGCTCTTTCGTAAAAAAGATAAGTTTAGCACATCTATTATTGATCCAAATTGAAAGTAACCACGTTTTTATCCCTCCCGCCCACCCAATTAAGAATCGTTGTTTGCATTTCATATGTATTATGTTGAAATGTTTTTTGTTGACATGTATTAGCTTGCAACTTTAGTGAAATGTTGTTTGAATTTTTTTTGAATTTTTTTTTTGTTGTTTAATTTTTCAAAATTACTTTTACCTTTATAGGTGATTGTGGTGTTCAGTTTTTATATGACATATTGTTGAACATAACATTGTTTCTTTATGCGTGTTTGCATATTTATATTTTGTATGCGTATTTGCATTTGATTTATTAAACACCACCTTTGAATGCCAGCACAGACTTTAGTTTTATATAGCCATTCTAAAAGTACAGTACAAATTATTTTATATTTCTTCCTGTGTGACGTTAACATTCTGCGTCATACACGCGACTCTACACAAGAGTTGACGTGAATGCAGTCACAGGTCTTCAAATATTTCAATCCTTTATGGGTTAAGTTAAAACTCATATATAAGTAAGCAATTCATGTGGTTGTTACATTTGATAGATGCTGTTTTCTGCTTGTTTGTTAAATATATTGTAGTGTTTGTTTTGAATGAGATTGTGACACAGTTGTATCTGCTGTATCCCTATTTGACAATTTTACCTGTTATGTCTTTTTTGTTCACGCATCGTTTTAGAAATAATGAAATTTGATGCGACTCTCATACAAGTGAGAGGTTTAGCGCGCTATAAAACCAGGTTCAATCCACCATTTTTTTTCTTTGAAAATGCCGGTACCAATTCAGGAATATGACAGTTGTTGTCCATTCGTTTGATGTGTTTTGTCATTGGTTTAGGGATTTTCTGTATTGAATTTCAGTATATTTTTGCTTTTACTTTTTCTCATCTTTTGTCTTAAAAATCTATGGTATTGTTAATCACAAACAATTAGCTTGCACAATTAATACACAATTTTAGAATATTGCACAACTTGTTGCGTGATAAAAAGTCCGGTGACCCATACCTAATACTATTTTTTGAAAAAAAACGTATGGATAAAGTACATTTTGACGAATTATTAAAAAAAATCTATTGGCTTTAAATTTAGACCCGTCATATACCAGAAAACACGTTTAATGTGTATGCACTTTCAGTACCTGTCAAAAGTCTGAAGACTGTATATTAGATGTTGTTGATTATTGCGTTTTTGATATTTTTTTTTCGTTTATTGTTTTGTATATAAATCAGGCCGTCAGTTTTTCATATAGTTCTTCAACGGGTCCGGTACTTATACATCTTCTGATTTCAAATGTTTGGCTTTGAGCGTTCCCTGATGAAGGTAAATCCAGAAAAGCGCTTTGGACGCATGAAATTATTAAACGTGTTGTTTTCAATTTTTTTCACGTTTGAATTGTTTTAAACTGGTAATTTTGGGGCCTTTTATAGTTAGCTGTGAGCTAAATATCCACGTTGAAGATCGTACATTCACCTACAATTGCTTACTTTAATGACAATTGTCTCCAATAAAACATTGTATCATTCTAAATCTTACCGTAGCTTCTTATATTTATTTTATATCAACCGCAAGAACAAACAAACCGAAGTGTAAGCAAGTATGAACACAAAATATCAAAAGACAAAGAAATCAAAGCCTAACAATGATAATTATACAAATGACCGAACTTACATAGAGATCAGATGTGCTCCTTTCTCTTATCTTTTGAAAGTGTCAAATCCGATTGCAGTCAATCATAAAACTAAGGTATTTGAAAAGATCGGTTACTAGATGGAAACAGATACAAAGTATGTATCTAATCTAACATACATTAGAACAAACACAAACATGCCCGAATAGAGAGGTTGTTGTGAAAGAAAGTCTTATCTTTAGAACCAAGAAAAGTGGCAGATTAATAGTTCTTTAATACTAAGGTGTTTCATTACACAGGTTCCACCGTATATGCATTCTATTTGGAAGAGACAATGACTTTTAACGTCGGAAATTATTACGCATTTTCCATTGCTTTATATTGTCTATCTATGAAAATTTTGTTCGAATCAGATAAGAGAAATTTAAGTTACAATCCAGAAGCATTTTCTTTACAAATTTTATTTTAAAGTGCAGTATCCTTTTACTTTGACCTATTGACACACACACATAGGTATTTCCTGTTCTCTCGTCAGATTATGTTTTACATTAATTGTTCAAGTGAAACTTTTCTTTAAGAATACATATACGGATGGAATGAAGAGAAAATTGACGATCAAAGCTATAACTCATTGCTACCAAACCTTTTCGCGAAACAATCTAATATTTTAAGGACATAAATACTTACAAGCGATATGTCTTTGTCTAAACTGACTCACTACGTCCCCCCCCCCCCTTTCCCCCGATTATATTTTCCCCCTGAAATTGTGAATTTGAATTGCTTTACGACGTGTCTCGGTAATTATAGAACCAACATTTATGCCTTTAGTGTCTCTTATGGGTTCGGTTGGATATTGTGTTATGTGTTTTCGATTGTTGTTTGAATTCTGTATTTTCGGTTCATTTTATATATGTCTTATTTGTCAAGTTAAGTTCCATTTTCCTTGACTAAAGTATTATGTTAATTCTAATTCAAATAATTATGACCACACAAATCATTAGTTAAAATATCCTAAAAGACTGTCCTAATCATGATAAACAATGGAACCAGTATTGTGAAATAATTGTGAATTTTCGGATTTCGCTCCATTTAAATGTATGAATTTCAATATTATATATACGCCACAGTTTGTGGTGTCCTGTGCTGTGGTTAAAAGAATATGTCCGTTTTTATTCACCAGTTTACAAGTTGTACTGTACTATTATATTATTTATGTATGCGTTTCTCTGTGCTGTGTAGTATTGGGTTTGTTTGTACTATATTCCTGTCACGGCGTGTTGTCATTTAAGCGCAATTAGTTAAACATTGACATGTAAGCAATTTCATTGGCTAGCGACAAAACCAGGTTTAATCCACTTTTTTCTGAAGTACCAAGTCAGGAATGGGGCAACTGTTATCAAATTGTCCGTCTTTATGTATGTTTTTGTTGTTCTGTTGTTTTCTCTTATAGTTTATGTTCTACCTCGATTTTAGTTTGTAACCCGGATTTGACTTTTGAAAAGCGGTATACTACTTAAAAAATAATTGATGCAAGCTATACTTTATTGTAGTTTTAACATGGGTAGGCATTATATTCGTGATTATTTTTGCCCGAGCGAAAGTGTCGCTCGATCTCGTCTGCTGAACATTCAACCGCAACACAACCAACTGGTGCACCATTTTAGTTGCCAGCCTACTCCATATAGAGATAGGTAGATGTGGTGTGAGTGCCAATGAGACAACTCTCCATCCAATTAACAATTTTAAAAAAGTAAACCATTAGGGGACGACCATTTGATATTCTGGGGGGGGGGGGGGGGGGGGGGGGGGGGGGGGGGGGGGGGGGAGGGGGAGGGCAGGAGGATTTGTTTTTGATCGGTCATTTATTGTTGTAAACTAAGAGGACAGATTATTCATTTTCTGCACTATTGAAGCAAGATTTTTCATTTTTATTAAAGCAAGGGACTGATTATTCATTTTCACAACTATATTTATGATATTCGAAAACATACAATTTTTAAATGATTTGTTTATTATGGATAATACATGTATAGTCAAGTAATTATGTTCCATTTAATCAGAATTACTCATCATTTTCTGCAAAAATGAATCTTTTATATTCCAAACTGCATATACGTGTATCGCATCCATACATAGTATTAAAATTTGATCGTAACTAGCCTCTTTTAAATTTTTTTTTGAAGGGTTTTGGAGCCACTGAAGGCCCAAAAAGCTATAGAACAAATGATGCAAAATCATGGTTTCCGGGTGTTCTTAAGACACTTCATTATCTGAAAATGCAAGTTTTGTTTTTATAATTTTTTGACAATGTTCTGGTCTCAAAGCAAACTATAAATTCAGTGTAAGACTTGAGTTTTTAGGGACACCATCAAAAGACCAATGTGCATGATAAAGCAAAAATCGAATTCACATAGTTAAGTCTGACTGGCTGCTGTTTTTTTTTTTAAACTCATCAAGTTTATAACAAAATTACTAGATTACAAAAGGAATGCAACACTAACAGAACGCAGAAGGGCAATCAATGAACAAAAAACAAATAAATAAGAAACATTGATCCCGAAAAATCAGCGCTACATCTGAGGGAAAACAGAACTTGCTTCTTGCAAGGCACTCGCCGTGAACACAATATGATATGAAGTTTCCTACATGAGGCATTTGCCTCAATGTATTTACGGCCCTGTTAAATTTAAAGTGAGGTTAGGTTTCCGGAGACAATATACCTCAAGTTAAAGGAAACCAATTTTCAGACATTTCAAGTATATTTTAATAATATTTATACTTTTATTATTTAAAAAAATTGGGAAGTGTTTCCGGATTTTTTTTGGGGAAAAAGATTAATTTATGAAGAATCTGATGCCATCTCATACTTTTGATTAGACCTGCTGAATTATATATTTTCAATACATTGCAAGTCAGGTAATTTATTTTCAAACTACCACAGAACAAACCATTTATTTTTGTGATTATCAAGGCTGAGTAATTTATTTTCAAAATCCTCCTGCAACCCCCCCACCCCACCCCAAGGATATCAATCGGTCATCCCCTTATAGATCAATGTACGGCCTTCAACAAGGAGCCTTGGCTCACACCGAACAAAAGGGCCCCAAAATTACTAGTGTAAAACCATTCAAACGGGAAAACCAACGGTCTAATCTATATAAATTAAAAAAAACGAGAAACGAGAAACACGTATAAATTACATAAACAAAGTTAACGACAACTACTGTACATCAGATTCCTGACTTAGGACAGGTGCAAACACATTTGCAGCGGGATTAAACGTTTTAATGGATCCAAACCTTCTCCCTTTTTCTGAAACAATAGCATAACATAGAAAAACACGGTAAAAAAATTGGCAGGCTTAACTCAATCAAAAAACGTACATTAATACACTATAAACGAATAAATTTGATCTGCGATATCTGAATGCAAATGCACAGTTAATAAAATATTAGGGACAAACATTCAAGGCCAGAAAGTAAACAAACAAGTCCAAACAAAGCCATGGCAATTCACCACTGTGAAATATTTAACCCTTCGAAAATATTCACTTTAGAAAAAACCGGTTTTAAAAAAATATAGGTAAATCTTGAAGTTTATACAAATGTAGTAAGAAGAAGTGAAACTTCGAATATATTCCAAATAATCAAAGCTGGTGTATAGACAAGATCCATATAAATATAAAATAACAAAAAAGCATTATAAACAGTATCAACAGGTCGAATTAACAAGAAAATACGATTTGACAGTACTCGCAGTTACTGACAGCTAGTTAAAAGCCAAAAACAATTAATACTATAGTCGCCGTCAGCTGAAATTCGTAGCGGTTATCGGTAAAAATGATCTAAACTATCAATCGCGTTCACTCGAGATATAGTTTTTCACATTCCATTCATAAATCGCAAAAAGAAAAACCACTACTGACCTACCTTTTAAGTGATCGCACTGTAATAATCCTGACCTTCACTTTTTCATAGACGATTTTGAATGGTGGAATCAGCCATTGTTTTTACCGGAAGTGTTTCCGTGGAGTTCAATTTCATAAAATTTGCATAAAGCGCGGGAAACCTTATCACATCAATGAAAGGAACATTTCAGGAAACTGCGTACAGTGACGAATGTCGTATGTAAACAAATGATCCTCATAGAAACGAAGATGGCGGAATTACAATGGAAAATATTCTGGAAAATGTGAAGGTCAGGATTATTACAGTGTGATCACTTAAAAGGTAGGTCAGTAGTGGTTTTTCTTTTTGCGATTTATGAATGGAATGTGAAAAACTATATCTCGAGTGAACGCGATTGATAGTTAAGATGATTTTTACCGATAACCGCTACGAATTTCAGCTGACGGCGACTATAAAAAAAAAATCATGCATCAGAGACATAACTGTTTAGGCAGCAACCATTTGATTTTCTGGGGGGGGGGCTATGGTTTTTTTTTCTGGACAAATTTTTTTTTTCGCCTATGGCGAAAAACAATCTATTTTTTTCGCGCCAAGTCGAAAACAATTTTTTCCTTTCAATTTTAGCATTACATATAGTGGCAGCTGAGGGTGAAACAAACAATTTTTTTTTCTCAGAATCAAAAACAAATTATTTTTTTCTCCAAAAACTGGAAACAAACTTTTTTTTCCAAAAAAAACCATAGCCCCCCCCCCCCCCCCCCCCCAGAAAATCAAATGGTTGCTGCCTTAACAGAGGCTTCAGAATACCATTTGTTGGCATCTTCAGGACTTGAGTAAGTGTTTTTCTTCATGTGCTCAATTATTCTATCCCATGAACATGGATAAGTTTGATATGCTTAAGAAGTAAAAGCACCTATTTTTCCGACAAAAAAAAACACTTTTCTTCTTTTTCATAAGAATGGTAGGTGCTGCAAAAGAAAATAAAATAATACGCGTATTTAAAAAACAGCAAACAGAAAAATTGTTGAATATTTAATAAAATAAAATAGATCTAAAAAATAAACATGAAAAATAAAAGAAGAAAACCGGTGTACTCGATTTTTAACCGAGTTGCATGATTATGCTTGTTTTTCCAAAAATCTCAACACAGTCATTGCTAATTTTGTAATATATTTTCGTGCTAAGTAGAAACCAATTTGAGAAGGAAGAATTTGAGAGGTAATTTATTAACTAAAGGAATATTTGATAATTTTAAGAGATTTCAAAGAACAATTCCAAAAAAAAAAAGGGGGCGGGGGTATAACCCTTATTACCGAAAGTAGTCTAAGAAACATATGGTTGGGTCATGCGGATCTTATAAAAATAAATATTTATGCATCATTAAAATAAAAAAAAAAATATTGTTAACTTACCATTGCTTGCATCGTTAACATCTGTCATGTTGATTAACACAATCCACGTGTACTATAAAATCACAACCCAGGGACGAGTGCTCGCTTCAACACAATTAAAAGGGGGAGGCATACATCTGATTTGTTTGGAACATAAAAATTTAAAATTTCATTGAATGTGTTGACAAAAAAATAAATCTTTATATCTAGGCAATCGGTTTTACCTATCTATTATATATTACTGTTGGTGGAGATTAATTGCCCCGAGCACTTGTTGTGCTGACATGAATTATCATTGATATTGTTATATTTATATAATAACTATTTACAAAATTTAGAATGTTGGAAAACTAAGGCTTTTTTTTTTACCTCAGGCATAGATCACCTTCGCTGTATTAGGCAAAATTTTTAGGAATTTTGGTCCTTAATGCTCTTCAACTTGATTTTTTTATTTGGCCTTTTCAACTTTTTTGGATTCGAGCGTCACTGATGAGTCTTTTGTAGACAAAACGCGCATCTTGCGTATATATAAAATTTAGTCCTGGTATCTATGACGAGTTTATTTACAACCACTGGGTCGATGCCACTGCTGGTGGAGATTTACTTTCCCGAGGGTATCACCAGCCCAGTAGTCAGCACGTTTTGTGCTGACATGAATTATCATTGATATTGTTATATTTATATATTAACTGTTTACAAAATTAAATTTTTTTGAAATACTAAGGCTTGTCTGCCCCAGGCATAGATTACCTTAGCTGTATTTGGCAACATTTTTAGGAATTTGAATCTCAATGCTCTTCAGCTTCGTACTTTATTTGCCCCTTTTTTTTTTTGAAAACTTTTTTGGATTCGAGCGTCACTGATGAGTCTTTTGTAGACGAAAAGCGCGTCTGGCGTATATATAAAATTTAGTCCTGGTATCTATGATGAGTTTATGTACATAGGCGGATCCAGGATGTGCACTGTGGGCCTAGTCCCGCTTTTATGGGATAAATTGTATGGATGATATAGGGAATCATTGAAGCATCACTGGACCCCCTCCCCCCTCTTTTTTTTTTTAGCTCAGACAGCCGCGCGCGTCCTTATGAAAAGCTCTGTATAAACATATACATTTTGTTTTTATTTTTATGCCCCACCTACGATAGTAGAGGGGCATTATGTTTTCTGGTCTGTGCCTCCGTTCGTCCGTTCGTTCGTCCCGCTTCAGGTTAAAGTTTTTGGTCGAGGTAGTTTTTGATGAAGTTGAAGTCCAATCAATTTGAAACTTAGTACACATGTTCCCTATGATATGATCTTTCTAATTTTAATGTCAAATTAAAGTATTGACCCCAATTTCACGGTCCAGTGAACATGTAAAATGATAGTGCGAGTGGGGCATCCGTGTACTATGGACACATTCTTGTTATTTATGTTTTAATTAATTTTAGTTTGCGATGGATGATGAAACAAAAGAAAGGATTCGCGGGGTTTTGCTGTCTTTTATAGGCTTCCACTTGCTGTCGCAGCCTTCTATCGCCAAGTACTGCAAATTATACCGGCAGTGACCCGACCTTCACCTGATCCATTACTTGATATTCGTCACAGAATATGTGATGAACAGATAGAAACTTGGGACGGAAAAGACGTTTTTACTGCCTTTTCCTCCCATAGATATTCTTTTTATCTTGCTACCAGAGAATATCCAGAAAGCCTGCTGAAGTTAACGAGGTGCACGCACAACGAGTTTCCAAACGACGTCGGACGAAATTACAGGCTATCTCGTGTAAATAGAGTAATGCTGTATATGATGTGGATCAGATCATACCCTTCATATCACAACCTTTCTTTGATATTCAATGCAAGTGTTGCGACAATATACAATGAGATTCATAGATGTATTCCTATATTTAACCGGACTTTGGAACATTTATTCAATAGCCAACAGTTAATGCAAAGTTAATGGAGAGACAAACGGGGTACATGGCCAAAACTTAGAGACGCCGTTGGAGCATTTGACGGAACATCTACCGTAATATACGTCCGCTAATTGAGACACAGTAACTGTATTATTTGGTCATCGGCATTATTATGCCATACACACACAAGTAGTTGTAGACAATGCTGGGTATATTTGCTATGTAGAAAGTGGGTTTCTGGACCATCAGAATAATGCCCAACAATTAACGTTGATGCAGTAAATCGGGAGAGATGGTCCGCTGTATTTCCCGGAAGACTGTTCTCCTTGGAAACAACATTTATCCAAATCGTCATCTTTTAGTTACACCATTTACAACACCTTAAATTAATAGTAAGCCAGAACATTCGAAGAGAAAGAGCAGAAAACTTAATCGAGTGATTGGTGAATACAGAATTGAAGTGGAACACAAAATTGGTGAATTGAAAAGATACAAAGTATTGAGTACATTATGGAGGCACACAAGACCAAAACTAACAGACATTGTGGAAACATGTGCCGCCTTTGTCAACAGACATAAAACATTGTTTAATTAAATATTCACTACAATAAAACATGCTTTGTTCTTTTCATTTTCCAAATTCTACCAGGACAACAAGAAGCTCAACGTCTTAAAAGATGAAGTGTGACTTAAAATACGCCATTTTCTTTATAACAAATTAAAAAATCCGTCATTTAGACTCTGTAGGAAAATTGTATCATTGTAAATGAAAGCAATAAAATCAATAATGATCTCACTTTATTAAATTTTTGAGACGATCACTCACATTTTACATGTCGTAGTCGTTCTCAACTGTTGAGAGTTCTTGAAAAGGTCTAATAGTTTTGCCTTTTTGCTTCAATCTGACGGTCTTCATCCCTACAAGATGTTTGATGCCTCCATTTGTTGATCAGCATAATTCCTTTTGCAAACTCTAAAGTCTTTACTACGATGACCTGCAATAATTTATAATAGATAGTTTAATTATTTTTGTGTTCCGGTAGCGCTTGAACTGCATATTCATCAATATAATTAAACTCAAAATTTTACCAGTAACTCAACCATGACGGCCAAACTGACGAGCGGACGAGTAATGGTAAATTTGATAACCAAAAACATTCGTGATCGAGACAAATAGTCATATATTTTAAAACGTATCGTGAAGTCTCTGTACAAAGATAATTTTACTTTTTATGTAGCCATCATCAGTTCTCTTTTATAGCAATTGAAACAGTGAAAAAGAACAGATATTGGGTAAAATCATGCAGACAAGGAAAACCACAATGATATAAAAATAAGATGTGGTATGATTACCAATGAGACAACTGTCCACAAGAGAGCAAAATGACACAGACATTAACAACTATAGTTCACCGTACGGCCTCCTGCTTTTTTTTTTAAGTTCTAAACTCTGGATGATCAGAAAAACAAAACGATCCAAGGGTCATTTGAAGTAATTGGCCACAGTTTACTAGATGCATTATATCAGAATTATAAACTTCAAACAATATATTTTTTCTGAAAATTGTCAACTTTAAAGTCCACTATAATAATATATTTTAGCACTTTGAGATATACTATACGATGGTCGCCGACTGTTCTTAAATAGCAGACCTTATCTACTTAATTGAATAGGACGACAATCCATAACTGATGCATGTCTTTTCATAACGTACTTTCATTTCTTATTTGTTTTCTCATCAATTTGTGCAATGTAAAATGATTATGTCTTCGGTAACTTTTCCGGGTCGCATTCCTCTGTCTTTTGTTATATTCTTACATTCAGTCAATAGTAGTCGGCTTCTACGAGTATCGAGACTTAAAAATTAAAGTTCGTAGTAACTGGATGAGCGAGTTCTATTCGTGATAAATTAGGTAATTTTGCAGCTTTATCATGTAGGTTTTGTGTGTTACGAACAATAAATAGCAGCAGCTTTTAAGTGTCTTATACTTTGTACTTTCTGCGCTGACCAAAAACCTGGTAAATTTACACTCTCTGTGCCTGTTATGTTACCTTCAATTAGCGACAAGGTCTTTTGTGATGAACGACCGCTGTGCTCCTTCATCAAAACGAAAGTTGTCATCTACCTATACATATTGTTGTCCAGGCTGCCGTTTTTTTTTTTTTATAAAACTATCGAAATAACGACAAACGTGTAGATATGAGCGATATGAACTAACGACAACATTACGATTGCGTTTATGTAAGTTTCATATAGCATACGTAGAAGAATCGTTATAATTTTTGATCGCAAGACAATCGCTCTTTATTTAAAGCATAGGATTCTAGAAAACCACATTCTTTTCATTGGAGGTATATATCATAGAATTGAGCAGACGTAAATAAACCGGATCTCAACACTACACTATAGAAATACAAAAGAAAGTCCGAGAAAACAGGAGTTGGAAGGTGCACAATCAAACTATCCTCTTCATTTTCTACTCTACCTTCTAAAAAAATGCAACTTGTGCAAAAATTGTTCAGAAGTATGTTAACACCAAGATGAGGGTGATTAAAAGGGGGAGTATACTTGAAAAAACGTGAAATAAGACATAATTTCTGTTGCACGAAAAATAAAGACTTTGATGTGACCATTGTTTCCTTGTATATATGAACTTTGTTTTACTTGATATTCCCGATTTAGTATACATATTTATGATATGAATGGTTAACGGCTTTTCCAAAAATATGTGACGATCTTTTTAAAGGCAAATTCAATATCCCGCAGACATAAAAGTGTATTCACGATCTATTTCATTGTCTTTATCAACAAGAATACATACGTTGACGTTGCGCATCTGGTGCAAGAAAATTGGTACCGTTAATTTTATTACTACCACTGGGTCGATGCCTCTGCTGGTGGACTATTAGTCCCCGAGGGTATCACCAGCCCTGTAGCCAGTACTTCGGTACTGGCCTGAAAATACGGATTGTTAATGTGTTATTAAAATTTGCTGTTACAAAATGATAGAAATTATTATAAATTAAGGAATGTATCTCCCTCATGCAAAGCTCTGATTCCTTTCACGGATTTGGCTATACTATTTGGACCTTTTGGATTATAGCTCTTCATCTTTTATATAAGCTTTGGATTTCAAATATTTTGGCTACGAGCATCACTGAAGAGACATGTATTGTCGAAATGCGCATCTGGTGCAAGAAAATTGGTACCGTTAATTTTATTACTACCACTGGGTCGATGCCTCTGCTGGTGGACTATTAGTCCCCGAGGGTATCACCAGCCCAGTAGCCAGTACTTCGGTACTGGCATGAAAATACGGATTGTTAATGTGTTATTAAAATTTGCTGTTATAAAATGATAGAAATTATTATAAATTAAGGAATGTATCTCCCTCATGCAAAGCTCTGATTCCTTTCACGGATTTGGCTATACTATTTGGACCTTTTGGATTATAGCTCGTCATCTTTTATATAAGCTTTGGATTTCAAATATTTTGGCTACGAGCATCACTGAAGAGACATGTATTGTCGAAATGCGCATCTGGTGCAAGAAAATTGGTACCGTTAATTTTATTAACATGTTATGCATGCCACCAGCTACCACGAATCGTGGTTTAAAGTATCAGAAATAGGAAAAAGTACAATCACAAAAATACTGAACTCCGAAGAAAATTCAAAACGGAAAATCCCGAATCAAATGGCAATTCAAAGAATCAAAGGATCAATGGAAGTTTGAACTGAAAGATGTTGGAAAGTGCAAACACGTTAAAGCTGATCATTGTTAAGATGTCGATCCTATTTTAATTCAATCTGCATTTTATAAAAAAAAATTCAAAGAATCAGCAATGAGAAATTATGTATGTAGGAGATCCGAAACGTGTCAAAATTAAAACATATCATACTTGCACTTAATATGAAGTCATTATGTGAAGTTGTCTTTTAGAGAAAAAAAAAACCATTTTGAATAAATCCTTTTTTTAAATTTCCTTCCATAATTGTTCATGGGAAAGAGAATTCAGTGCAAAAATTAATATGGATAATCTGCGTCGCTGCCCGAAAACCAAAACTTATGTTACATGAATGAGAATGAAACTAACTTGTAGAATAGAAGGCTTATTAAAATAATGTTTCTCTAAGTTCCACGAGATATCTGTAGTTATTGAGAATACCTTCGTTGCCCCATCTTGCTGTTGTAATCTGCTATGGAGACTTGTATCATCCCCATTCCCCCTCCCCGAGGCAAAGTTTTCTGAGATTTTGGTCAGCGTCTGCTTCTAATACATCGTCATCTGCATTCTTTTTTGTAGAAAATTGTGAATGTTGATGCCTATCCTGTGACCTTCTATTGCTGTAAGCGTCACAATTTTACGATCAGGCCCATTGGTAGTGGATGACATATTCAAATAAAGGCAACAGTAGTATACCGTTGTTCAAAACTCATAAATCTATGCAGAAAAAACAAAATCGGGGTAACAAACTAAAACTGAGGGAAACGCATTAAATATTAGAGGAGAACAACGACACAACATTAAAATGTAACACACACAGCAACAAACTCAGCATTAGACAAAATCCGATGAGAATAACCAATATAACTTCAAAACCAAATACATGCATTTGGGATAGAAAAGTACCGTGACACGTCTTATAGTACACTCAAATATAGGAGAAAACAAACGACACAACGGAAACATAACGTAAAAATGTTACACACACAG
Source organism: Mytilus galloprovincialis (assembly GCA_037788925.1). Taxonomy (NCBI): domain Eukaryota; kingdom Metazoa; phylum Mollusca; class Bivalvia; order Mytilida; family Mytilidae; genus Mytilus; species Mytilus galloprovincialis. The sequence continues at coordinate 6,998,361 of CM075334.1, read as the reverse complement.
AAACGAACTATGATATAACAATGGCCATTTTCCTGACTTTATACAGGACATTTTAAAAGAAAAAATGGTGGGTTGAACCTGGTTTTGTGGCATGCCAAACCTCGCACTTTGATTGCATTGTTAAATATAACATTAAAATGACAACATAATAATACAGGACTACAATACAAATAAATAGGAGAACGTATTAGGCAAAGAAACACATGAATAATAGATAACAAAAGGCATCAGGTTTAAAATTCATTACGTCAAAAACGCGCCTCGTCCAAACAAGAATTACCAGTGACGCCCAGATATAAAAGTTCGAAAGTCAAAAAAGGTGGGGTACAAAGTTGTACAGCTCTGAGGATCAAAAGTTGAAAAAGGTTGTGCCGATTACGGCTAGGGTTTTCTGCTTGTGATAAGAACATCCTTATTATATAGAACAATTTATGCTATTGCAAACAGTAAATTTAATCAAATGAATATAAAAGATTTACATGATAAAACTGACGAAATGGTGAAAAGGCACAATATTACGTCATGCAGACATTTGAATTTCTGAAACAGCACAAATATGACGTCATATTTGAAAAATTATGTCTAAAAAATAAGATAGAAATAGGATTGATATAAGATTGTAATAGAACTAAATACTGATATTACATTTAAACACAATGCACATTGCAATACTAATCAATAGCAATTAATTATATTATATATACATGTCCGGTTTGTTTTGAATTTAACTTCAAACATAAAAATCGTACAGATTACGTTGAACAAAATCAAAACTAATAAATGAAGGCGGTGAATAATTTTCTTTACCATAACACATGAATTTAATAGAAAAGACGTCAACCAATTTGACAAAATCCGATGAAAATTACAAATATAACATCAAACTAAATACATGAATTTGGGATAGATAAGTACCGTATCACGTCTTATAGTAATGCAAATTCACACTCAGCAAAACAGTCACAATCGGGTATAAGTCACGTTCGGTAATTAAAAGATTAGACGACGTAATGACAAACCACAATCTACCATGTGGTAAAAATGTCCTTAGCTAGTTTGGTCAAAGACACATCATATGGATCAACTAATTCGTGATAGTGTCCATAAAATTTACGGAGTGTCAATTTTAATCTGTCCTCCTCATAACTTTGTTGAAGCAGTTTCTGTGTAAAGAGCACACTTCTGTATATGAAGTCCGTATAGTGTGAACATGCACGAGAATAACGTATCAATTGTGATATGTAAACACCATACGAAGGGGCAGAGGGTATGTTACTGCAGAGAAATGGGAAATTGATAATTGGAAAGTTGAAATCGTCCCGTTTATCATAGATTTTCGTGTGAAGTCGTCCATCTGCGTCAATATTGAGGAAAAGATCAAGGTATGAAGCAGTCCTTCTAGTATCAGTAGTATCCTTAATTTCAAGTCGCTGGGATATATGAGATGTAAGTATTGGCTGAAATATGGGTTATTCAATGATAGAACATCATCAATATATCGGATAGTAAAATTAAAGAATTCCGCAAGGTGCTTTTTCTTTTTGTCTTTTAGAAGGTTCTGAATGAATTCTGCTTCATACGAGTACAAAAACAAATCGGCCAGTAGGGGTGCACAATTAGTACCCGTTGGAATACCGACTGTCTGTTGAAATATAAATCCTCCAAACTCAACAAATATATTGTCGATCAAAAAGTCCAGCATTTTGATAATATCATAATATTTCATTTTCCTCCATTTCAAACTTTTGTACTGGTTTATTGTAGACATTATAATTATAGTTGGTCAATTATATGTCATTGCCTGCGAATGAAAAATTGTGTCCGATTCCTTCGCGGTGTGTTGTATAGTATTTTTTTTTTAACATTATCTTCTTTATCTATTTGTACATAATTCTGATATAAACTCGTGTGATGACGATTGTAACACTTTCTGCACTTTCTGACAATCAACCTAGTTGTGACGTTCTAACAGTTGAAGCATAAGCGGTTTCTTTTTACTATGAACACTCGGTCTTTATATTCAATTACTTTGGTACAATTTACCGTTGCATGATACTCAATAAATAAACTCATCATAGACACCAGGACTAAATTTAGTATATACGTCAGACGCGCGTTTCGTCTACAAAAGACTCATCAGTGACGCTCGAATCCAAAAAAGTTAAAAAGGCCAAATATAATACGAAGTTGAAAGTATTGAGGACCAAAATTCCTTTTAGTTTTGCCAAATACAGCTTAGGTAATCTGTGCCTGAGGTAGAAAAGCCTTAGGATTTCCAAAAATTAAAAAATCTGTCAACAGTAAATTTATAAATATAACCATATCAATGACAATTCATGTCAGCACAAAAAGTGCTGACTACTGGGCTTGTGATAGTCCCTCGGGGAAATAAATCTCCACCAGCAGTGGCATTGACTTAGTGGTTGTAAATAAACTCATCATAGATACCAGGACTTAGTTTAGTATATACGGTTACCGGCTTCCATGCTATTTATAAAAAAAGATGTGGTATGATTGCCAAAAAGACAACTCTCCACAGGAGACCAAAATGACACAAAATATACGGTTACCGGCTTCCATGCTATTTATAAAAAAAGATGTGGTATGATTGCCAAAAAGACAACTCTCCACAGGAGACCAAAATGACACAAAAATTAACAACTATAAGTCACCGTTCGGCCTTCAACATCGAGCAACGCCCATACCGCATAGTTAAATTTAGTTTATTATTTATGCCGTTTCGTAAGTCGGCCAAGCGTATGTTAGTAGACCAAAATTATCTTGCAATGGTTTTTTTTCCGAGTTTCCTCTGGTAGTTTGTTCTATATAATTGGTACTAAAAGCACTCCGTATGAATCAAATTGTCCTACTGATTCTAAACTTCTTATATTTATTTCAATGTTATCATAAAGATGTGTGAGGCTGAAATATCAATAAATGCCTATATATAAATCTTGTGTAATTTTATGTTCTTGACCAATATTTTTCTTGTAATAGGGAAATTGCCTTTTCATAGTTTACACGAGTGAGTGCAGAACCCATCATCTTGAAGTAACGAATTCAAATAGTTGAAGTTTTGGACGTTACTAATGGTAGGGTGTACTTGCACGGATGTCTTAAATGAGTCCCAAAATGATGTCTTTCCCTTTATTAAGGATTTGGTACAGGAACTGCAGGTATGTTCTAGTGTATACTAAAGGAATTTATCATTTTAAATAAAGCTAATATAACAACGAACACTACTCTCCCTTGGATTTTAATATTTATATCATTAACGGGAAGCTTTATACAAAAATTGATGATAATAGGGATGAGTTTTCATTTCCTATTGTTTAATTGTCCATTTACAGATGGTGACGTTCCCTTGTCACCATCTTATGGTGTTGATGTATATCATACTGTACGCTCGTGTATGTAACAATGTATTAGATTTTAGCGATAGTTTAAGTATAGCTGAAGAATTATTACACCAGGGTTTTCGACGTTACAAACAGGTCAAAACACTTGCTAAATCTTATCATCGGTACAAGGACATCATTCGTAAATAGAAATCAACATACAGATATCTTATTCGTTTATGCATTTAAATTATTTCACACCCAATATTTTATAATATTCTTTTCAGTCAAAGCACACAAAATGTCGGCATTCGGCTCAAAAACCTTCAAGTAGACTTATTATGATGGGATATAGTTACCATAATGTTGTCGGGCATATTTTGACAATTATTTTAATTCACTGAAACTTTCCATTTCTAAGTAGCAACATTCCAGCAGCACCTGCATACGGGGTATATATCTCCCAATTGATACGATATTCCCGTGCTTGCATTTCCTATCATGATTTTCTTGATAGAGGTTTGCTGCTCACAAGGAAGCTATTAAACCAAGAGTTCCAAATGGTGAAGTTGAAATCATCCCTTCGTAAATTTTACGGACGCCATCACGAGTTGGTTGACCGTTATAGAATAACCGTTATACAAATGATATCGGATATGTTCCTTACGTCGTAACTACAATCCCCTTCCCTTTCATGAATATGACCTACCGAATTAGACTATTTACCGGATTTGTAATCACATAAGCAACACGACGGGTGCCACATGTGGAGCAGGATCTGCTTACCCTTCCGGAGCACCTGAGATCACCCCTAGTTTTTGGTGGGGTTCGTGTTGTTTATTCTTTAGTTTTCTATGTTGTGTCTTGTGTACTATTGTTTTTCTGTTTGTCTTTTTCATTTTTAGCCATGGCGTTGTCATTTTATTTTAGATTTATGAGTTTGACTGTCCCTTTGGTATCTTTCGTCCCTCTTTTAAAAAGGACCAAAATGTCGTCCTCCATCTAAAATAGATTGGAAAGAGTGTCGTCAAGTCACCAAAGATGCTCTTTCCTCGTTTTGTAAAAAATGGTGTAAACGGGAAAAATCTGATAAAACAATTCTTGATTCTTATTTAAATAAATGTATGAATGTGGTAGATAAGAGAATATCACATTTTGAAAATAATTTAGAAGTAAATAATAGAGTACATAATACACCTATTTTCAGAATAAGAAATAAACTTCAAATATTTTCAAAGCGGTTTGTGTTTGTACCGGCCGACAAAGCAGTCAACAATGTGGTGGTGGTATGCCGTAAATACTACACGGACGTTCTTAAGAATGAAATTTTAAATTCATCTACATTCAAGTCCATCCGCTCCACAGAGAGTCATATAGTAAACAAGCATATCACAACCACATCAAAGCTTAAGTCTTCTTCTGAACATTTGAAGGTCCTACTATGTATTGGCTACCTAAACTACACAAAAAACCATTTAAATATCGTTTCATCTCGGCCTCTAGTAAGTGTTCTACAACTAATCTTTCAGTGCTCTTAACTAGTTCATTAACTGCTATTAAAGAGCTTATCATAAACTATTGTTATAAAATATATGAACATAGAGGTATTAACCATTTTTGGAGTGTAAAAATTCTTTGGATGTTTTAGATAAATTACGTGCTTTTGATGGCCCTTTTGATTCTGTTAATAGTCTTGATTTTTCTACTCTTTACACTACACTTCCACACTATCTTGTTAAACAAAAGTTTTCCAATTTGATTAAATGGTCGTTTAGTAAAGCTGAATGTAGATATATTTGCTGCAACTCATTTAAAGCCTTCTTCTCTAATGAGAAAGGTAAATATGCTAGATATACTTACTGGAGGTGTGATGAGATGATTGAAGCTGTTAATTTTCTCCTTGATAATATTTATGTACGTTTCGGCAACAAAGTTTATCGACAGGTTGTAGGTATCCCCATGGGCACTAATTGTGTCCTTTTAATAGCAGACTTGATTTGTACTGTTACGAATCACAGTTTATGACTAAACTCAGTCAAGACCCGTCGAAATTGCATTTAATTGATAAATTCAACAACACTTACCGTTATCTTGATGATATTTTTTCGTTAAATAATTAAGAATTTTCTCAATATACTGCTGAAATTTACCACAAGGGACTTACTTTAAATAAATCAAATTTATTCGGTAATAACTGTCATTTTCTTTACTACATTGGTTAGAGGTATAGGGGGAGGGTTGAGATCTCACAAACATGTTTAACCCCGCCGCATTTTTGCGCCTGTCCCAAGTCAGGAGCCTCTGGCCTTTGTTAGTCTTGTATTATTTTAATTTTAGTTTCTTGTGTACAATTTGGAAATTAGTATGGCGTTCATTATCACTGGACTAGTATATATTTGTTTAGGGGCCAGCTGAAGGACGCCTCCGGGTGTGGGAATTTCTCGCTACATTGAAGACCTGTTGGTGACCCTCTGCTGTTGTTTTTTATTTGGTCGGGTTGTTGTCTCTTTGACACATTCCCCATTTCCATTCTCAATTTCATTTCCTGGATTTAGATATTTCGGTTTTAAACGGGAAACCTCACACTAAAATTTACAACAAAAGAGACGATTGTTCGTTCCCTATTGTTAATTTTTCATTTTTAGATGGTGATGTTCCTTTGGCACCATCTTAAGGTGTTTATATTTCACAGCTTGTTTGCTATGCCCGTGTCTGTTGTGACGTTTTTTTATTTTAACGAACGCAACCTATGTATTACTGGTAAATTATTAAACCAGGAATATCGTTACCATAAATTACTAGAAACCTTTAATAAATTTTTCCATAGTATAAAGATTTGGTTTTGAAGTTTGGTTGTACCTGTAGAAAACTTATTTCAAACGGGATAGCACATCCTCATTTTTACGGAAGTGTTGTTAACCGTGCCCGGAAATTTAGAAATGATCCATGTAAACTTGTCGCTCCTTTAAATAAACTTATTATAAAAGGTTACCTATTCAACACTGTAATAAGATCATTGAATATTGTTTTTATTGGTATAAATATTGATTTAGTTATCAGTAAATTAAAAGCTAACTAAATATTAATAGTATGTATATATACATATACATATTCATAGATCTACAAACTGTCGATACCTGTAACTTGGCATTGCACAAGGTCATGTTTTTCTCGGGCTGTTTATGACGTCTTTAACTAAATCCATTGGATGTTGGATGTGTACGGATTGATAGTTTAGTCTTAGATGCATTTATATTGTATGTGTTCAGAAGAGTTGCAGCTCAATGACATCGTTCTCTTCCTTTAGTAGTATAGATATCAAAAAGAAAATGTGGAATGATTGCCAAGGGGATAACTCTTCATGAGAGACCAAATGACACAGATATAAACAACTATAGGTCACCGTTCGACCTCCAAAAATGAACAAAGCCAATACTACATAGTCAGCTATAAAAGGCTTTGAAATGACAAATGTAAAACAATTAAAACGAAAAAACTAAAGGTCAAATTATTGAACAAGAATGCAAAAACCAAACAAATAAGGACTTGGGACAGGCACATATTACAAAATGTGGCGGAGTTAAACATGTAAAAGTTTATTTACGACTGTTGAAGGTAATTTCGTTAACATGTTTTAAATTTAACATTGTTTCAATATAATGGAATATTATCAGTCTGCTGTACCCCTACTTTTGATATTTTTACCTATTATGTCTGTTTGGTTCGTTCACACATCGTTGTCGATATAATAGAATTGTTTGCAACTGTCATACAAGAGAGGTTAAGCTAGTCTTAAAACATGATTTTATTCACCATTTTCTACATAAGAAAATGCCTGAACCAAGTCAGAAATATGACAGATGGTATCCATTCGTTTGAGGTGTTTGAGTGTTTTATTTTGCCATTTAAGTATGGACTTTCCGTTTTAAATTCCCCTCGTAGTTTGGTATTAGTGTTATTTTACTTTTTGCTAAACGTATACATGGTATAGATGAAAGTATATGTCATGAATGATCAGCAGGACAACTAATTAACAATGAATACAATAGTTCCAGTAAGAAGAGCGGAAAGCTTTGTGTTTTTAGTGTATTAGACCTGTATTATATCGGTTTGTTTTTCTAACATATTGCTATCAGTATAATGGATATCGATGCGACTGTCATACATGCAAATGAGAGGTTTTATCAACAATTTTGCACAAAAGAAAATGCATGTACCAAGTCAGATATATGACAGTTGTTTTCTATGCGTTTGATATGTTTTAACTTTTGATTTGCCACTTGATAAACAGACTTTCCGTTTTGAATTTTCCATGGAGTTTGGTATTTTGTTACATTACTTTTTACTGCCCCTGACAAATTAAGGTAACTAAGAAAACGGAAGACATTTGGTCTTGCATTTATTGGAAGGGTCATTTTAACCTACACGAGGCACAAGATAAACATACATAATACTACTAGAATGGGTTACGTTTTTAAACACCCCGCACCGCCAGAGATTGACTGTCCGACAAGAGAGGGATAGGGTAAATATTTCTATATTAAAGTCAAACCTTGGGGTTCTTTTCTTTTAAAACACATATTTCATTTCATTCAGTTTGAATTTGTTTCTCTACAAACAACATGTTGCAAAAATTGCTATTGATTTTATTTTGGAAAAGAACGTTTGGCAAACAATCGATTTTCTAAGCTATTTTCCCATCGTACCCGTCTGCATTTTTCATAAACGATACTACTCTTTACCACTTTAGGTCTAAGTACATACAAAATACTGTACAAACATTCACATGTTTTCAACGCAGCGGAGATAGATTTCATGATTTCTTTCATCTCTTTTTGCCGAACAGTTTTCTCATTTCTTCTTTGAAAGCTTTATCGAATACTCCATATATGAAAGGATTGCATAAATGATTTACCATGTACATCCGTCGTAATATTAGGCAGATATGAAAAGTAGCAGGAGAAAGTGTCTTCCAAAAGCCTTGATTGTTCGTTTCTATCATAACGAATGTCCAAGATGGCAAATACGCAAGAAACCCGACGATAGAAATAGTCATAAACATGAAGGATATTCTATAAGCAGATTTACATGGATCAGGTTTAGTAAGCTGAATTCCCCTTGCTTTTGATACTTGAGTAGCACTATCCATGCTCATGCTAGTTTCTGTTTCACTTGCTGCAGATTCAAGTAGTTTCGGAGTATAATTCCCTCCAGCTGCACCTGACGTTCTGCATGAGTTACTGACATTCGATTTGACTATTATCATCTTCCTCGTTTGCCTTACTATTGTTCTTGTAATCAAAACGTAAAGTATTGTTATTGTTATCACGTCACAAAAGGTTCCGAAAACCCCGATTCCTTGGAAAATCTTCAACCATTTTAACTTTGTTGGGGAACCAGAAAGCTCATTGCACTGCTGTCCAGTAATATTACCAAGATGTGAATTTCTAATTTCTTTCAGTCCGTAGTGAAACAGCACTGGGATATATAGTATAATGGATGCCAATGCGCAAATGAAAACAGTCCGACGCTTCCATACCAAATTCAGTTGTCGCCCAAATGGTCTGCATATTTTCAAATACCGTTGTATGGCTATAGCACCCAATAGATATAGCGAAATACATGTAGAAACATAGCTTAAGTATATTAAAAGTTTACAGGATCCGAGTCCAGGGAACATTACTGACTTCATGTTCTGAGTGAGATTGAAAGCTCCAGTTATTAACAATGCGGCAGTATCAGTCCAAGCAAGTGGCACAATGAAATAGCGTCCATCTGTCTTCTTACTTAAGCGGAACTGATAGACAAAAATGACTGCTAAATTGCCTGGTACTCCGATTAGAAGAAAAATCGACAACAAGACAGAATTAGGTGTTAGATAATCCGTGTTCTGCTCATTCCAATATAGTTTATAAGCTCGATGTTTTATATCTTCTGAAATCTCACTGTAACTCGTATTCATGGTCTCTTTGTATTTGAATTTTCTGCTAAAGGCGGAATGAATGTATTTTTTTTTATATATCATCAGATTTTATTCATTAAAATATTTCCTGTTCCATGGAAACATAATGCGGTTAGACTTACAGAAATTGATGACCAAGTATTTTTGAAAACTATTAGTTTAACAGTTCGAAAGTTCACACGGAAACATATACATATTATATATGAATTGGATTTCAAAGATGAAAGACAATGAATTCGGATTGACTTATTTCCGATTCAATATCCGTTGTATACTCCAACTGATTTTTGAAAAATTGTCTTATTTCTGTTAATTAAGATCAAGTTAGATGTACATTGTTACGTTGGACAAGTATCTCTTATTTATAAGTTATCAAACAACATTTTGAAAAAAAAGTGAACTCCGTGAAAATTCAAAACGGAAAGTCCCTAATCAAATGGCAAAATCAAAAGCTCAAACGAATGGATAACAATTGTCCTGACTTGGTACAGGCATTTTCTTGTGTCGAAAATGGTGGATTAAATCTGGTGTTATTGCTAGCTAAACTTCATGAACATGAACATTCAATTTAAAGAGATATGGATACACGAAAATGAGAGTTAATTAAAACAGATATGAGGTTTAGACAATTTGTCAATGATTAAACCAACAATACTAGTACAAGGGCTGGACCTGCATCGCTGCAATCAATTGGTCGAGGCAACGTTCATCTCAGTAGTCAGCACTTTGGTGTTTAGGCCACACCAAATTAATTAGTAGTTCTTTGGAAAACCCGCACCTAAATTGCCGAAATTAAAATAAAAAAATAAAAATAAATTTCCCGCACCTCACCTGCCAAAACCAAAAAATAAAAATAAAAATAAAATTCCCGCACGTCGAAAATAAATCCGCATTTTCGACGAACTCGATTCCGGTATTAAAAAAAATCTTTATCAATTAAGCGTTTGAAAATATGCAGTGTTTGTCATTTGTCAAGCACATTTTTGATTCTGATAAAAAAAGTTGCAAAGATGGAAAACGTGCTGATTTGTGGTGAAACATTCAGACAAAAATAACAACAAGGCATACATATTAAAAAATACGGCAACACAAACAAAATGTCGGACATTCAGGGAACTATATCAAGAAGCCATTGAACGATGTAGCGATGCACAAAGTGAGATTATTAATATTAAAACCATACAAATAAGTAAGTCGAACAGTTTCGATGATTCTAGTATCGAAATATCTGACGAAAATATGGTATGGTCAATATGTAATGACCTAAACTTTAAATATGTGCAGTTCACAATTGATGATGGATCTACTGCTACTAAAGATGCATCAAATTCAAAACCAAGTGGAATTAATGCATTTTCGGTACTCATGAGCTCACTTTTGTGAGTTACACATGCCTGATAAACCTGTCCCCTTGTCTGGGGAACAGCTCACTGGGCCACAAAGACTTTACTCTGATATCATTGATTGGGCCTCAAACATTGATCTGATATTTAATTGTAAAGTAGCACTAGCTAGAACCCCCAGTTTCCACTGTGCTTGGATTGACTGGTTAGTGATCCATATGCATAAACACAAAACACACCATGCAGTTATGTTACAAGAAGCTAGCTAGCATACTACAGAGGGTGTCTAAGGACCAGAAGGTGCATATACTACAGATGAAAGCAGTGCATATTAAAAGCAGATAGCCATATAAAGTTCATGCATAAAAAAATATGTTCAAAAGTGTATATTTGTGCAGGGTTAATTATACAAACAAAACAAAATGAAAAAGAATGCAGAAAGTTGAAATACATATAAAAAGGGAGATAATTTAATTATATCAAATTATGTCCCCTTTCAATTAAGTGAGTTGAAAATTCAGTTGCTTCTTTTAGGTAAAAGATATAAAAATTGAGAGAGAAAAAATATCGCTCGCTCCATATTTCTTCAAAATTTGAGGCGAAGAATTTAAAAATATAAATTTAAATTTCGCTCGCTCGCCCCATTTTTTTTGGGTAAAATCTCAAAGAACTATTAATTAATTTGGTGTGGCCTTACATGAATATCAATTATATGGTAATTTTTATAAATTTCCTGTTGACAAAATATTTCGAAAAACAAAGGATTTTCCTATCCCAGGCATAGACAATCTTAGCCGTATTTGGCACAAGCTTTTGGAAATTTGGGTTCTCAATGCTCTTCAGCTTTGTCCTTGTTTTGCTTTATAACTATTTTGATCTGAGCGCCACTGATGAGTCTTATGTAGACGAAAAGCGGGTATGGGGTATTAAATTATAATCCTGGTACCTTTAGATTCGAAAAATGCATACATAGCAAATAGGAAAATGTATATAAATAACCATATACTTGATATTCATGTCAACACCCATAAGTTGCATTTCTGTAAATATCTATAATGCAATTTCCCAAAGATACTCCTTTTACTGCTAAAAGTGTACCACTTTTACAAGGAAGTTTTGAAAAAAAATCATATCCTAGAATTGAAAGTTCGTATGTATATGCACTACTATTTTTTCCAAATATAGGGCTACGCGGCATATTTTCAACGTTTACATGCCCGGACTTTTAAGAGTTTAAACTTGCAGTAAAATTCTACACTACCCCTACCTTGACTTTAGGATTTCTGCAGATATCAATATAGCTAATATGCATTTGTATATTTACTGGGACTTCCCAAGCTATGTCTCTACTAAATATAGAGATGATAACTGGGAACCAGTACGTAAACAAAATTAATTATCTATTATGAATATAATATATCTCCCCAAAAGGAGGCGTAGTTTGAGAAACAGTTGTATTTACAAAGTGCAACCAATACTAACATTTCCTCAAACAGAAAACTCTCTAAAAACACCTTTTCACACAATACCTTATCAAAATGTTCCGTTAGTTTTCTCGTTTGAATTGTTTTACATTGTCATATCGAGGCCATTTATAGCTGACTATGCGGTATGGGTTTTGCTCATTGTTGAAGGCCGTACGGTGACTTATAGTCCTGTGTCATTTTGGTCTCTTGTGGAGAATTGACTCACGGGCACTCATACCACATCTTTGTTTATCTTTAACATGAACTTCACTTGATATACATATTTAATTTACCACTTGATGTGAACAACAAGTACAATTTTGTTTAGCATTAGATGTTTTATTTTTTTGTTGTAGGCATTGTAGTTTGCCAGGCATCAAATGTACAGATTGATCTCCAGAAGCAGACATCTTTTAGCCATTGTTTGAAAGCAATCACCAAAATAAACAACATTTCTTTGAATAAGGATAATCAATGACTACTTGGAGGTCTTATAATATTGGGGAAGGCACAGTCCTGTCAAAGGATGAAGTTTCAAATATTTCTCCAGTAACACAAGGAGACAAACGGCTTATTATAACAAGAGGATTTTTAAGAACCTTGTATACTAGAGGGAAAGGTGAAGCTGAATAATGAAAGCAGATCAGATCACCATGATGAACAATTTTAAGAGTTAAACACACCAACAGAAAATTTAATCCGTACTGAAGATGTTTTGAATTGTCCTGCACTAGAGTTTGTATTACCTTTAATGGCCTTGAAGCACATCATTTTGGTGGACAACACAAATTTATACTAAACAAAATATCCACTATTGATGAAATTAAATTGAAGTGGAAAGAATGATGTGATGAAGTTACAGAGAAGGTGACGATATATAAAAAAGGTAGTTCTTTATGATTAAGGAAGAGAGCATTTGAAGTCAGTTCAGTTATGCACATGTGAGGAAGTAGCTGAATGTTTGCTTCAATTAAATATCCTCGTGTTGCATTCCGTATTAAATGGATTGTTGCTGGAGTGCAAAGTTTTAATAAAGGGATTTTGTATAGACTTAAAAGCTAGACAACCCTACCTATACAAGGAGTCAGTGGCCCAGGAGGGAAAGCAAATGTAAAAGACTTTGATAAATGAAGCTATTCACCAATTCCGACAGTTTATTTATCAAATACATTACTGTACTGATTGTTTTCCTGATCTTGATGATGGTTGCTCTTGTTCGGTTTGCTTCAAGACTGTAAATGCATTTACTGTTTATATTAAAAAGCTAGGAGGTCCTTCCTTAATATTAGTTCAGCAGTGGATACATGTAGTACTAAAGCATAAAAATAAATATTCTTTATTGAACAGAAATTGTGAGTTATTATGTAGCTATGGTAACCCAAACGTTGATAAGGAATGTAGTGAATTTCAGGAAGGGAAAGACTCTGAATGCTTAAAAGACACATTGAGAAAGTTTAAATATCAAATAATGTGACATTTTCTCACATTTTCTAGTCATATATTTCAATGGTTATGGATATAATGCAACTTGCCAAATTATATATTTCCAAGAATAACCAAGAGAATTGGTCTAACTGATCGAGAAGGCATGGACAGATTATAGTCCTAATTAGTATTTGCTTATATATCAATAGAAATGTCCCCAGAAAATAGATCGGTTCTATTAACTGATGCTTCGATACATTATTGTAGAACAATTAGCATGATTAGGGGCAATCAAGGTGAGATGATGGTTACGAAAATAAAGAAGAGGAAAATACCACAGTTGCCTTTGATGGAATTTTAACAGCTGTTCTTGATCTAGAAATAAAAGATGATCAACGACGAAGTGGATTGAGGAAGAAAACAGTGCAGTTGAATACTCAAATAGAATTGATTGCATAATGCACTTAAACAAGGCCCACAAATATATTCTTAACCTTCAAATATATTATAAAATCAAATGGAGAAATCAATGAGGAAGATAGAAGATTAGAAAAGCAATTGATCACATTTGTAAAAAAGAATCAAACTATCCTATTTATAGACCAACACGTAAATAATAAACGTCTACTTTGATAATTGCAAAAGAAAATTACACCTTGGTGCCATAGGATATTATATGATTTAGCTGGAAAGAGAATACTTGCTCAGCCTCATAAGAAAATATGCAAAATGCAAATCAGTATTTATTGGACTGATTCCTGATAAAGCTCGCTCCTCCACTTGCTTTCGGCAATTTGTCTTCGTAACTCGCGGTTTTAGGCCTCTGATATTCTTCCTGGTTTCCCTATCTTGTTGTCTACTACCCGAATCTCTTATTTCTTCTAGTGTCTGCTTAGCGGATTCTCGTAGCCGACCAATCATATCTATAGAGTTCCACAGCTACCTTAGAAGTGATTATGGGTGGCCTCTGGGATAAGCGGTAGCACCAACGGAGGCAGATATGAAGCTGATGTCTGGGTCTCACTGCTGGTTACTGATAACTTACAACCAGACTGGTTGTTTGGCTCTGTAGCTACTACCCTATCAGGATGCCCAGAATGGACATTCTCTTTTGCAGTTTCTGGCTGACTTCTGGTTTTGTATTCTTGTAAAGAAATTCTTGAAGTGACGGAAACAGGCGTAAGATCTGGAATTATTGGGAGGTCTGGTAGTGGTATAAACAGTATTTGTTTTCTTGGAGTCTGGAAATTTTGGAAGTGTAGTACTGGTCTGTGATTTCAATGTAGATGTACAGGATGAAGTAGGTGTTAATAGTTATCAAAGGTACCAGGATTATAATTTTATAGTACGCCAGACGCGCATTTCGTCTACATAAGACTCATCAGTGACGCTCATATCAAAAAAGTTATATATCGTAACAAGTACAAAGTTGAAGAGCATTGGGGACCAAAAATTCCAAAAAGTTGTCCCGAATACGGCTAAGGTAATCTATTTCTGGGATAAGAAAATCCTTAGTTTTTTATGAAAAATTTAAAAGTTTTGAAACAGAAAATTTATAAAAATAACCATATAATTGATATTCATGTACTGGGCTGGTGATACCCCCGGGGACGAAACTTCCACCAGCAGTGGCATTGACCCAGTGGTGTAAATAGTTATCAAAGTACCAGGATTATAATTTAGTACGCTAGACGCGCG
Source organism: Mytilus galloprovincialis (assembly GCA_037788925.1). NCBI lineage: Eukaryota > Metazoa > Mollusca > Bivalvia > Mytilida > Mytilidae > Mytilus > Mytilus galloprovincialis. Next base: position 6,983,129 of record CM075334.1, on the reverse strand, counting down.
TTTCGTCTACATAACACTCATCAGTGGCGCTCAGATCAAAATAGTTTTATAGCCAAACAAGTACAAAGTTGAAGAGCATCACTAGGTGTTAATCTAGTCCTACGACGAAATATGAATACCCCGGGATTGACAAATCCCTGGTTCTCTCTCGCCTCTTTTGTTGCAGTTTGTCAGTAGATGTGTTTCTAATCTCAGTTGATCAAGGATGTCATGGATTCTTTTTTAAATGTTGCTTCATGTCAGCATTGCTCCTGCACACAGCTATGTCTACTTTTTCTGGACAGCTGTGTAGGTCGTCCGTTTTACTGTTCTGGATATACAAGTACGCAGCCACATCTGATCACAATTCGAACGTTAAATCCAATGCCTCGTTTTGGAAGAGTGCCGAGTTTCTGCTTTTAAAGAACCCTTGCAACATTTCTTTGAGATTCCGTAGGCGTCCCTATCCATTTTTGTCCATCTTTCTTTACTCATGGCGTTGTCAGTTTATTTTCGACTTTTGGGTTTGGATGTGCTTTTGATTTCTTGGGCCTCTCTTCATATCCAATGGCAGAGAAACATATTTAAGTTTGTATTCACATTTATTCCATTTCTCTGGTTTAACATGAAACAGAAAATAAAAATTGGATAATTAATAGGTTAATATTGACCGTAGATAAAAGAGGGACGAAAGATATCAGAGGGAGTCAAACACATAAATCGAAAACAAACTTACAACGCCATGGCTAAAAATGAAAAAGACAAACAGACAAACAATAGTACACAGGAAACAAAGTCAAAGAAAAAGCAACACGAACCCCACCAAAAACTAGGGGTCATCTCAGGTGCTCTGGAAGGGTAAGCAGATCCTGCTCCTCATGTAACACCCGTCGTGTTGCTCATTATATAACAAATCCGGTAAATAGTCACATTCATGAAAGGAAAGGGGAATGTAGTAAGGAAATCATTTGTGAAACGGTCAACCAACTCGTGATGGCGTCCGTAAAATTTACGAAGGGATGATTTCAACTTCACCATTTTGAACTCTTGGTTCAATAGCTTCCTTGTGAGCAGCAACCCTCTATCCCGAAAATCATGATAGGAAATGCAAGCACAGAAATATTGTATCAATTTGGAGATATATACCTCGTATGCAGGTGCTGCTGGAATGTTGCTACTTAGAAATGTAAAGTCACAATTGGAAAGATGAAATCATCTCTTTTGTCTTAAAGTTTCGTTTCAGCCGACCCTTATTGTCAATTACTAGATGTAAGTCAAGATTTAACTTAAAACTGTAAAAGAGAGGATTTTCAAAAGACTGATATAATTCGAATATAGCAATTTTTTATAATGTCGTAAACAAAACTCGTTCTTCGATGACCTTTAAAATAATTCAGACGTCAGCACAAAGAGAATGATTTGTAAATAAGACGTAGATTGAGAAAAGAAATAAATTAGTGACGTTTAGGACGCGATTTAGATTATGACACTGACAGATTGACTTTTACACGAAAATCTTATTTTTGTTCATCTACTTTATATGATTTCAGAACAGATCATAGTTAACTTAATTTAAAAAGTTGAAAAAGTGTTGAACTTGTATCACTCTTTGAGCTATAGTCTTATAAAAACTCTGCAAAGATAATATATTTATAATTAGTACGCCAGATGCGCGTTTCATTTAGGTAAGACTCATTATTTGCGGCGCATTGAAAAACGTAAATTAGTTAAGTTCTGCCACATACGGGTATGGCAATCTATGGCTGGGTTGAATACTTTAAACAGTTTGGTTTTACTGAAAATAATTTTTGATGTCTCAATATTAAATAGGTGACTTATTGGACTTGCAATGACCTCGGCAGTGGACCTAGGGATTGTATAAACCCATCCAAGATACCAGGTTTATAATGATGTACATCAGGAATGATACTCTCATTAGAAGGTTCTCCCAAAATGATCACTTCAATTGGAGCATCCGTTTGACTGTGTGGGATGTGATGGTACGCTGCCACGTCCGGTCAGAATGGGGACGTTTAATGAAAATGCCACGCTTTTTTCACAATAAGAAACATTGCAACACCTCCTTGAAGGATCCATCGATGTCCTGGTGTCTTATGGGTAAATTTACGTAGCCAAATATATACAAGTGACAGTCTCAATTTTTCAGACACTTATCCCGGTGAGTCTTTAATTATTAGACCTTCCTATTGTTTTTATTGTTAACTTGTTCTTGTCCTGAACATGAATCGAAAATTAGACAATGAAAGTTAAACAACCAACAATAAACCAATCTTCAGGTCGAGGCCACTGGTGGTGGAGTCTTTATTTCCCGAGGTTACCACCAGTCCAGTAGTCAGAAATTCTGTTATCATTGATATGGTCATAATTACAAGTTAACTGTCTACTAAACTTTGAATTGGTGAATCATTAAGGCTTCTCTACCTCAGGTATAGGTGACCTTAGCTGTATTTGGCAAAAACGTTTTGGAATTTTCTTATCCTCAGTGCCCTTCAACTTGGAACATTATTTGGCCTTTTTAACTATTTTGATTCAAGCGTCACTGATGGCGGTACGTGCGTATGGCGCTAATACAAACTTGGTATCTATGATGAGTTTAATTATTACAACTTGGTCAATGCCAATGATAGTTGCGTGTTTAATCCCCAAGGGTATCATCAGCCCAGTAGTCAGCATATTTGTTTTGACATGAGTTAACATTGATATGGTCATAATTATAAGTTAACTGTTTACAAAACCTTATTTTTGAAATATTAAGGCTTTTCTATCTCAGACTCATGAATAGACGACCTAAGCTGTATTTGGTAAAACTTAGTAGGAATTTTTGGATTCCAATGCTCAACTTGGCACTTCATTTTTTATTCGAGCGTCACTGATATAAAGTCTTTTGTAGACGAATCCTGGTTTCTTATGATGAGTTTGTTTTGGTAGTTTAAATTTTTGGCCGTGCAAGATTAGTGTTCATTGTCAATTGATAACTAATTTTGAGTTATGGATTGATATTTCAAATCCTATATTATCCTTTCGGTATAAAATAAAACATTAGATCTATAATGATAGACAATGTCTGCAACAATAAGAAATTGAAATTATTATACAAATGTTTTCGATTATAACTTGGAATCTTCTCTCACTAAATATATTTCTTCATGCAAAATATGGATAGTGATTGTTTGCTTATTGTGAAAGATGTCTTTCAAACATACACGCGTACGGTATTTACCAAAAGTAATAACATTGCACATGTTGTATATCTAAATGTACATATTTGTCATAATTTATGGTATATCATATTATTTTATAAAAGAATTCAATGTTTATTTTTTAAAGGGTTGTTCAAGCTTTGAACATTTGTACAATTTTTTTATGAACTTCTTTAGTCATTGCTATAAAGTGTACTCCGTTATTTAGCTAATGTAAAACATGTTTGTTGATTGTCTTTCTTTGTTTGCTATGTGCTTTGTCTTCATGTATTTTTATTTTTATTTGTTACATATATGCCGTGGTTCTGTACTTATAAATCCCGTTATTTTACCATGTGTATTCTTAAGTCTATAAGTTTTGATAATATGCTTGGTCTATTGCTTCTCTATACATATTTTTTTTAAGATTAAGATTTTACCACAATCATGACAATGAAGACTGCTGGATTTTTGACATTTTAACTAATATGTTTGTATGTTTAGTTCGCGCATCGTTGTCAATATAATGGAATTTGATGCGATTGTCTTAAAAGTGATTGGTTTAGCAAACTTAAAATACCAGGTTCAATCCACCATTTTGTACATAAGAAAATGCTTGTACCAAGTCATCATATAAAAGTTGTTATCTATTCGTTTAATGTGTTTTGAGCTTTTGATTTTCCGTTTTGAATTTTCCTAGTAGGTCAGTTTTTTTGGTGATTTTACTATAAACACACTAATAAAATGTCAAATGGCAAAGATTTCAATTCTTTTAACATGTAGATTCAATCTTAATTTTAGTTCAAATTTGATGATTAAATAAACTAAATTGCCATGCGATACGGGATTAGCTATGCGATACAGGGTAGGTGATACAGACTGGAAAAAAGAACCTTTATTAGAATATACAAAATTGCTGTTTATTGTACTTAATATATGATAAATAAAGAATAATACATGGCAAAATGCAGGAAATACAGAAACTGGATGTCATAGGTCAAACGTTGACGTCATTCGAAATATGGCCTCACGCTAGGTATGCGATACGGGTTTTGCCATGCGATACGGGATTAGCTATGCGATACAGGGTAGGTGATACAGCCTGGAAAAAAGAACCTTTATTAGATATACAAAATTGCTGAATTTTGTACTCAATATATATGATAAATATAGAATAATACATGGCAAAATCCGTATCGCATGCTGTAACACCACGAGAAACCAATATCAGTCCCGATGGCCGAAGGTGATACAGGATGCGATACGGATTTTGCCATGTATTATTCTTTATATACAATAATATAGATATGTTGGTTTCTGCTTTACACTCCTGAATGCCAACATTTTCGTTTCCACAACAATACCTTTTATATTTCTCGGATCGGTCGGTCCTTGGTCATACTGTTGAATTAGGATAATATTGTCTCCAACAGATAACTCACTTAGTTTGTGCTTTTGTAACTTCATCGGATTGAATTTATTAACCAGACAATGTATACAATTGAGAAAGGAAATGGGGAATGTGCCAGAGAAACAAAAACCCCACCAACAGCCGAGGGCCACCAATGGGTCTTCATTGCAGCAAAAAGGCGTGTTTCAACTGGCTCCTTAACCAAAAGGTATCCTAGATCAGTGATAATGGACGTCATACTAAACTCCGAAATATACACAAGAAACTAAAATCAAAATTCACACAAGACTAACAAAGGCCAGATGCTCCTGATTTGGGACCTTTTCTTGCATGTATGATTGGGGTTTTGATTTCTTCTGATACAACTGCAAAAGATGTACTAGTTGATCCAGTGTCACAATCAGTCACAGAATTGTAAGATTCTCTTTGTTATTCTATCGATTTGACAGCTGTGTTATCATCTGTGCCATCAATTTCATTGTTGTCCTCTCCTAAAACCGCTTTTTTGTTGAACTTCCTCTCTGCAATTTTCTGTCTTGCAATTTCAGATATCTTATCATTCAATTCATCCTTATAAAGTGTAACAAATATTTTACTGTTATTTTTTTCTCAGTGCCTGTCCATACTTCAAATGAGCTTGTTTCTTTTTCAGATGTCAAAATTTCAGTGCTAATTCTGGTTTTGCAAGTACAATAGTACCACGTAGGCCTTTTTCTCATCAGCAAATGAAGCTTAGAGAGTTGCTTTATTTAGAGTTTTTAGAAGCAAAGACCTCGAAAAGCTTATTGCAAACAAGAGATGTCGAAGACATTAACACAAAGAAGGTTGAAGAAAAACGAAGAAGAAAGAGTTGCGCTCTTTAGAGATATAAGGAACAAAGAACTTGACAGGCATGCTGAAACACTAAACAAGCAAAGTGACGAAGCAAAGGATCAGAATGACATATCCGAACCAAAGATTTTAATCAAAGAGTGTGCAAATTCATGGAGAAGAGAGGAGGCACTGCAGACAGAAGAAACCGCCAGTGAGGAGGAACGTATAACCTTTCAGTCTATAAAGGACGCGAAACGCTTTTGAGCGAGAGAAAAAAATGCAAAGAAGAAAGAGAGAGCAAACGAATGAGGAAAAGATAAAGCAATTGTTTGAGGAGTTTCACAGGCCAGCTGTTAGTCCAATGTCGGTATCATATTCGTTAATAGAGAAAGAGCCAGGTCCATCTAATGACCATAACAATAAGGTATAGAATGCAATAGTATTTGTCATTTTATTGTTTAGATTAAAAGTTTTGAAAATAATATACTTCAGTATATAGCGGTAGCAAACCAAAAATGTTATTCATTATAACTTTGTTCCATATGATGTCGTGCAGGCGAGTCTTTATTTATGTTGATAATGTTTTATTAACTTTCTGATTGTTATCAAAATTAGAACTTCTTTTTAATATCCACTTGAATTATTGTTTGATTGTTGTTCCCTTAAGGTCCAGTGAGGCATTCATTGATATTTTTCTAATTTTGAAATGAATATAATTGACTTTGAATTTATCCACTTTTATCATTATAGTACCCAAGCAACAGTAATACTGAGTATAACATATTGGTGAAAGCCTCTGTATCAAACCTCCATGAAAGAGTACATGATTTTGTGCCAGAACAGAAAGAACTCCAGCAACACATTGAACAAACCCATGCTGCAAAACCAAGAATTGTTCCAGAAGAAATGAAAGAAAATAGTAACTTTATTATAAGAAAATTTTAAAAGTATAAATATCAAAAGTATGACATGCTATTGGGAACAAAAATCCAAAATGTCTTTCAACCTTAAACAAACGATTTTCCTCACAATATAAAAAAAAGTAAAATCACAAAAATACTGAACTCAGAGGAAAATTAAATTGGAAAGTCCCTTAGGGAGCTACCATTTGATTTTTATGGGGGGCTAGGATGAAAAATTTTGTCCTGCATTTTTTTTTAGTTGTAATCTCTGTCCTGCCTTTTTATTTTTCACTCTATTCGGTCCTGCCTTTTTTTTTATTAGTTTATCCTGACTTTTTTTACCTATATGGTCATCCTGCCTTTTTTTTTTGCAAAGTGTCTCATCCTGCCTTTTTTTTTACTCAAAACTCCTGTCCTGCCTATTTTTTTCAAATTTCATCCTAGCCCCCCCATAAAAATCAAATGGTAGCTCCCTTAATATCACATGGCAAAATCAAATGACAAAACACATCAAAAACGAATGGACAACAACTGTCTTATTCCTGACTTGGTTCAGGCATTTTCAAATGTAGAAAATGGTGGATTAAACCTGGTTTTATAGCGCTAAACCTTTCACTTTGTACGACAGTCTCATCAAATTCCGTTATATTTACAATGATGCGTAAACTAAACAAACAATTACATAATAAATAAAATAGTCAAAATATGAGTACAGTAGTCATCATCGTGTTACAATTTAAAAAGGAACCACTTTCGCGTGTCTGACGTCAGAAAGTTTATACGTCACACATTTTTGTCGTTTATTTCTGTCGTTCAATGTTTAAACAAACAATTTTAAAACTTCACGTGGGCAATGTTAGCATACAGGGTTAAAAAATCAAAAGTATGTAAGAATTAATTTCAGAACTAGACCTAGATTGTAAATAGTCCAAAAGTTCTATAGAATTTTTAAGAATCCACAACTGAGGGGCTGGACAGGGGGGTAGGTTTCTCCCTGCTCCCGCCTCCCTCCCTTTTCTCTCTCCCTTACTTTTTCCGACATACATTTCATTAAAATCCGTAAAACATTCAGGAAGAGTTTTGCTCAGAAGAGTAACGAGTATCTTCCCTTTAACATTTAGAACTTTCTCATGTAAATATTTCTTCAATATCCATCCAGTTGTTCAGAAGTAGATGCGCTTAAAAGAGATACATTAATAGACAAATAGGTTTCAATATGCCTGCAACGTGATCAGACGCATACAAATTCCCATCTAGGAGGGAGATTTCAATGCAACCTCCCATATTTTCGATATTTGATAAATTTTAATCGGAAATAGTTCTGTCAGAACAGTAAAAATGGTGAATGTGTGCCCCCAGCTTAACTCTGATGCAAGCTTTTTCTTGATTAATTTAAAGTATAAATCAGAGGCGTAGCACTATAATTTATATTGGTACGGCAAGAAATATTATGGGTCGGGAAGCGACTCATCCCGCCTCGTTGAGCTCGTTCGGCAGGGGTTCGAGAAATTTTGGGATAAATGGTGCAAAATCCTGCTTTCTGACCCTCTCCTGACACTAAAATTTTGCTTATGAAAACATCATTTGTTTAGTAACAATTTGAGTGATCTCACTTTTTTGAAAGTCAAATTCAAAATATAGAAAAAAAGACAAGAATTTGAAATATGAAATGTGTCAAAAAGTCAACAATCCAAATGGATACAAAAAGTTGAATATCTTGGCTTAAATTTATACTTCCAATTTTGTGTCGGATACCATTCAATGTGTCTTGGCATACAGGGGATTTTTCATAGTGGTACGTATAATAAATTTCGGTGCCGAGCGTAGCGTGGCGAATTTTCTTTAGGACCTTTTTTTTTGCTCAAAAACATAAAATAAGTGTAAAATGCACTAATTTAATAGTTTTTGCCGTGAGGCTTGTATATAAATAAAGAGTAAGGGTTAAACATTTTTGATGCCGTATTCTACCCCATTAAATTTCTATTATAAATTGATTGGATGGATCCAAAGCTAGAATTTCTTATTGACATTTATTGAGAGGTTTCTAGTGTTGACTTCTGTACATATCTTTTGTCAAAGACATACATGTATGGTTCAACTTCACCAGAAGAATATTCCTTTGATTTCGTCAATGATTCTGTCATAATCGATTTCAATGTTTTATGGACATACAAAAGTGAAAGGGCATTGAAAAAATACGCCTGTTTTTAATACATTTGATGCTAAATAATTTTGTTGTAAGTTTTCTTCTAATTGCCAAAAAAATGGTTAACATTATTATTTCAACCCAGGTACGACGGCAAAAATCAGATTTTTAAAAATCTATGCACGGCTGGTAAACTCCGATTTTCAATATTTTTATCAGTTGAATAAGAAAATTGCGATTTAGAAATGTACATACCTTTTGAAGCGGTGACAATTACTCCACTAAAGCACAAGAAGAAAATCCTCTCACGGTTTTCATTACAGAACCAAATGTTCTGCGTGTGTAGATTACCAGCCTTGTATGTAGAGTTTAATGACTGGGGATCATTATTCAGAAATGTTATTAATGGGCTAGGCATGTTGGGTTAAACATGGTTTTGTAGGTAATAAAAGTTATAGCTGTGAAACTTTTTTTTATCATATATGAGTATAATAGAGTATTGCCTTCTGCTAAGTGGAATTTTGAAAGAGGAGTCAAAATGTCCTTGTCCATCCTCTGTCACTTTGAAGGAGTCATGCTTATTTTCCTCGGTCGTAGCAATGTGTTCCTGTTATTTGAATTTTCAAATGACTGAATAACGTTTTTTCGACGTACTGGTCAACTCCACGAATCACGTCGACTTTGACATAGTTAATAATTATATTATAATAATACGAGCGAATAATATCTTTATAAATAACGACAATTCGCTAAAATAAAAGGGATATGGAAAAGTCAACGAAATATAGTCAGACTTATTATTTTACAGTCGTGTTTTAAAAAAAGTAAAAGAGGAGCGTACGATCTCTACGACCCCTCTGGATCCGCCACTGGCATACATACCCCTCTTAGAAATTATTAGAAAGAAAAATTTGTGCAATTCTATATTTCGGTTGAAGGAAATTAAAAAACTTATTTAAGACTATCGAATATTCGCTAAATGTAGTCAGGGGGTTAGATGTCAGTCAATACAGAAAATAATACTCCTTTAACTTGAACTTGTGAATTGTCGAAGTTTATTTATAGTCCTTATGATGATTTTATTACGGGGACCTCAATATCTCCGAAGAAAAAGAGTAAAATTAACGTCATACAAGACTAACAAATGCCAGAGGCTCCTGACTTGAGACAGGTGCAAAAATGCTTCTAGTTAAACATGTTTTTGAGATTTCAATCTTCCCCCTTTACCTCTAGTCAATATAGAAAAAAACAAACACACAACACTACGCACAGTAAAACTTAGTTGGAAGAAAAGTCCGAGTCCGATGTCAGAATAGGTAACAAAAGAAACTAAACAAATTGACAATGATACATAAATTAACAAAGAACTTTTAGCAGTTACTGACATGCGAGCTCGAGACCTGAATTAAACTAATTAATGATATCGTCTTCATCATATGAATATCAAGCACAATACCTGCCGCTAGGGGTTTAGTAGTATACCATCATAACATATATGAGAAGAACCCTGTAAGTAAATCAATATTAAAACCAAAATAAGCAATCTTTAGTGAACTGACAACAGTATCGTAACTAACCCTTCTTAATAAGTATGTTTAAAGGTTTTGTTAGCTTTTGAGGTGAATACTGACAATTTTTGTGACAAAGTATGAACAAAGGAAAATAGAACATTTTCAGCCGATTCTAACAGGGACATCCCAAATTCACCATCATTTCTAAAGAAATCGTGATAAGTTTTAAAAATCTTTCACATAAAGTTCAACTACACAAAAATAGCGTAATTGGTAGGCTAAGGTTGCATCATCTAGACATAAAAAAGTATTTAAAAAAAGATTCGATAATTTATTTTTTCATTTCGGTTCCCACTTTTTTTTTAGCTTGCTGATCTGTGTGAGCATAGGCTTCATGCTGAATTACGTTCTCAGTTTGACCTACATTAATTGTTGACTTTTAACACATTGTGAAACCTGGATTAAGAGTTCAACTCGTCTCACTAATTGGCTACTAGTCTAACACATCCCTTTATTTCTATTAAACCAGTATTAATAAATGTATACCGTTTATATTGCCTATGACTCATAAATGGATTTTCTGTCTTTGTTTTTTCCTGTAAAAACCTTGTTTTCTTTAATCCCGTGCAAAACTTTGTTTTTATGCCCCACCTATGATAGTAGAGGGGCATTATGTTTTCTGGTCTGTGCGTCCGTCCGTCCGTTCGTTCGTCCGTCTGTCCCGCTTCAGGTTAAAGTTTTTGGTCAAGGTAGTTTTTGATGAAGTTGGAAGTCCAATCGACTTCAAACTTAGTATACATGTTCCCTATGATATGATCTTTTTAATTTTAATTCCAAATTAGAGAGTTTACCCCAATTTCACGGTCCACTGAACATAGAAAATGATAGCGCGAGTGGGGCATTCGTGTACTGGGGACACATTCTTGTTTCAATAAATTGTGAAAAATTTAGGTACGGCATGCCGTACAAACTAAAATTATTGGTACGGCAGCCAGCTTCTACGCCCCTGTAAATCCAAACTATAGAAACGCAAGTAAATTTGTGAAAATACGGGGAATTTTTATGACACTAATTGTGCAATTTCATAAGAAACCAATTCGTTTTAAAATGGTTGCCAAAAAAACGCTTCTTGCAAAGAAAGATAAATTTTTTTGTTGAAAATACATAGTACAATCAGTCTTTGAAAATCAGGCAGAAAATGATTTTTAGAAAGGAATTAACAAAGAAGAATAATACAATTGTCCTTGAACTTGGTTATTTGGTTATTTTTGCACACAACCTTTCCTATATGTTCCAAGTGTAACCAGTTTTGGAATATTATTGGACTGTACAGAAAATATGGTTCCGGAAGCTTGTAAAAAAATAGATTGCCATTACTGTAATCTTATAAATACAGTTTACATAGGACAGCAACATCGGAATGAGGAAAAAGTTAACAAAGGCCTGTCATTTTGGGATGTCAACACTAAATGCGCATCCGTTGGGAGGAAATAAAATTATATCTCTCAGACCCCGTTACATACTTTTTCTTTCAATTCAGTATTTCAAAAATTATTTCTTGATATTTACAATCAAACAATTCATTAAATAAAACCCAGTGACCAACAATAAACGAGTAATTTTTTAGTTATTTTGATAATTGTCGAAGGTAAACCAAGAAAAGCGCTCCGAATGCCAAAACAAAATAAAAGCTGAGATATGTTTTTTTATATATTTCTTCAAATGCAGAAACAAACTGACAACACGTAAACATTTTAATATTATTTTTGTTCATGTTAATTTACACTTGGTGTGTTTGTTGTTGAGTTGGACAGGATTTATAATTAAGATTTCCCAACTATATTCCACTATGATCTTTAATATAAATATATATACCAAAAGTGCGCATATTCAGAGCACAGTCTGACTTCTTCCTTCTACAATTTTAAGGTGGAACTTTTATAATGCACCAATTGTTTTACCTATAGATGATGCATGTATGTTCTCAGATTTTTTTTATTATATCATTTTTCACGAAAGACAGAATGTTAATTGAACTTACATTTAATACAGTTTGCAAGGTTTGTCTGCAACTATGCACACTACCCAAACGTTTACATCATACAGAGAATATACTACATTAAAAACATGTATTATTTTATCTTTCACTTTTACAACTGATGGGATGTTTTTTGAAACCTTTTCTGATGGCTGCATTAGATCTAGAAATGTGTGTTTTTTTAGACACAACAATTTCAAATTGTATTGTATGGTCCTGAACATGCCTGAAATATTTGCCACCGGACATTTTGCAACCTCAAATCAATCAATTCAAATTGTACTTGAAAATCACTGTTCACCCAATGAAATTTTGAAAGCTGAATTTAAGACTCCACCCTGTTAGTTGGAAATAAAACTAAATCAGTTAGAATTAATAGGAAATTAACGAAACCAGACAGGGGAAATAAAAAAACGTTACTCTATATTAAGTGATGTCATCCTTTTTCTGCCAAATTCTATGCATATCGGTCAACTTTGAAGCAATTTATCTAAAAAAAAATAAGGATGGTGACATGTGTCGCTATACATGCACAGGCTCACAATAAAATCCTGAAAATTGTTAGTTTTTTTTTTATTCTTTCTCCATATATAAGAGATCGTAATGAATTAGTGAAAAGGTTCGGAATATTTTTTTCGTTACTATGAGCAATTTTCTGCGACTGTCATACAAGTGAGAGGTTTTGCTAACCATAAAACCAGATCCAATCCACCATTTTCTGCATAAGATAATGCCAAGCTGAACCAATTCGGAATATAACAGTTGTTATCCATTGTTTGATTTTGCAGTTAGATTAAAGGGACACTAGCTGTCAAATTCATGGTCACCGATTTGACTCAAATTCTCATGTTTAATTTATAACAATGTAAAACATTTAACCAAACCATCAAAAGTCTAAAATAAACAGTTTACAGAGCATGATTGAACAGAACAAAATCAAACTTTAGATTTTTTATATATCTCGTAGCTAGTGCCCCTTTAAGGACTTTCCGTTTTTAGATTTCGTCGGAGTCGGTTTTTTTTGGGTTTTTTTTTTTTCACTTTTTATTTCCACTTTCTTGAATCTTTGATTCACTCATTTATTAAATAATTGTATTCCTGCTAAATTTTAATAATTTTAATACACATTTTTGTCTCCTTTTATACCCTTTTCTCCTTTCCCCATCCCCTTCTCTCCTTCCTCTTGCCCCCTGTCTCCCTTCTCCTCTCTCCCATGCTTCCAATACCCTGTCCAGGCCCTCAAACCTGGTTCATTCCACTACGTGATTAAATAATTTTGACGTTTGTGGTTCAACATATTTTCTAATTTATAATAGAAATATAACATAATGACATATTATAGAACAATAACATACTGACAGGATCTTTCAAAGTCCAGAGTCATGTTATAAGAACCAACTAAACACATAAAGTCGCATATACAAAACACACCAGCAAAAATTAAAGTACCGAGCCCCGTCAAATGGATATCACAGAAAACAATCCAACAGTAAAAGTAATATTAAAAATAGACAAATAAAAAAAATCCAACAATATAACACGTTGTTAATATGATAAACAACGTCAGTACGCAGAATCTATCAGTACGCAGGACACTTCTTCCAAAACAGAATTATCAAAGTTTAGTTCTGTCACGTGTACAGCTTTTAATTTAGTAACAACCAACAAGAGTCGCACATGCAGACACGAGCTTCTTTACACGAATAAACCACGTCTAGGTTATATACATGATATAAGCTAACAACAATGTTATTTTAAGGAGTATTGGTATGAGAACTCGACTCTTCACTAACAAGCAACCTAAAACAGGATTTGTTCTGATAATACCAGTAGACAGAACCAATGAAGTTAAGAGAACAGGCTCAGTCAGGCGCTTTGTAAACAGGATATTAAAGGTAAAACATGTTTATGAGAGAAAATTGTTGATGAGGTATATTTATTTTAAGTACTCTTTATAAGACTAGAAAAACAAAATGTGCGCATGAACAAGTTCTTTTCAAAAGTAAGAAGTGAAAAAAAACTTTAAAGTGGTAACTTGCCGTATATTTATCTTTTAAGAGCCTAACTTTTTTTCTCTTCCAGACGTTAAATCTAGTTTATAGCACACCTCTATTTTTTTTAGTTAATTCAGTGCATGTATATGTTGTGTACAAGTTATAATTTGTATTTTCATTTGAAAATCACAAATTGTACACGCTATAGTTTGTACAAAATAAAGCTTAATTTTTCTTATAAACTTAGCAATTTTTAACATAGAACAAGTTTTAAAATAAAAACATAATTTAATTTTAACCAATATAAAACACACTGATATCTCTGTTTACAATACTATACAATAATACATATATGTTGGTTTCTGCTTCAGACTCCTGAATGCCAACATTTTCGTCTCCACAACAATACCTTCTTTATTTCTCGGATCGGTCGGTGCTTCGTCATCCTGTTGAATTATGATGATAACATTGTCTCCAACATATTACTCACTTAGTTTTTGCTTTTGTTACTACATCGGCTTAAATTTGTTAACCAGACAATGCATAAAATTGAGAAAGGAAATGGGGAATGTGTCAAAGAGACAAAAACTTGACCAACAGCCGAAGGCCACCAATGGGTCTTCATTGCAGCGAGAAAACTCCCGCACCCGTAGGCGTGCTTCAGCTGGCCCCTATACAAAAATGTATCCTAGTTCAGTGATAATGGACGTCATACTAAACTCCGAAATATACACAAGGAAAAAAAAAATTAAAATTCATACAAAACTAACAATAGCCAGAGGCTCCTGACTTGGGACCTTTTATTGCACGTATGATTGGGGTTTTGACTTCCTCTGATACAACTGCAAAAGATGTTCTAGTTGATACAGTGTCACTATTAGTCACAGAATCGTTAGATTCTCTTTGTAATTCTACCGATTTGACAGTGGGTTTATCATCTGTGCCATCAATTTCATTGTTCTCTTCTAAAACCACCTTTTTGTTGAACTTCTCTGCAATGTTCTGTCTTGCAATTCCAGATATCTTATCATTCAACTCATCCTTGTAAGATGTAACAAATAACTTTGTCATTTTTCTGTTCAGTACCTTTTTCTCTTCTCAGTGCCTGTCCATACTTCCAATAAGCTAGTTTCTTTAGCAGATGTCAAAATTTCAGTGTTAATTCTGGTTTTGCAAGTTCGATAGTCAGCTCAGGCTTTTTTCTCCCCATTATGGCCTTGGAGGATATATGGTTCACCAAAGGACATGCACAAATTTTTATGGTCTTTTCTATCTAAATGAATAGGCTGTTCTGTTTAATGATATCAGCTGGCTTTGGGCAAGAATCTCTCACCTATGATAAAAAGTATGTTTACTGGTGTCTGACCTTTTTTGCTTTTGGATAATAAATAAGGGCAACAGTAGTATACCGCTGTTCGTAACTCATTAATCAATAGAAAAAACCAAATCTGGGTTACTAACTAAAACTGAGGGAAACGCATTCAATATACGAGAACATCGACACAACATTAAAATGTAACCCACACAGAAACGAACTAAGCATTAGACAAATTCCGATGAGAATGACAAATTCCATTCTCAATTGTATAACATAAAAACTAAATACATGAATTTGGGATAGAAAAGTACCGTGACACGTCTTATAGAAATACGAATTCACACTCAAATATAAGAGGAAACAAACGACACAACAGAATAAAAAATGTTTAAACTATACCAAATCTTTGTAAAACTTTAAGTAATTTATAAGCAATTTCAGCATCTTTCTGGAGACTAAAAAGATTAATATGGTCAGCTTAGTTTGCTCGGCATTGGTTATCTTAGCAACTAATTCATCCTCCAAGTCTTGTTCCACATCAGACTCCACCTCTTCATTGGAATTTAGATCAACTTTGAGTCTCAGTGGGTATATTACATTTCTGAAAAGAATGAGCTCACCATTTTAACACTACAAATTCTCTCTCTAATTATTTAAAACTTATGAACCTCAAAAGGTAATTAGCCTTAATATTTCAGTTGTGATTTTTATCTTGTGTTCATATAAAACAACTGCAATAGAAAATGGTGGAAATATGACGTAAAGACACTTTATTAAATGAAAACTGTCTACGCTCCACTTCTGATAAAACAAAATATCAAAATGTACCCTCAGTTCATCCTTGTATAAAGATCTTCTTGTCCTTACACCAACATTATACCATGTATCGCTGGCTTCGGTAGGGTCATACTCATTGACGTCAGGAGTTTCAAGTGACACCAACATGAGATCAGCTAGTTTTTTTTTTTTTTTGTCTCTCCAAGCCGAGAACACTTATCGTTTTCTCCATTTTCATACTGAAATTTTTAACCTAAGAATAGAACATTTTATGGTCAATCATTTTGTGTTGTCAAGAATGAATTTGACTCTTTGTCTGCAGTTAGGTTTTACCTAGTTAATATAAAAGATAAGGAAACCAGATGATATAAGCTGTGTAATTTGAATTTGACCCTTAATCTATATAATATGATCTTTTATCTATAATAATAAAATAACGAGGTTCATTTTGTTAGCCGTCATGGAGTAAAAACGACAAATCAAAGAATTCAACTTAATATAGAGTTAATATAGGACAATGGTGTTGAAAGTACACCAGTCAGACCCTTTAATTTTCCACATAATAAATAATGCCAATAATTAACAAGTTCCGGGTTTTAATCCGATACCGATACCAATAGTAAATTCACCTGTTACATATTACCTTATCTGTACGTCAAAATCACAGTGATGACACTACTAAATACTATCATTGTCACATTGTTTCCTATTGTGGTACTTTAATCAGCATGACTTTATCAGATGAAAATACGAATACTAAAACTATAGACTTATAAAAGGAACAAAAGATACCAGAGGGAGAGTCAAACTCATAGATTGAAAATAAACTGACAACGCTATGGCTATAAATAAAAAAGACAAACCGACCGACAAATACTAGTACAGAAGACACAACATAGAAAACTAAAGACTAAGCGACACGAATCCCCCCAAAAAAAAACTTGGGGTGATCTCGGGTGCCCCGGAAGGGCGAGTAGATCCTGCTTCACATGTGGCACCCGTCGTGTTGCTTATGTTATTACAAATCCGGTAAATAGTCTTATTCGGTAGGTCACATTCGTGAAAAGGGAAGGGTATTGTAGTTATGACATAAGGAACATATCCGATATTATCCGTGAAACGGTTATTCCATAACGTTCAACCAACTCGTGCTGGCGTCCGTAAAATTTACGAAAGGATGATTTTAACTTCACCATTTGGAACTCTTGGTTTAATAGCTTCCTTGTGAGTAGCAATCCTATATCAAGGAAATCATGATAGGAAATACAAGCCCGGGAATATCGTATCAATTGGGAGATATATTCCGTTTGACGGCGCTCCTGGAATGTTGCTACATAGAAATGGAAAGTTCACAATTGGGAAGCTGAAATCATCTCTTTTGTCTTAAAGTTTTGTTTTTAATCGATCCTCATTGTCAATTTCTAGATGCAAGTCAATATATGTGGCAGACTTAACTGTAGCTGTATTATCCTTTATCTCTAGTTCGATAAAATAGGCGTATAGAGATCCTGTACAGTTTCCAATTTGTTAAAAGACTTAAAATAAGTTTCTAGTTTGTTAGCCGGCATGACGTAAAAACGGCGAATCAAATAATTTAACTTTATTTAAACTAATATAGGACAATGCTGTTGATTATAAAAAATGTCAATTCCAGGCCCTTTAATTTTTAAATAATTAATATTACCAATAATAGCAAGTTCCGGGTCGACGCGTTCAAACAGAATGATTTTGAAAGCAGAGACAACTGTGCATCTTATAATCAGCATGACTTTATCAGATGACAATACCAATACTAAAAATCCAGGCTAAAATAAGGCTTACATATAGTTGTATACTTTAATTCAGTCACGGTGTGTTCTATTTTTTTTTTGTTAAAGTGGTGCCTTATATAATCGGAAACTAACACTTTATCTTGTAACAATGAGTTCTATTGTACTTTTGAATGTATTTATATTTGGAATACTTGTTATTCTCAATTGTTATGACCTCAACGAACGTCTATGTCAAAAACATCATAACTTCCTTGATAAAATGATTGTAGATAAATAAAAAAGAAATTTATGGAAAGAAGTCAAACTATACTAGTATACAAAGGGTTTATTGTAAATGTCCTTTATTATTATTTATTTTTTTAATTAATATCAAGAAACAAAATCAACAACTAACTGCAATCTCCTTCCCTTTTCACGAATGTGAAATACCGAATTAGACTATTTACCGGGTTTGTAATAACATGAGCAACACGATGGGTGCCACATGTAGAACAGGGTCTGTTTTCCTCTTCCGAAGCCCCTGAGATCACCCCCAGTGTTTGGTAGGGACCGTGTTGCTTAGTCTTTAGTTTTCTACGTTATGTCTTGTGTAATTGTATTTGTTTGTTTGTCCTTTTCTTTTTTTTTGGCCATGGCGTTATCTTTTCGATCTATGAGTTTGAATATCCCTCTAGTATCTTTCGCACATCTTTTACATTCATATTCGTTATTAATTGAAATATATGAAATTATAAGAAACTTGTATATGTGTGTACATATGAAGTAGAAGGAACCATAATTCTCATATTTTCATAGGAATATATAACGCGTTTCATTTTATAAGATCCAACATGGTTTTTAAATACAGCTGTAGATATATCAGTTCCGGAGGTCCTAGGATATCACAAGCGAAGTAGTCAGCAATACTGTGTTAACATGAATTAACGTTGATGTGATTAAAAGTTTATCAAATTAGCGAATAAACGAGTCCTTTTCCGTCATGGATCTTAAACTAATGTGTCTTTGTGAACTTCCGTTGGCGGATATTTACAAAAATGTTGAGTAATACTGGAAAATGCTTAAAATATAGGAAGTTTGAAATCATCATGTTTTTAACAGAATTCGACCGAAACTTAACAGCAGGTGGCCTTCGGCTGTTGTCTGCTCTCTGGTCGGGTTGTTGTCTCTTTGACACATTGCCCATTTTCATTCTGAATATCAAAACTATTTAACTTTAAAATTTAACCTGTCATAGTTATCAAAGGTACCAGGATTATAATTTAATTCGCCAGACCTGCGTCTCGTCTAAATAAGACTCATCAGTGACGCTTAGATCAAAATAAAACAAGTACAAAGTTGAAGAGCGTTGAGGACCCAAAATTCCAAAAAACGTTGTGCTAAAAGTGTTTCCCTGAAGTGTGACAAAGACAGTTGTCTCAGAAAAAAAATGTCCTTTTCGCCTTTACATAACACTAGGTACTTAACTCTCATTTTAAAGATAAATGTCAGTCGGTCTCGAATTTCCGTTATATGCCGATTTCTCAGTTGTCAACCAAACAAAACTTGTTTCGTAAATCCTTTAAAGGTTACCAATTCAACACTGTACTTATATCATTGATTATTGTTTTTATTGGTATTAATATTGATTTTGTTATCAGTAAATTATTAGCAAAATAAAATAATATACATATTCATGGTTCTACAATCTGTTGATACCTGCATGTATCTTGTCATTGCACAAGGTCATGTTTTTCTATTGACGGTTTATTACGTCTTTACCTTAATCCATTGAATGTTAGACGTGATTAATAATTTAGTCTAGGATGCTTGATTTTTCTTTATTAGTTGTAAGTTGCTTTGACCTAAATTTCAGTAATTGCGAGTACTCTCAAATCAGTACTTAGTTTCTTTTTGTTGTTGGGATATACAAGTACCCGCCCACTCTGTATTTTTAACTGTATCTTACTGTTTTTCTTATCCCAGGCATAGATAAATTTAGCCGTATTTGGCACAACTTTTTGGAATTATGGATCCTCAATGCTCTTCAACTTTGTACTTGTTTGTCTTTATAAATATTTTGACATGAGTCGTCACTGATGAGTCTTATGTAGACGAAACGCGCGTCTGGGGTACTAATTATAATCCTCGTACCTTTGATAACTATTTACTGATGAGTTAAGCCTTGTAAACATATTTTTTTAGTTCATTCTTATGTTGTATTGTGAAACCACTGTCCGAGGTTAGGGGATGTTGAGATCCCTCTAACATGTTTAATCCTGCTACATTCTGCTTGTATGTGCATGTCCC
Organism: Mytilus galloprovincialis; assembly: GCA_037788925.1. Taxonomy (NCBI): domain Eukaryota; kingdom Metazoa; phylum Mollusca; class Bivalvia; order Mytilida; family Mytilidae; genus Mytilus; species Mytilus galloprovincialis. The sequence continues at coordinate 6,962,982 of CM075334.1, read as the reverse complement.
AAGTCAGGAGCCTGTAATGCAGTGGTTGTCGTTATTGATGTTACATATTTGTTTTTCGTTCATTTTTTTTGTACATAATTTAGGCCGTTAGTTTTCTCTTTTGAAGTGTTTTACGTTTGTCATTTCGGGTCCTTTATAGTTGTCTATGCGGTATGAGCTTTACCCATTGTTGAAGGCCTTACGGTGACCTATAGATGTTAATAACTGTGTAATTGGTCTCTTGCAGAGAGAGTATTCTCATTGGCAATCATACCACATATTCTTTTTTTATATATATATGAAACACTCAATGGCTTCAATATGATTACATACATGACTATGTATAAATATCAACGCAGAAATACACACTTTTTTTTTATTTACAATGCGTTGTCTTTGGTTTTATTTTCCACAAATCTACATCACGAAGATAATATCTAAATGTTCTGGAACTTAAATTGTAATTTCAAATTAATTTGTTTTTTAATTATGGAAACAGGATATGAATATATCGCACTAGTTTTATTTCTCCACTTGTACATATATAATTAATTGATTGATTGATTACAAACGAAAATGTCGATGTAATACAAGATTGATTAATCATCTTTGAAGATTTTTATGTACATTATAAACAGGATCTTCGCTGGCATATCTCTCGATCACTATTTGCAAAACATGTTCTTTATCTTTCCACGGAAAGTCTTATCAAATGCACCATATATAAACGGATTACAAAAATGATTTATCATGTACATCCGACGCAAGGTAAGACAAATATGAAATGCAGAAGGAGGAAGACTTTTCCAAAACGCAGGATTATTCGTTTCAATCACTATAAATGTCCATGATGGCAAGTAGGCAAGAAATGCAACGATGGAAATGGTCATGAACATAAAAGATATTCTAAAAGTCGACTTCTTTGTAGCAGTTTTTGTTGTATATTCTTGGGTTTCATTCATTCGAGTAGAGGTTTCCATGGAAATTTCCGTATCACTTGTCGCTGACTGTAGATTAACTTGGATTTTTGGAGCATACGTTTGTCCTGTTGCATCGGATGTAGTAACAATAACGTTATCTCTCCTCACTTTTATAAATTTCATCCTCTTTAGTTGCTTTACTATTGCTATTGTTATACAAATGTATAGTACAGTTATTGTAACAACATTGCTAATTGTGACAAAAAATCCAAATCCTTGGAATATTTTCAATCCACTCAGCTGGCTTGGGGAACCAGGTAGTTTGTTGCATTGATGTCCACTTATATTACCAAGAGACTGATTTATGGTTTCAACAATTCCATAGTAAAACAACACAGGTATGTACAACAGAACTGACACAATGGTACAAATAAGCACAGAAAAACGTTTCCATACTATATTCATTTGTGAACCAAATGGTTTGCATATTTTCAAATATCGCTGCACTGCAATGGCATTCAGAAGAAAAAGTGAAGTGCAAGTTGTAACGTAACTTAAATATATGAGTAGTCTGCAGGCGCCATGTCCAGGGAATATGACTGGCTTCATGTTTCTAGTAAGGTTAAACGCTGCTGTTACTATTAAAGCGGTCGTATCGATCCCTGCCAGTGGCACTATAAAGTACCTTCCATCTGTCTTTTTATCGAAACCAAATTGGTATACAAGTATGACAGCTATATTTCCAGCTAATCCGATTGAAAGGTAAATAGCCAAAACTATGGTATTTGGTAAAAAATACTCTGATGTTAGTTCATTCCAATACAATAGAAAAGCTCTGCGTTTGATATCTTCAAAGGCATCGTCATAATTGGTGCTAGTATTCATGTTTCTTTACTTTGTTGTATACGATGAGTTGGATATACAATGAACATTTGCAAGATTCATCGAGCTAACTGTAATATGTCTATCCTTCCCGGAACCAAAACTTAATTTACTCCTTCAAACTCAAGTGTACTTTCAATTGTTATAAACTGAAAGTTTAAGATCATCATGGAAATAATCAGATCACGAAAAAAATTAGAGTACCCTTGATAAACAAAATTTACGACACGATATGAAACTAAATAGTGTATAAGAATTCACGCAGGCGCAAGAGTAGAGTAGAGGAGTATATCTTGCAAAATCTAAACATTGAGCAGCACAAGTTCCTGTTGTACTTGATACGTGGTCATACGATACAGATTGAAAAACGGTCAACGTAATAATAAATGATTCCGTAAATTTTCCGAGGGGATGTTTAGCATTTGGCACTTTTGTGTGAATACCTTCCATTAACCGCCTTTCAAGAAACTGATGATAAGAAAAGCAAGCCCTGACTTATCATATCAGCTGGCGTGTAGGAATATAAGTCATATTAAAAAACGAGAAGTTGTTGTCATTTTCCCTCAGATTTATTGTTGGTTGCTTAACGTCCATTGGCACATATTACTAGCATGTTCAGGACGGGAACAAATCAACATCAGATACAATAGGCGTGTCCTATGGTAGAGGTCACACGGGATGAAGGTTGGGGTGATTTAGACTACCTCTGAAAAATGATGTGTGAAATGGACAAATTTTGCCTGGCAACTGGTCACATACGGACTCCTGAAGTGTTGTTGCAAGTATCGTTAACGTGCTGAAAGCGTGTTACTCTCTCAATACAAGTCATCGCATACAATGTCCCTATTCTGACAGGGCATGACTGCATAATTGAGACATCCCGCACAGTTAAACGGATGCCCACTTTTGCAAGGATTTCACTGTCAGTCGGAAGAAGACCTGAAGTGACCATATCTAATCTCCCCTAAGCTTATGTATCACTACACGAAATCCCGGATTTGAAGAGGTATGCAAATGTTATGTAAATGTATTCAGAGACCGACATTTACATATGTTTATAAACCACTGCATTTAGTTTATATAGTCTTTGCATGAAGTAAATATTAACATTTATTATGCTTTACCCTCCTATGGGCGGTTATGAGAGACCGCGGTTTATAAAATATATTAACACCTCATCAAACCATTTTAAAGTTTAGAATTTATATTTATTTATGACCATCTCAAAACTTTCACAAACTTATGTATTTGTATACCTCTGCAAATGAAAATCTTTGTCATGTATTTTTCTATGATGTAAATTTATCCGCAAATGTGTATCTTTGTCTAGGTGGCAAAGCATCATCATTCAAGTAATTTTATTGGGGTTATAAAGAGTAAGGTGCATCTACATTTCCTGGTATGTAAATCAATTCAAAACGAGAACTTTATAGAGGGGTGTAAAGCATCATTTCCTTTAATATGCAGAGACCTGTCAAATGTATTGTAAAGGAATATTTTTGTTAGTCTTTATAGTCGGCTGAAATGCATGTCAAATCAGAACGTATCAAAAGTCTTTGAACATAGTCCTAAATGTACGGTAAATACATAGATTTGCAGACGATTTGTTTAATGAAGAAATGTGGTCAAATGATAATATCAATGTCATGTGTAAATATATTGGGCATATGTAACTTTGAATACATATGCAAAGATATGGTAAAGATAGATATTTCAGACAGCTAGAAATGTATGTGTAATTATATTGGGCATATGTTACTTTGAATATGTATGCAAAGATATGATAAAGAAAGATATTTAACACAGCTAGAAATGTATGGTAAATAGTTATATTTGCATTTAATTTGCTTATATATTTGAAATGTGCAGATAAAATGGACGAATATTGCCATAGCTCTACTGATCAAGTAATGTCATGACAAATAAAGCTGCTTTTGGGATTGGTTTTGGCATATTGGTATACTCATTTATTATTCATGTATTTTTATAATTTCGTAAATATAAAAAAAATCGGGTTTACAAAATCGGTTCTTGGTCTCTTCTCTGTTTGATGTACTGCGTAAATTTCTTTATCCATCAAAATTTTGTATTCTCAGGAAGTAATGATGGTTAATTCGCATATCATAAAACGATCGTGTCCTTTGAGTATCTCTTTAAAACTTCTGGAATTGCACGAACTACAATATGTATTATATGTTACTGTAAGAAAGAATACACATATAAAAAATCCAAAAACAATACTAGATATACGGCCTCAGTATCAAATTTAAATTTTAAAATCAGTAGCACTCGGAAAGCTATCAAGCGATTTATCAATTTATTATAAAAAGTCCTAGTTTTTTAAAATAGTCTAGAAATATTCCTGTATCGGTAGATTATTTGCCACATAATATTTGACACAAAATACTTCTTGAGCGCATGTTTGTTTTTTTTAAGAATCGGCTTGTTTGTACACACATATATATATATATATATATATATATATATATATATATATATATATATATATATATATATATATATATATATAAACGCTAAATCTATTGACGAATATTTGTTTTCCAATAATCCATTAAGATCAGTCACGAGATGTTGAACTCCGTGTGCTTCATGTAGTGTCCTCTGCTTAAACTTTCTTCTGTGTGCAAAAGAAAGGTTAAAAATTACAAACAAAGAACCAGTGAGTCACGTGTCATAATTCACACACAATTTACCAATGAAATCAAAATAAAAACGATAGATAATATTATTCCAACGACGGGATATCGCCCCTCCTCCGATCGACGGGGTTTATCAGCAGTTAAGTGTAATAATTATCACCTTTTACGGAAAGATCTGGTCCGAAAAGATCAATAGAAAACCACAGCTATATAATATCAATATCCATTAAAATAATAAAGCACACATAATTATCATTGCTTTGTGATTTATAAACTGTCATAAAACAATGCTCCCATTGTCATTTGACTGTGTTGTCTTTAAATATACGTAAAAACCAAAATAGGTTATCTGAGTTTTTTTTAAAGTAATGCACTATTATAAGCCAATGGGACTGATATGAGCGCGTTTCTCGGACTCTTTGTAACATTGCAACGCAATTAATGTTTAGCTAATTTTTTTTACAATAATCTAGTCTCAAAGTAAAAAAAAAATAGATTCATTGTAATTTAAGACTTTAAGGGGACAACATTAAAAGTAGACCGATATGTAATATACAGCAAAAATCGTTATTCTCATAATCATTAAAACCGGATCTGTCTGTCTGTCTGTTCTTGCCTTGTAATGTGCTTAGACTGTGATGATTTTTTATGACTAGATTTGAATATAGTGACAATGCAGTATTATACTTTAAGTACTAGTACTGCTTAAGTCGACACTAAGGATTCGTATATTGTTGAAGACCCTCCAGCAACTATCAATACGAAGAACAGGAATAAATACTTTGACAATTGATCATTTGTATTTTTTCTATATGCATTGACTTTGTGTGAAATTAGGTCTCCTGCACGTTTACTCATTATTCCTTTATTTTCTGTTGAACGGTCTAAACACGACTTAATGCAAGTTTAACCGGTCAATGTAAAAGGTCATATGGCAATATATTAATGTTATTTTAGACATGATTTGGTACCGGGAAATTGCCGGTCTTACTTTATTTTAAACCATGTCAGCTCTTTAGTTTTATTTACAAAAAAAGAGAGCCAATTTTGTATTCTTTGATATCAAGTTCAATTCTCCATGCAAAAATTAACATTGTTTTCTGTACGGTGTTTTCTGTGTCTAGTAGCATATCGTATGTTCTTAAAATATTTTCTCGCACAATGTCTGGACATCGGTCGACATGCAACATTGCTAAACCACACGTTTACAAATGAAAATCAACACTCAGACTATAGTCATAAAGTAGGACGATAAATGAACAAAAGACAAACCCGGGACACAGAAGTACAAACAATAGACCATCAACTCTGAAAACTAAAAGAAAATAGAAACATGAATCCCGAAAACCATGCAGGGGCTACCTCAGAGAGTGGAGAGAACTTGCTTCTTGCAAGCCTTTCCGTGAAAACAATTTGATGTAAAGTAGTCTTTTGTTTCAGGTTTTTTTTTTTTTAAATTTCCAACATGAGGCATTTGCCTCGATGTAGTTACGGCCCTGATATTTGATTTCTCCTTCATTTCCACAGAGGCAAAGGAAATCTATAAAATACCATTATTGTTTAATCACATTGATTAGAGTAAGAAAGCTGTAATAAACAAGATAAAAATATTAAAGAGTATATTCAAAAATATATAAAAAAAAAACACAAGCGCCTGAATTCATATATACAGTTACATTTCTGAATTTTTGCAATTTTTTACTTGCATCACGCTGAATGTTGATATCAATGTCATTGTTTCACTCGTGGATAAAAGTATCCGTCTCGTTGGCTATTACACGACCTATGAAGTTTAAACTTCAATTTAAAGGTTTATTCTTTTGAAATTGTAGTTCTTTTGGTTCCCAAAGGTGACCTTATTAGTTATGATTAGAGACTAGAGCATATCGGGATTGATGCCCCTCCCTATAACAAGTTGCAAATCTGGTAGAATCTATCAATGCAAATCCCTGGTGACTATTCAAAATGTAAGGCTAGTTTATGCAATGTTTGTCCTTGTGCTTCCAAAAATAAAATAAAAATCACAGTTGGGTAGCTCAATTGTAAAAGAAATTCTAAATTAAATTGATTATCGAAACGGGAACACTTTCATTTCATGATTGTATCTACCGAGTACCGAGTTTGAGAACATATTAAGTTCCAATCAACACAATTTATGAACTGGTGTTAATTTACCTTTTTTTTATTGAATAAAGCCTGACTATTGGTATTTTATCGTCTGTTTTTCTATGTTGTGATGTTATGCTATTGATTCAGAAAAAGGGAGAAGGTTTGCAATTGGTACCATTAAAACGTTTAAACACGCGTCAAATGTTTGCACCTGTCCTAAATCAGTAATCTGATGTACAGTACTTGTCGTTTGTTTATGTAATTTATACGTGTTTCTCGTTTCTCGATTTTATATAGACAAGAAATAATATACAATTCTTTGATATAGATTTGACCGTTGGTTTTCCCGTTTAAATGGTTTTACACTAGTAATTTTGGGGCCCTTTATAGCTTGTTGTTCGGTGTGTTGAAGGCCGTACATTGACCTATAATGGTTTACTTTTATAAATTGTTATTTGGATGGAGAGTTGTCTCATTGGCACTCACACCACATCTTCCTATATCTATGGACCCATATTGACTAGCATTGGGAGTCACATGTCATATATAGCCCAGTTACTTATCGTTTTTTTTTATTACAGCTTTTGCAAATATCTTGATAGTAGTTTCGGTCAATCTGTATATCACATCTGTAAAAGTGTTAAAAATCAATCGCATCTGCAAAGAGTGTATCAAGAAGCAATCTTAAAAGGATTGACAGCCTAAAAAACTTATGTTGAGCTTTCCACTCTTAGAGTACTCTTTACCCTTCTCGGAACACTCTGCTTGTTTTATCTAATCCACCTGAATAGTCACATAGCATATATAACTGACTCAGACGTACTTGTATATATAAGTCTGAAAATTACACCAAACAGTGTTAGAGTTAGATGATTTGATACATTGTTAAATATTGCTCAATTGGTCTTCTATTTAATAAAACGTGATGTGCCTAAAATTTTCAATGCTTTTTTTTGCAAATGTTTGAATACCAAATTCTCATCTCCGATTTCTGCAAAATAAATTTGACCCCTGTGTTCAATATCACAATATTATCTCTTTTTCCAATTTGGTTAGATTTTTTTATCATGCGAATCTGCCATGCAAATGAATGTTTTTGTTGAATAATGTAATAGTTCTTCCTTTTTATTATATGAAATGATCAACTGGAGGTCAAACTTCTGTATCTTTACTGATGTTGACTAGTACATTATGTGTCAACATTCTTTTTTGACTGAACACTTTACAGAAAATTGTAAGAGAGGTCAGTGGCACCCCAATTGTAACTTTGTTATATAGAAGGTATGTGAAACACATCCATCTTGTGCTGCATCTACATGTACAAGCGAAGTTTTACGAAATTCCCTCTAGATTCTAGGTAATTAACAATGTGTATAAAGACTTTTTTTACTAAGTTGAAAGATATCTATCTATCTATTTTAAGACTAGGCTGTAACCATCTGTTCAGTAATTTTCTGTATGTATATAATTGGAAAATTATCAAGAGCTTATTAAATAAACATATCAATGAATTGATCGTGTAATCCCGACTATTGAACAGATAATAGGGGGAGGGCATCATTACCTCATAATTGCATGATTGCTTACCGGAACCACAGAATTGTTAAACTGAGATCTGAGAAACAGGAAATATGTTTTTTTTTTTCTTTTGAATTTTTAATATTACTATAAATCATCAATCGAAGCTGTTTAAGAGATTTTCAACTTTCATTCGATACATTAGGTACTAGTACTTATTTACATATTTTAAAACTTGCATTAATCAGTACGACACATTTTGCTACTTTCGGGTATACCTGTACTCTTACAGACTAGGGTTGAGTTGGTTGTGATACCAGTTTACTCAAATTATTTTCTGTTTTACTACAGATGTTGTCAAAATGTCTGTCTTTTATATTGTAGTCAAGTTTGTAACAGTATAGTGTTTCGCCTTCTTTATCGGATGTGATTTATTAATATTACTGCAATGTTTTATTCTTATTCCACATTTGGTTTACTTTCATAATTTTATAAATGCACGTTTGCATCCTATACGTTCATTGTGTCATGAATCTCGCCTTATTTGTTCGTTGAACCTTGTTTTGTTTGTATTGTGTTGATGTAATAAGTTAAGCATATTTGACTTAGTTCTCTGTATAGTCTTGTTTTGTCGTAATGTTGCACTAATGACTACGTAAGGGTATGGTTGTCGACGAGCATAGGCGTTTAAACTCGTTGCCTTTGGTATGTACTGATCACCACAAGAGTGTTGTTCATAGGTGTTTTTTTTTGGCGTATTGTAAATAAACTAGTCCGTTTTTCTCGATTGCATTGTTTTACATTGGTTATATTGAGATCATAGATAGTTTGTTGGGTGCGAACCAAGATGCAATTGCTAACTTTTACTACATTGTATCTTGAAAAAATGGGAGTTGTCTCATTGGCACTAATACCACATCCTCTTATATTTAAATTGATAGAGACAATTCAAATCAAGACTTTTGCATTTATAATGTATAATTATACTGGTTTAACTATTGTAAGAAGAAAATTATATTTTCATAGATTTTTATAAAATGTGATATAAGAAAAGTATAGAATGAGACACTATCGAATTCACAAATTTCACATCTTAACGACAACTAGAGTCAGTTTCACAAACAAAGCTTACGGCTAAGATTGGTCGTTAGTATACTGAATTGTTCTTGCCTTAATAATGAACAATCTTAGGTGTAAGGTTTTTTTTTTGGTGATACCGACTCCTGATACCAAATCTATTAGTTAACGTATTCCGAAACTCAAATAAATTGAACTGGGACTTTTTACAGTTACTTAGTTACGTGTATATACGCAGTCGCTATAGAACGAAGTGCCTCAGGCCCTGCTGAGGATTTGTATTTTTTCAACCTTCTTAAAAAAATTCATAGAGATTCATTCACAAAAACTAAAGTTATTGTCTGGAAACCAATGTGTCTTTGGACAACGATGCAGACGACGACGCAGACATCAAACCATTATACGAGACCCCCCCCCCCCCCCCCCAAAAAAAAAAAAACCGGTCGTATAACCAGTACACCAATGAAAGGGATGCTAAGCACAAGTATGCATGTGGTGTGAATAAAACTTTAATAAATATATTATGTGAAACAAAATACAACGATGCAAAACTTTTCAAATATACATGTTAACATAGATCTGAAATTAATTTCGATTGGCCATCATAGCAATGATTAATTGTACAAGAGGAAAGAGAAAAAAACAGTTATGAAAGAAAAAAAATGACATAAATGTTACTGATCTATTTCAAATTCATTAGGAGTTAAAAATTCTTCTGTATAATGATGTTCACATTAACATCTTTCATTATTGTTAATTTATGACACTTGCTATCTAACTTGAGTCCGGCTCTTCAAATGGCTGAATAGCAAAGGACGGTGGACTGGATGGTTCCTCTCTGTCACTGATCCCTTTTGTTGCAGCTCTTGGTCTCAGAGCTGCACCTCCTTTCTTACTACTCTGTTTTTTCCTTGCACTTTTCTTATCCAATTGTAGAAACCAATTGTTCAAATAATCCGACCTCCACATGAGTTTCCTTTTCACAAATTGAATTTTTCCTGAATCGTCATCAGAGTCCGAACAACTGACTTCCTCGCTCTCTTCTGATGACATATAGTCATTATTCTCCAAAACAGTTAACAGATTTTCTTTATCAACATCTGCAATTGCTGTACTAACATTTAAGATTGCACGTCGCCTTACTCTTGCCTGAAATATATAATACATTTTACAATTATTTTTTTTACGGTTATGCATGATGGTAAATATAAAAAAAATATATATATAGAACTTGTGGTAATAAAAGAATAAAATTTTAATGTCGAAAATTCCATTTTTTTTTATACTTTTATATGTATCTTGCAAATGGTTGCATATCTATCAATTCCACATTACTATACATGTATATAAATTTTGCAACGCTTCACTAATTTCAATGCTCGAAATATTTTAATTTTTTGAGAATATACATAATAAAAAGCAAATGTTAAGATTCTCCGTTAGCAATTTATAAATATGTAATATTTCATTTTCAAGTTAAAGTCTTAATAAATATTAAGCTAGCTATATTTAAGGAATGGTTTTCACATCTTTTATCAGAAAGACTTGTTGCTAAAGATTTTTATCATCTGTTATTTTCATCAATTGTTTATAGTAATTTGTTTACAAAATATTATTTTGATTATCTTATAGACCAATAGGCCACTTTCGAGACCGACGCATTTCCGTCGAACAGATTTGTTTTAGTGAAGATCATTCCTGCGGTTAGGGGCGTTGTCACTTCCTTTCCCATGTTGAGCTATGGGTTTAAAAGAAAAAAATGCTATAATGTGTAGTGTACGAATTATTCGGCAAATAAAATTCTTATAATTAATAATCAGCACTGCTGTCATTTGGGGACTTGTGATTAAGTACCTACGGAACAAACACTATTTCTGATTAATCCTGTATAATGACGATCACGAAGGCGCATGATAAAGTATTGCAGGGATACAGGCGGTCCCTCAATCATGGAAATGACATTACACAGACGAGCATAATTGCCGAATGGACTTCGCATAACTCGAAAGTTGGCTACCATACGTTCTATAACGACCGCTTCCTTTAGACACTCTTTATAACTGATAAATGTTCCCAACTCAATAAGTCTTGTTTTTTTATAACATTGATTTACATTTACATTTAACTCTTGTTAATTGTTTTTTTTTTTTTGCTATAATAACGTTGTCAGTTTTATTTTACTAATAAGGATGAAAAATCTTTTTGGTTTCTCTCGCCATTCTTGTATTCCCATAAACATGTCATTAAAAGAAGCCTGAACCTGACATTCTAATCGACAACCTTTAAGGTTTTTTTTTTCTTCAGAAACACGACTTATTGTCCATGTAATTAATTTTACTCACTGATGATTTTCTTTGTCTTTTTCTTTGCTGTTTTCTGGACTTTTCTATTGTATTTTCTTTGGTTTTTCTGGACTTTGTCTTGAGGGTGTGGAAATAAGTTCTGCATCCCTCTACAAAATATGGCACATTATGTATTGAACTAATGAATTACAAAAAAAGAGGAACTTGACATTCATAAATATATTTTTATCTGTATTCTTATATCGTATACAGGGGCAGACTCAGCCATTCCAAGCCAGCAAGGAATGTATAGATAAAAATGTTTTTATACCTTGGCCGTGTATAATAATCAAGTATGTTTATCATGTTTATTGAATAAATGAAAGAGTGCAGCAATTTTTATTGTAATGCAGCAAACATTTACAACAGTTTTAATTCAAGTAGTATGCTATTTTATAGATACTTAAAAGATTTTATCAAGAATACGTACTGTATGCCATGTCTCTATCAAAACTGCCAATTTTATTTCCAAGAGCGACGAGAACTTCCCGTGTGTGTGTTGAATTTCTTCCTTCTTTAAATCTGTAAGTCATATAAGTAATATTTATTTACAAAGTACAGTTATTTGAAGATAGTCTTACAAGCTGTAAAACGACATGCAAAACATACATGTATTCGTACCATGTTTGTGCTAGTTGATTAATGCCTTAATTAAAGGAAAAGGGCATCATTGTTTTTTTAATGGTAAGGCAGCAACCATTTGATTTTGTGGGGGGGGGGGGGGGGGGGGGGGGGGGGCTATGGTTTTTTTTGGGAAAAAAAGTTTGTTTCCAGTTTTGGGGAAAAAAATAATTTGTTTTTGATTCCAAGAAAAAAAAATTGTTTGTTTCACCCTCAGCTGCCACTATATGTAATGCTAAAATTGAAAGAAAAAAATTGTTTTCGACTTGTCGCGAAAAAAAAAAAGTTTGTACAGAAAAAAAAAAACCATAGCCCCCCCCCCCCCCAGAAAATCAAATGGTTGCTGCCTAATTGCGTTCGTTCGACTTTTAGTTAACCAGTATATATGAACATAAGATAGTGCGAGTAAGTTATAATATCATAATGACGAGTAAGTTATAATATCATAATGACATACTTTTCTGTGACTATTTTTTTATTTTGACAAGGTTAACCCATGATTGCTCATGTATGCGGGTACAAGTGGAGGCGAGACAGGTTACATACTTAAGGACATTTTGTCATAGTAAATATGACATGATTAAAATGATTAAGGTGGTATGGGTGTCTTCCTCCATCTTGGATTGTAAAAAACAGAGAATCAAAGGTCCAGATTTTCCATCAAGTTAGCAAAATTTGATGCAGGAATGCAGATGTTTAATGTAGATTTTCATTTAAAAGTACCAATTTATAAGAATATAACTTCTAAATATTGATATTTTTGCAAATGTTAATTATTTTTGGTTGTTTTTATTTTTTTTTTTAAATTGGCATTTTAAGGGGAGGTAACTCTAAAAAAGTGCATTTTCTGAAGGATTCTGTATGGAATTTTCCTATTTTGTATTTTAGCCGGAAAAAACGTACGGTGACCCTATCTTTTCTTTTGATATTCTCAAAGCAGTGTCTGAAAGCTATCTTTTCCTGAAGTATTTAACAATTCTATCATTTTGTTTAGTTTCTAATCACAAAATGGTGTTTTTTCCTGTATAATCCATACAAAATGTGTCATTTTGTCCCGTCCTGTAGCTTGAGAAAATGCGCGGTGACCTATCATTTTTATTATATTTTTCAACATGTATCAATAGATACAACGTTTTGGCAAAGTATGAACAAATTCTATCATTTTTATTTTAGACTCCCATACCACCTTAAGCATTAAATATACAGTATTTTCGATATATTTAGCTCTGCGATACACAGAATATATTTTCCTGTTATCAAACACTAAATATTTGTGGAGGGCATGCACTGTGATAATACGAAACATACTTCCTTCTGGATGGTGTTTGTTATAAATAATGAATTACAGAATAATTCGTGTTTAAACGATAAAGCTTTTTAAACCTTTATAAATATTATATTTATAATTTTTGTCGTGTGAAAATGGGATAGTAAAAATTGTACAAATGTACCTACCCTTTGCTAAAATCCCATGTTTTTTCATCCTCCATTAAATCATTGACTGCACTGTGTACGCCATTCTGAAAGATAAGTAAATGGTCCGTATTATCATTTGTTTTGTTTTAAGCATACATTAAGAATAAAACAATGTTTTCAAATACATTTCTTTGAAATACATCCAATAAATTTAAATCGATCCGCTGAACAGAAATTACATGTAATGTAATAACTGGTGGAAAAGAGATTGAAATAAATTATTTTTTTGACAAATAAACCACTTCGCGTGCACAGAAAAAAAAACATGGCTTGGGCATTTTAACTTTTTTGGGGGGAAAAGGGGGGGGGGGGGGGGGTAATTGCTTTTAATTAATTTGCAGAAATTTGTACGGAAAATCAAAATAATTGTAATGATCGATGAATGAGTGACAGTATATCGAAGGCAAACCTTTATGATTCAGTACCTTAATTCTATCGTCCACTTTTGTGTCTTTTATGGTAGACTTTTTTGTGGTACTAGCCTCCATCACAGTTTCTTTTATAATGGATTTCAATTGTCCAACTGTTATTGACAAGACCTGTGACTCATCTAAAATGTGAAATCAAGTAAGTTATTGCTGAATGTTAATGTATACAGTGTTTTTAAACAGTAAAACAATTGACTTATTCGTGGATGGAAAGTCTACCAATGTTTTCAGGGACGGATCTATCTGCGGCAATTTAAAAAATTTTTGGGGGCATATGTACACCATTCAAATGCATTGATCGTCAAAAAGGGGGTTTCTAAAAAGGCTAGAACCCAAACCCCTGGATCGGCCACTGTAGATGAAGAGGACTTAATTTTTTTGTATAATGGAATATATATTTCTATTATTATTTTTGTCCTTCGTGATCATGGAATTTTGCTATCCGTGATTCTTTTTTACATGAATTTTTTTTTTCTGCAAAGAATATACGAATTATAATAAGATTCTTTTTTATATCATCGAGATCGAACTGAGAACAGAACATCCGGTTTTAAGATACGGTTTTATATGCACGTATGCTTGATCAGCAAATAAAGGATAAGCACATTCTTTTTCATTTTCGCACTTTTTTCATTAAAAATAATCAATGCGTTTTATGGTTTTCCTCTGATTTCGAGTTGACCCTAATGGTTATTTTTAATAATTTGTAGACGTAACCTAAAGACGAGTAAGATAATTGAAACTTACCATTCTGGCTACCATCTAATGATCTCAGTACATTTCTTCTTACAAGAGGTTCATTCTCTGGTGTACATATTCTGCTTGTTGACGGTTGACTATGGTAATTTTTTGGAGTGTTCATTTTGAAGGTACAATGATCAATTTCAAAATATCATGATATTTAAGTATTGATTGTTTCAAAGGGGGGTCTTCTTGCTTCTCATATCTAAACACCTGGTTGGCCCGGGTATAAGCGAGGGGCGGAAAGTACTTCCTACCAACAGGTAACTTGCAACTGATTGGTTGATCAGCCTTTTTTTATGACTTTTATGACCATATCGAAAAGTGATATTCATTTGGAAGAAAATATATTGATGTGTCTTTTTTTTTTTAATAAATTTTGACACTAGTTTCTTGCAATCAAATACTTCAAATCTTTGGATATGGCTTATGACAAAAATAAATCATTTTTTTTTATAGACAGATTTTATTATATGTCTCTGTTAAGGTAAACTGTTTGAATAATTTCTGTTAGGTGACAGTACACAAGAAAATGAAACTTTTTACGCTTTACAATTTCACTGCAATCATCGGGTCAGTGGTAGTTGATGATGAATATCATTTGATTTTTTAATGACTCCACTACTAGTACTCTACATTGGTTTTTTTTTTATGTTGATAAAATTCTCAATTAATAAGCAATTTACGTAGATTTAATATAAGTCGTTTATAAATATTGTGATAGATAATTTTGTGAAACTTGTAGATATAGAAATAAGTAAACGGACTGACGTTAAGTCTTAAAAGAAAAAAAAAATCAAATATATTTGTTCTGTGCAGAAATTAATTGATGTGTTTAGAAATACAGATTTATTGGAATCATAGTCTTTTGATAATAAAAAAAAAGACATATATGACAACGTGTGGTCTTGAATGTAGGACAGAAAGTCACAGGACAAAAAGTCACGGACAAAAAGTCACAGGACAAAAAGTCACAATTCATTATTTCTGACTATTATCTTTGAAATTTCTACAAAAATATTTTTGTATTTTTCTTCAACTGGGCCGCTTGAACTATTGTTTAAAATCTAACTTTGAAAACAAAAATTATCAAAAAAATATCAATCATTTAGTTGTTATATATAATAAATAGAAATAGATAAAATTGGCACAATTAGGTGATTATCTTATTGGCGCAAATGATACCTATAGTTTTGAAAATAAGGTGGCGCAAAAGAAGTATTGGGGCAATTAAGTTGTGGCGCAAACGAATTACTTTTTTGGCGCAAAAAGATATCGCCCAAAATATAAAAGTAAATCATATAATTGTTAAAAAAACAAAATGTCAAAGTAGCTTGGCACTTAAATGGCTTCATTGTTCCAAGAAATCTTTCTGTTGCATGATTAAAATGAAATAAATTTTTTTTTTTCAAGTAAAATGACACATTTCTTAAATTTAAATATGAATATACATGTATGTATTAAAAAAGTAAATATTTCAAGATATTTCTCTTTATACATATGTTCAAACAATTGTCAACATATTATTTGTGACTTTTTGTCCTGTGACTTTTTTTCCTACCAAATTTGTGACTTTATGGCCTGTGACATTCTGTCCGTTTACCGTGGTCTGAACACGTCTTCTTTGATATTTATTATTAAAAAAAAAATCAGTTTATTTAGGTTCAACTGTTATTTTAACAATAATTCTGTATTCCTTAAATTATGGAAGTTCATTTTTCTCTATTCTTTAATTTTTGTCCCATTTTTTCTTTTCTTTTTTTTTTCCGTCTTATTCAATTTTGATTTATTCGGTTAAATCAACTTAGGATTAACTGCCTAGATATATAGAATAAATCCTCGGCTGTATTTGTGAAATTTTAAAGAATTGTTGATCCTTCATGTTTTTTAAATTTTAATTTGTTTCGATCATACTTTAAAGATGACTGGTGACTGAGTCCCATATGTAAGACGTGGTCGGGTGTACACAATGACACCAGTAACCTTTCCTCTTACATACCATTATTTCCTAACGACTTACTATTTTTTTTTTTATTAAGACACTTACATCCTCTAATATTTTCCACGTTTTTACATTTGTACATTTTTGTTCAACTAATTGAAATATTTTTTTCACAAATGCTATGATAATTAATGTGTTTAACTGATCTAGTGCCACTGTGGCTGAATTTTCTACAATATTTAAGAGAAAATGTTTCCCTTCCGAAACGGGGAGAAATACAAAAAAAAATGTTTTCAAGCTAGACACCTTGCAAATGATTACTTAAAACAATTTACATGCCACGAAACAAATTATTTTAATTCAATAATAAACGTGTATATGATACATTTGATTTCATTTTCTTATGGTTAAAAAAAAAGATGCCATATATAAATCAATCAAATATAATTCATCTGCATGACCCTTTTTCAACATCAGAAGACAAAATTATATTATATCCTACATGTCTCTCGAGGTTTGTATATTGTCAGACCACATACTGATGTATTTCCTCAATATTCAAAACCTTGCATTTAATTGCATGACATTTCTTTTACAGAGATAAATGCCATACTGTGAACTATAAAAACAGACACCTCCTCCTAAATCACGGCGTCTAATAAACGATCGACATTTACAATTAAACGTACTTCAATCGCCTATGGCATCTATTTCCCCACCCCCCCCCCCCCCCCCCCCCCCCCCCTGATTACTAGAAATTAATTAATGCATGATAACTAAGATGTATATATAGTTATAAATAAAGTTTGAACTTCGGTAAATTAAAAGCAATTAAGGGGGAAAAGTATATAATCCTCTTCCCGACCGACTTACCGAGTAACATTGACTACAAAGTGGAGAAATAACATGTATGCCGAAACTTTTTTTAATCATGAACTACATTTAGAATGATTTACTTAAAATAGATAGTTTTCAAATTCATTATTAACTTTAAATGCAGCGCAAGTTTATAATTTCCCATCTAAATGTTTTTATCCGATTGCATCTTAAGAACCAGCACCTTCTCAACCTCATCTCCCATTTTTGTGTTATATCAGGAAATTGTTGCGGTGCTTTGCCATGATGGTGTATTTCTTGATTTGTTCCTAAGCATTCTATTTTAAGGGAAATGTATCTAGTATATGCGATTATATTTAGCATGGTAATATGGCACTGGTTCTATATATTTTTTTATTTTTTTTCTAAAAAAAATCCCATACCTCAATATCATAAGTACTAGAACGAATTTGATAGACGAAACACAATCTTTCTGTAGTTTATTATTAGTGCTTGGGTTTTTCTTGTAAAGGTCAATCTGAGCATAGTAGAACGAATCTAGTGCACTTGGGTTTAAACCTCAATATTTGCATTATTGTACATTTATGTTTCATATATTATAAACTGTGGACCTCTGTTTTGTTCACTTATCCCTACACTTCCACGCGGAATTGCAGACCAGTTTATCATATATAATGTATAACTAATTTTATGAAATATTTATCGGTAAACGGACAGAAAGTCACAGGACAAAAAGTCACAGGACATAAAGTCACAAATTTGGTAGGACAAAAAGTCACAGGACAAAAAGTCACAAATAATACATTGACAATTGTCTGAAAATGTAGGAGAAATATCTTGAAATATTTACTTTTTAATACATATATCCATATTAAAGTTTAGGAAATGTGTCATTATATTTGAAAAATAAAGATTTATTTATTTTTAATCGTGCAAAAGAAAGATTTCTTGGCACCATGAAGCCATTTAAGTGGCAAGCCACTTTGACATCTTGTTTTTTTAACAATTATTTAATCATCTTTGATATTTTTTTGATAAATGTTGTTTACAAAGTTGGTTTATATACAATAGTTCAAGAAAAATACAAAAATATTTTTGTAGAAATAAGAGTTTTTTATTCAAAGAAAATAATCAGAAAAAAGAATTGTGACTTTTTGTCCTGTGACTTTTTGTCCGTGACTTTTTGTCTGTGACTTTTTGTCCTGTGACTTTCTGTCCTACATTCTATTTATCCGCCCGCCTGGTTGAAGTTCAATATTTTAGACGGCGAAATACAAGACTATACTAATGATAAATTCTTGGCGAAATTCCACAAAATCCCCAGGAAAAAAGTTACAAGAAAAAGTCACAGCAAAACTGTTCTTCTGATAAATAATTTTACACAAACATGTATGTTCTTATATTAAGGTCACAGCAAAGAAAAAGGTGCTTCTGATAAATTATTTTACTCAAACATGTATTGTACTTGTTTGAGTTAATTATGCCCATTTTTATATATACTACGAATTTAGACTTTTTCTCCTAATATATAAGTGCAGACCTTTATGCAACATATATCTTTTCTACATTCATTTACATGCACTGTGACTTTCTTATCTATGATATTTTACCAGTAACTTTTCATTCAAACTGATATTTATTAATAATTTGGTGTGTATCTTGTAATATATATAGGACAGAAATTCACAGACAAAAAGTAACAAAACGAAAAGTGAAGGCCACAGTCTACAACTCTTTCAAACATCTTATCGGGGCCTTTTATAGCTGACTATGCGGTATGGGCTTTGCTCATTGTTGAAGGCCGTACGGTGACCTATAGTTGTTAATGTCTGTGTCATTTTGGTCTTTTGTGGATAGTTGTCTCATTGGCATTCATACCACATCTTCTTTTTTATATACAACGTTTTTAAAAAGAAATAAAATCAAGGAATTGTATATTTAAATATACAGTTCCTTGATAAAATATTGATAACACACATTATTCTATAACAAACATCAAAGAAATTTCATTATATCTATTGGTCAAATTGTTAACTGTGTGTGTGTGTGTGTGTGTGTGTGTTTTACTTATAAACAAATTTCAAAAAAACATAATTAGAAATAAGACCATTTTGATTTCTTTTAAATTTCTTATTTTTGTAAATATGAAAAAAAAAGTTCAATACCTTTAAATTGTTAAGTGTTTAGTCGAAAAACATTTTTTAATGTTATATTTTAAGTACGTGTTCATTTTATTCTTTTTTGATGAACCCAGCTGACAACCAATGACATATGACACTGTGTATTAGTAGAACTATTTATATTGCATATTTTTAGTATTTGACTCTCAATTTTGTACATCGGATTACTTTTTGGATAGAAGTGTAACAATCAACAGGCATTATTTAACTATTTGGCAAGCAGCTAGTAATAAATTCTTCACGATGTTCTTATATTAAGGTCAGTATTACTTTTATAGATATTTACCGATAGGTAGTATAACACAAGCCAGTTAAATTAGTATCGAAATTAAAGTCATATGGAACGAGTGACTGGTGAAAAATAATGTTTATCCAATTCTTGAACCAATGCATAACTATATCATAAACTTCTGTGCACAATTTTATAATTTTTTACCCAAAAATATCGATTTTTTTTCTCTGTCTGTTATGAAGTGAAAATATGGCGGCTCATTAATTGTGTTTTAAAGCCATAGTTTAACGATTGACACCTTATAGTAGACAATCAACAAAAAATCATGGACATTGAGCACATGTTTAACGTGTACAATCAGATACTGTTTTTTTTTCAGTGACAGATCCATGTGTATTGCAATGACCGGTCTTTTACGAGAGGGTCACGCTAAGGTCACTTTAAATACAGAAAACATGTCGGCGAATTCCTTCCTCGAAGCAATCAATTAAAAAACAGTAAAATTCTTTTAAATGTGGAGTAATCAAAAAATTTTCTTCCGATAAAAAATTATATGTGCAGAAGTTTAATAACGACAACTATCCCTTTTGTTATAAAAAAAAAACATATGCATTTTTTTTTTAATTTGAGGTTTCATATGACTTTAAATTTTAACTATGGAAATTTAATTAATTTTAAAGATGTGATTGTTTGCCAGTGTTGTACTTATAATCAAGGGGTAGATATTTCAAGCATATTCAAGGACGAGAACAAACTTCGTTTGTGAACAATGAAACAAGAACAACTGCGTAGACTTGTTATAGTCTACTGAAAACTAGGCTATTACTCTGCTAGGAATTTTGAAAATAGCATTAATTAATTATATCAACCTATATTAACGTATACACCGGAAAAAATGTTGTTTTTTATGCTTCCCTGGCATTTGATAAAAATAGGGTTACAATTGAAATTAAATTATATATAATTCAGAAACTGTACCACCATCCCCCACCCCACCCCTTTTTGTACACCCACCCAAAATACAGGTTTCTTCATTTTCTTGTTTCTTTTGACTCGAGGTTATCCAAAATTTTTTATCCTGAGATAAATTAGTTGCTGGGTTCATGTCCTAATGAAGCAAGGATATGTAGACTTCATACATTTTAATGAAAATCTTACGTATGTTCTCCAGACATTTAATAATTCATATATCTTTATATGCTTTTTTGTTGTTGTATCGTGATTAATTATTCTTTCATAAGAAATGCTAGATACAATTTGTTAAAAGACATTACTATCATATTTTCAAATATTTGAGAGGCAATACTTGTGATAGGCTTAATTCGCATTATAAAATGTGACTGTTGGCGATTTCAAATACAGTCTGCTGGTCACAGCATGGAAGTATTATATTTTATTATACTTCCATGGTCAAAGTTAAGTCTTCACCGTGTAAAATCGGCTAATACCGGAAAATAATGTATAATGGGTCTCAAAATGACAAGTGTGAAGGAAATTCAAAATAGACAAACCAACTGCCAGATTTATATTAAAAAATAAGCGAAAAAAAAAACAATAATGAAAACCAAAATCACACATTCTACAACCACTAGAATAACAGGCTCTTGAGTTGGGACAGGTTCTTAATAAATAATTATTGCTGGATTCTTACCCTGATGTTCTCTTTTAAATGGGACAGTGGTGGTACAACACAAGACAAAACAAAAATTAAAAACTCTTTTAAAATAGGTTTGACTCTATTCTGTATACTATACAATGTAAGATTTGTTACACCCAGGGGTCGAAATTAGCGCTGGTCCGGTGGTCCGAGGACCAGTAGAATTTTCGTCAGACCAGTAGACTTTGACAGCTGGTGGTCCGGTGGACCAGTAGAGAATTGTCGATAAAAATCACTGATTGCTTGGCAATTTCAATTTATTTACTAAAAAAAATATCTGCGAAATAAATTACCCGTATTGGGGGTGGGGGTTGGGTTACTATTTATATTAGTGTTTGTCGAATGGACGACATTTTTTACGGACCAGTAGATTTGGAGCCTGACCAGTAGACTTTTTAGTCCACTTGTTCGGCTGGCCAGTACACAAAAAAGCTTAAATTCGACCCCTGGTTACACCCCTTAAATTTCGTTCCGTGACCTTTTGCCAAAATATATTTATACAATCATAGATGTAGAAACTATTAAACGCTGAATTTTTCATTTATAAAGTTAAGCAAAAAATAACAAATTCGTCAAAAGATCCATTAATATAGAAAGTTTTAAAAGTTTTAGCTCACATGGGTCAAATGGTAACGTGAGCTTATGACACTTGGCGTGCTTCACAGTTAATTCCACATATTTTTCTCTAAAACTTTATCTAATGTTTTTTTTTTTTCACAATAGTTTTAAGTCCCCTTCTCGCTTATGGTACTCTTCCTTTTTATCCTCTTGATCAATTCATTATTGTGCCACTTTGTACATACAGAATATATAAATTTAATATTATCTTGTAGATGCTTTAAAATATGTCATATTCAAGTCAGCTATACTGTCCGCATTGTGAACAATTTGTGGCTGACAGAACGTACAGGCGACATAGAAGTGAATTTTACGATGTTTCAAAGGGCACATGGATAAGAAGCATCCACAACGAATGTTGTTCACCACCAAAGAAACCATTGCATGTAACGACCGTAACAGAAAGTTCAACCAAAATATCATGTCCACCTTTTATAGATGAATATGAAGATCAGGAACGAAAAAACCATTTCCTCGATGTAAAAGAACAAAGACCAGTATATGAAGAAGAAGACCTCGAAAGTATACAATTAGATCATGTATTGCCCTTCATAGAGTCATCAGTTCAAGAAGTATGGGAAGATGTTCTTTTAGAAGACGTAAATGCAGATCTATCCGAAGGAAGAAATGTGAATAGAGTACAAGGACACAGAAATGAAGATCATACAAATGTAGAAGTAATTGCAAGATGGACAGTACACTTCATAAGCTCGTGGTCAGTCTTTTATAATGTGTCAGCAACTGCTTTAGGATACCTTTTGACATTTTTTCACGCATTTCTGTCGGCCTGTGGGTAATCGCACCATATCTTCTTATTCTATCGAATTCCATCCCGAGATCTGTGTATACACTTAAAAAACACAGGGCATCCTCGAAGATGATTTTCTAAAGTATGTCGTCTGTTCAAATGTAATGAACTATATACACTGTCGGAAGCCGAAGAATGCAGAACATGCACTTTTATCAAATATCCGAATCATGCACAAAGAAAATTTAGACAGAAGTGTGGAGAAAAACTTTTGAAAGAGGTTATTCTTCAAGATGGCAGTAGAAAACACTATCCTATCAAAATATACTGTTACCGCTCAGTGATGAAATCGATACAGAATCTTCTTGATCGTCCTGGATTGAAACAGCGATGTGAAGACTGGAGACAGCGATTTTTTTTGCAATGGAGATGTGCGGCGAGAAATACGGAAGCAGCAATTCACGACTATCAAGATCTTCAGTTATACTTGCCTCATGGTGTGGAAGTGAAGGGGGCATCTTGAAAATGAGTTTACACTTCGTCCGGGTGTCATCAGATTTTTCATAACATTTTTTATTAAAACAGATGATCAGTACAAGCCTGTCAACTTTGCCTTTGTACACTGGTTTACAAGTGTACCTTATGAGTACAACCGTTTTGTCAGCTTGTGGAGCAGAGGAATGTTTGAACCAGAGGGACCATCAAGTTTTCTACCCGTACAGCGGATCCATGGAAAAGCTATATGTACACAGACTAAAGTCAGGAATGAAATTGTTCTAGCAGTTATACCACATTTAAGACAATTATTTCACTAATTACGAATACATATTGGAGACTTTAATATAAAGCCTCCCAAATACATTTTTAAACTTATTGAAAATTCTCAGCTTTACCTTTTTATATTTCAGATGTCCGCATCAGTAATCAGAAACAACACGTCATAAACATTTCAGTAGGTCTCATATGTAGTATAACGAAATCAGATATTTATATTTTAATTAGATTGAGACATTTGTATTAACAAAAATAAACAAGTATCAGTGGTGGATCCTAAATTTGCACAAATGCATAAAAGACTGACTGCATAAAAGAGAGGGGGTGCGGAATAGTCATGCTTCAGTAAATCCCTATAAAACAGCTTATAAATACAGTATGTAGTATAACGAAATCAGAGATCTACATCTTGATTAGATTAACAAATGCCTAGAATTTTAAGTCAAAATTAGGATGGATGAGTGTCTACAGTTGAAGCTCGACTAACAGATAGACGACATGAAAAGAGGAACCGTTATGTCGCTGATAAAAAAAAATCAACATATTAAAATGGTACATGTAGCTGCAGGCAAAGTCTAAATACCTTTTCATTTCCATTCTCAATTCTATCTCATGCAAATACAAATACAACATCACATGTAAGGGCCTGCAGAAGCAGTATTAAAAACGCGAAAGCGTCATTAGCGCAAGTAGAGATTACAGCGCCTGTACTGTGCATAGGCAAAATGATCAGATAAATAGTGATAATACGCTGATACCTTTTCAATCAGAATGTTATCTTTTATACAAAGCCTAAACAAATAGGGATTAAGGAATTCATGACTTATCGATTATTATTGTTTCGTCAGTCAAAATGAAATGCCTATAAATGTAATAAATTATAACACCGCCGGTTCACTTGTCATTTGTGTAAGCAAAAAAAAAAACCCAACAAAGTTAAATCCATTCAAAATATTGAGTCTTGGACCAATGCATTTCATAATTATATGAATAATTACTTGTCTGTCAATTATCAGAGGTATAACACACGGGTTACTAGTAGCTTTGATATTTATTATTATGATCAGCAATTTAGGTTTAGAATTGCAAACAATCTTATCAGATCTTGGTCCTCTATCATTTGTCTATATATGGCATTTTATGGTACACTGTTATAGCAAATAGGGAATCAAATTCTTGACAAAGTAGTAATAAAAGTCAGAAGACAAGTGTATCAACAACGCCACATTCTGTACATGCCTACCCAAAGTCAGGAGCCTTAACTTTAGTTGTCGCTGGTTCTTGTTGCATGTCATTGTTGGTTTTTTACCATTGTTTTGTATATATTTCAGTGACTCTTTTCACAAAAAAAATGTTGAAAAAAAGATTGAAATGATCGAAAGTTATACTGAAATGTGTATGAATAAAAATAAGTTTTTTTATGGGAAAAAAATTGGGCCGTAAAAACTATTTGTAAGAATCGTTTTAAATTGTTATTTCGGGACCTTTTAAAGATGAATATGCTGTATGGGTTGGGCTCATTGTTGAAAGCTATACGGTGAACTATAGTTGTAAAATTACAAGATGTACAGATCTAACATTGTTGGATTGATGTTTAGACGAGTTGTATATACATAATGTACACAGCCATGTACCACAATCACTGCTGGTGATGCGATGGATAAATCTGTTGTAGAGATGTCACTTGCTCAGACGTACTTATATGCCATTTGGTTTTTGGTGAACATAGTTGTCTCATTGGCAACCCTGTTTTTTTTTTTTGAAAGGCAATCGAACATGATTAAAATAGAATTTTAAGGGCATGTCAATTGTTTTATACCAACCTCAAAATGTGGATTAGCACACCCATTCGCTTTCTGTTCTCTACAAGTAAATATCAAGGACAACTACCATTGCTCCAACTAGAAAGTTGTTTTGTTCGGTATATTAAAACACTTAATGGGGGTAATAGCAAGTTTGTTGTCCCTTTGATACAAACTATTGCCTTCGGCTTCGCATCGAGCAATAGTTGGTATCTCAGGGACAACAAACTTGCTATAAACCTCAAAACTAGTCAAAATGTGCATAATATTGCAATGTTCTTGGTATGACATTGGAAAGGTTCCGTGTGGTGTTCTCCTTTATAACTTAAATTTAAAAGGCATATAATCTCGTATGCTTCCGAAATGTTCACTTATATGGTCAAGCATTATTACGCGGCGTTCCTAGCGTTATAAATTATCACCCTAACATGTGAGTTTAACGTAGGAGGGGGCAGGTCTTCAGCTTACATATTAAAGTATGGAGGATGTGTGGTAATGTATCCTGCTTAGACGACCGTGACATATGTTTTATATTTTGACGTTTGGCAATTGTAACATTGATAGAAAACATCATAAAACAACAAACAAATACAATTTATGTTGACACTAAAACAAAACATTAATTCATAGCCGGTCATGAAATTTGGTTGCTGGAAAATGATGAACTGCTACTTGTGAAATGTTGCCGACTGGACCACCATCTAGTTCACTAGCTTTGGATCGCGAAGCTGTGATACAATGATTAGTTTAATCGTCAAGATTTATTTTGAGTGAAAAATAATTTTGTTGTGTAATGTTGTTGTTTGAATTTTGATTAAATATTGCCAAGACAATTCATAAGCCAAATTAGTGTTTGTTGTTTGTTGAAGTAATATAAAAAGTCATCAATGATATGTTTTAAATAAATTTTGTATTTGTGTACTTCTGTTATAACACCAAATATATTATTTTGATAAAAGGATATATTCAATAAATTTATTTTTGTTAATCTATAAATACCGAAAAAAAAACTTCATATGATCAGCAACCTTCCGTGTGTTTTGATGTCCTCATGCGCTACATGTAGAATAGAATAGAATAGATTTTTTTTAAATCGGGTTTTTAAAATTCTCAAAGCTCTTTGTCGACATTAATAACAAAAACACCAGTGGAGTGCATACCTTTTTTTTTTTTTTTTTATCTTAAACTATAAACTTTAACTGTAACACTTTATAAGTGCAATTATTTGAAATATGAAAAGTAAAGTATGTTCAACAAAAAATTGAGGGCCAACAAATGGGGGGGGGGGGGGGGGGGGGGGGGGAGTCTACACTACAAGCGCATGTTAATCGATCTGCGACATTTTTAAACGATTGAACTTTTCAATAGACGTAAACTGAAATGTATGAATTTTAAGAAAGGGTCAACTGTAATGTTGGAGAGGAAATCCTTGTTGAAATTACATGTATAAATAACAGTTTATATGAGCATAAGAAATTGTGGTATGCTCGCCAATGGGTCATCTTTCCAAGGCCTATAGAAGTAGGTATAGTAGTAATTAAAAATCAGTTGTGACCTTCAACTTGGAACAGTACATTTGCTGATATTGTGAATTCGGATGAAATAATTATTGGGCGATTATATTAGGCATCTCGATTTTGATTGCAAGCCATTTTTTAGATTAATAAAGTTTATCAATCTATCTCCTCTCCACCTGTGTTCATAATTTTACTCATTTCATTCACATTTCGGAGCGAGAAATTTTGAAGCGAGGCAGTGATCCAAAAAACCCTCTTAAGCCCTCTAAATCCGATGGTGAAATGCTGCCGAGTCATTCAATTCGTATAATTGGTACTAATGATGAACATAGTTGTCTCATTGGCAACCTGTTATCTGTTGTCAGTAACGCATTAGGAAAATAATCTGTCGGTTGCGATTGCGTATAGGTAAACGGACAGAAAGTCAAAGGACAATAAGTCACAGGACATAAAGTCACAAATTTAGTAGGACAAAAAGTCACAGGACAGAAAGTCACAATTAATCTATTGATAATTGTTTGTATATATAAAAGAAATATCTTGAAATATTACTTTTCAATACATATATTCTTATTAAAGTTAAGAAAATGTGTCAAGATTTATTTAATTTCAATCATGCAAAAGATATATTTCTTGGCACCATAAATCCACCTAAGTGCCAAACTACTTTGACCTTTTGTTTTTTGTTAACAATTATTTGATCATCTTTGATATTTTTTGATAAATTTTGTGTACAAAGTTGGTTTATATACAATAGTTCAAGAAAAATACAAAAATATTTTTGTAGAAATAAGCGGGTTTTATTCAGAGAAAATAATCAGAAAAAAATGAATTGTGACTTTTTGTCCGTGACTTTTTGTCTGTGACTTTCTGTCCTACATTCCGTGTATATATAGGTAATCAAATAACAAAATTGGTTCTTCTTTGGAAAGAAAGTCATACTTGGTCTTAATATATGACCATTTTATTTGGGAAAACCAGCATCAGTTGATACGAGAGGAAAAACCAAAACATATAAGATGCCCCCTTCCCCCTCCTAACTTCGGCCCAGAGTTTAACCTACCCATCAAATCGAAAACGAGGCGATAAACAAATTCGAAAGACTCATGATGATTTTGTGTTGGTTCTGACGGTAATATGGTTGTGTGTATATATTGTAATTAGTTGAATAACAAAGAGAAATGAGTTGCATTTGCAGTTATTTTTCTAGCATGACTGGATGTCGGTAATTTATCTCAAACTTGTTAGATACATGGAGTTGACACTTCTTTTTTACACAAAACATAGTTAAGCTTTTGCAGTAATTTTACGTCCGTCGATAGTCTGAGTTCTTAATTACCTTAAAAAAAGCAGCATTAAAATCCTTTTGACCGGAAGGATTTTCTAAAATGGACATCTTTGACAATGATCTTTTTTCACACGATAGAAACAAAACTTCATGAAATTGGGTGTTCGTTTAGCTTGAAGGGATGAACAGGTTCTAAGCAACATCTGCGAATAGTAGAGAGGTAAATACAACTACTTGTGTAGAAAGGGTCACACTGCCCCGGAAGTTTAAGAATCATTACAACAACTGTATAAGAGGTCTTACCAACGCAAAATTGTTGTAGGAACCAGCTTAAATGTCATGTTGTTTAAGCAAATTGACACAAGACTCCTGTACTTATTGTGTTAATGGTTTAAAGTTTGTTGCATTTAGTTTGTCATCATAAGGTTAATCAACTACCATCTAACCAATCGAATAAGTATGCTTTGTATGCCAAAATAATCAGCATCATTTAGTTCTAAAAGATTAATTTGATTTCCTGTTTGAATTGAATTCGGTTAATTTTTTACGGCAACATTTTGGAATTATTTCATAAACATAGACACATTTTTATATGATACGACAATGAGATGTGGTACATGTATGATTGTCAATGAGACTATTCGCAATCCAAGATCATAAGTCAATATTGTAGGCAACTATACTGGTGAATGTTCTGCTTTCAACACGTTAACTTGGTCCACACAACATAACAAACTTTATTGCAATCAGGAAGTTTAGTTGAAGCATACAGAGATCGCGTAAGTCGTGGTTAGGTCTTGTAAGATGTTGCAAGAACGTGACAATATCGTTACTTGAATCAAGGAGGTTATATGACCTCCTTGCTTGAATGTACTACTGTTGTAGTGGAATCGTAGCAAAATATTATCAGGATCATAGCAAGGTCGTGGTACCACGATTTTACCGGGTCCATATATTTTTTATAGATCGTAATGGGATTGTCATCGTCTTGGTCTAGTGTGACGTGGACCTAATGTTGCCGAACACTGCAAACTTCTATTCAATAAATGTTTAACTTATTTTAGAAAGCATTTCAGGTGTATATAGTTCTATTATTATGATGAAAACCACCAAAAATATTTATTTAAATTTTGAATTGTTAAGATATATGAATAAAACTAATATAGAAGCAGTCAGATTTTAAAAATTGATGTACATTGTCTTTTTCACTGTTATTTCTATTCTTGTTAAAAACATAAAATTGAGGAGTGATATTTGATATGAGAAGCGAAGAAACGGGGATGTTTATTATAAAAAAAAAGATAATTATTTAAAAAGATTTTGTTTGATTACAATTTCAACATATGTTTAGGCAATAAAGCAGAAATGATCTCGATGTCTTTATCTGGCATATTGGCTTGCGTAATTGGTATATTGTATATTGTCAATGTCTTTAGAACGTTTTGATTTTATTGTGTACGCAATTAGCGTTATTTTGTCAATTTTGTTAATAAATTACCACGGTCTTCCTTTTAAGGAACCCTGTTGTGCTAAAGGATGGACCAATTTCAAAGTCTGGAAAATCTCTCCATTTACATATTAGTGACACATTCATCACCTATTGAGGGATAGTTGATTCATGCGGTTTGGTATTTGTGTACATAGACATAAACAGATTGATAACAAACATGTATGTGCGTACTCGTGTGTTTTCAAATTATAGGATCATGCAAAACACACGCCTTGGCTCAAGCAAGATATATCAAAATGATTAAAAATATTCTCTTGTATAAAATAAGAAAAAACACAAATAAGCAGAAACTTATCTTACTAAAGATTGTTTTACTTAAGCTTTGGTTGAGAAAACGTACCATTTTTATCGGTTTGATCTAAATCTATTTGAGTTTATAGTTCATTCCTGAACGAAATCATAACGGTTGTTTTCGTATTTTGAAGTTAAAAAATTATTGATGCTTACAATTTAGTACAGTGCTATCGTAATAAAGAACCTCTTCCTACACCCGAAATTCATGTAGTACACAAATGTATTTGCAACTGTACGTTTACACAAGGAGGTTATGTGTTTACACAAATCAATCCGTCAACCCATTATTATGTATCTATATATGCTAAAAAAATCATTTAACAGATAATCGTCTTAGTTGAGCTTTCCGTTCTGTTACAAGCACATCGAATTGTAAACAATGCTACACGGACAGTTATGAATATTTAAAAGCAATTGTTATACAAACAAGATCTTAAGACAAAATCTTCATTAACCTTTTCACTATTTTCCGTGGTTGTGGAGTAAAGCTTTGGATATTTTCTTATTCATTCAAATAGAAAAAAATATAATCGATCCGACATTTAAATAACATCCTGTTATTTTTAAATACTATGAATTATATCTTGTTCTGTTTCTTTACATACGTAAACCATATCGACAAACGTTTTCAAATATAACACAAACATTTGACAGCATTTACATTGGTTGTAAATGTTTTATAAACTGCGGTCTCTCAAAACTTTGCATACCTGCGTAAAGATATATTGCAAATATCAATATTTATCAAAATAACTATATCACTAGAAAGTATGAGTAAATAAAATACATTTATTTACATATATAAACCATATCGACAAACGTTTTCAAATATAACACAAACATTTGACAGCATTTACATTGGTTGTAAATGTTTTATAAACTGCGGTCTCTCAAAACTTTGCATACCTGCGTAAAGATATATTGCAAATATCAATATTTATCAAAATAACTATATCACTAGAAAGTATGAGTAAATAAAATACATTTATTTACATATATAAACCATATCGACAAACGTTTTCAAATATAACACAAACATTTGACAGCATTTACATTGGTTGTAAATGTTTTATAAACCGCGGTCTCTCAAAACTTTGCATACCTGCGTAAAGATATGTTACAAATATCAATATTTATCAAAATAACTATAATACCAGAAAGTATGAGTAAATAAAATACATTAATTTACATGCATAAACCATATCCACAAACGTTTTCAAATATAACACAAACATTTGACAGCATTTACATTGGTTGTAAATGTTTTATAAACCGCGGTCTCTCAAAACTTTGCATACCTGCGTAAAGATATGTTGCAAACGCCAATATTTATCATAATAACTATGATACTTAAAAGTATTAGTAAATAAAATACATTTATTTACATATATAAACCATATCCACAAACGTTTGCAAATATAACACACACATTTGGCGGCATTTACATTGGTTGTAAATGTTTTATAAACCGCGGTCTCTCAAAACTTTGCATACCTGCGTAAAGATATGTTGTAAATATCAATATTTATCAAAATAACTATAATACTAGAAAGTATGAGTAAATAAAATACATTAATTTACATATATAAACCATATCCACAAACGTTTTCAAATATAACACAAACGTTTGACAGCATTTACATTGGTTGTAAATGTTTTATAAACCGCGGTCTCTCAAAACTTTGCATACCTGCGTAAAGATATGTTGCAAATGCCAATATTTATCATAATAACTATGATACTTAAAAGTATTAGTAAATAAAATACATTTATTTACATATATAAACCATATCCACAAACGTTTGCAAATATAACACACACATTTGACGGCATTTACATTGGTTGTAAATGTTTTATAAACCGCGGTCTCTCAAAACTGCCCACACCTCTGTAAAACAGTTATGCAAAATTTAAACTTTGCATACATCTCCTATCCTGGAAAGTGCATGCAAAGATAAGGCTTATCTGTACATATCTTTGGAATATGAATAAAGCTATGGAAATAAAATAGTTATCTTTAGCATATCTTTGAGGACGTCCTAATTAATGGCAAAGGAATAATACATATACATATACATTAGTAGGTCCGCAAATATATCTGGCAGAAAAGTAGTTACATTTGTCAAACATTTACATGACTACCCAAATTGTTGTAAATCTGCCTTTTCGTGTAGTGTATGAAGTCAGAGGTGTACATAATACTACTGCAACTGACAGAAAAATATGCCTCATAAATTAGTTTATAAGGTGTCATACCACCAATTACTCCCACCAATTTAGAACGTATGTGAAAGTAGGCCTACTCGGAAAAAAAAGTGCATTTGATGTCATTGTTCACCTAAACTAACCAACAAATTTGCAGAAATAACACTTTTGTTGAAAGAGAAATTTATTAGGACCATTTTGAGCCAAAATTTACCTGTCTATGAGTTTGCATTAAAAATTGAGGATTAATGCCCTCCATAGTATACTAATTTGAGATTTCCAGAAAACCAGTTTTTTTTTTAGTTGTACCTCCTTTCGGGAGCTCTCTTTCTTATATAATTTTGAATGTATGTTGAAAATTGGCATGCAGAAAGGTGACATTATGATTCAGGATATACCTAGTTTCAATGAAGTTAAACTTGAGGTAAAATATTTAGAAAGCTGTGAAAATTGCAAAATTTGGTTGAACAGATAGGGACTTTTAATTGGTGGTGTGACACCTTTACGCGAAATGCGGTGAAACCCCAAAATCAGAAAATGATAGTTTTTTTTTGTTCTTACTGATCAATTGAAATGATAGTAACCACATTTCAATCTTTTTTGGGCCAAAAAGTCAGATTTTGAAAATTTAGAGACTTAAACTTGGATTTGAGCTATTTTTAGCTTTTCCCAGCATGACAATATACTTTCATATACAAAAAATGTCCTAAATTGTTATAAATGGACAGTAAGTTGTTTCTGTGGTGTTAAACTTTTGGTCATGAAGATTTAATGAAATCATTTGATTTTTAACCCTTATATCATTGCGTAATACCATGTATTTGGCAGATAACATAGCCTGGTGTAAGCACTGCATAAACTCACAAAAATCCCATTTATAATCTCAAATGAAAGTGTTATATCTTAAATTTTATTGACTTATGTAAATAAAAGCAGTTAAATGACCATGACCAAACTTTTGATCAGTTAATAGTCCCATTTCTGACACCAGGGGTTGAAGTCATAAAACTTTGCTCAGTGCTTGAAGCACAAAAATCATGCTCGAAACAGGAAATCCAGTATTTTGATTGGTTGATTCTTGAATCTGAGTACAAAAATCGTGCTCGAAAGTTTTATGACCGCAAGGCCAGGTGAAAAAAGGGGGGTCAATTTTCCATGACTCTCGTAATCTTGGATTTTTTACTAGACTCATTGTAAAAATTGTAAAAAAAAGTCTATAAAGTAGTAGAACAAACAAGGAAAAATCAACAAAAACTGATTTTGATATTGAAAGTTTATGTAACTGTAGTCCAAAATGAAATTTTCAAGTATTTTCTATCAGAGTCGTACATTACAGTCAGTTTAAATTGAGCTGTGAAAATTGTAATATAAGTCGCATTATGCTTCGATAGGCTGTGTTTAACTACAAATTGACTACGGATTAAGAATAAAGCAAAACAAAAGATTTCTGATTAACTTTTTTGTCTCTTTATATAATGTTGCCGAATATCACACACAGGCAATGCTTAAAATTATAAAAGATCTATATTTTAAGTGTCGTCTGGTCGTAAACAAATTTCTATATTCACAATTTTGTAGTAAGTACGTTTGCGCAATATTCATGGCTTTCGTTAGTATTTTAAGATTTAAAAAAATAATGTTTCGTTCAATTTCATGCTGTTTTTGTAAATATTTTCGATTATCAAGGGTACTCGGAATGCTGAACACGTATGTGAAATACCATCACAAGTGACACAAATATTATATGTTGATACTGTTTACCAATCAAATGGATCAACTCCGAATAGGTAATGACAGATATATTTTCAGCAAATTTAACATATATTAACTCTGGTTCTCGCACTACAATGTATGAACAAACACTATGTACAACAATACTCTCATAAGTACGTCTGAAAGATGGAGCCAGAATTAGGGGGAAAAAGTGTGATATAAAATCGGATTCTTGTTTCCCCTCCTTCACAAAATGTGCCAGTAGACATTTCTAAAACTAGCTCTATGCCAGGGAATTTTCATAGCATTTTTCTCGGTAACTACTCATAAAGCTTTCTTCAATTTGGTATTAAGGTTTATATATATATGCAACCAACACCGTGTCGTGTGAAGCGTTTTCATATTCACCACTCAAAATCATCCTGTTTACTGACAACTGGCATATTTTTGAACATATAATCAAGTTGTAAATGTCCGTCACAGTTTTCATTAGTGAGCAGTAACTCACATTAAATCTTCTTCTATCCTGTTTTGCTTTGGGTGGTCTTGTAGTCGTTTCTATTTATGTTGAATTGGCGTATGCTTTGTTGCACTTTAGTGTTTCTGTTGTTCCATTGTTTTCCTCTTATAGTTGATGTGTTTCCCTCGCTGTTAGTTTGTAACAATGATTTGTTTTCTCTCAATCGATTTATGATTTTTTTAACAGCGGTATACCACTGTTGGCTTAATTCATTCTGAAAAATGGGTTGCTTTTAATTTGACATATTCTAT
This sequence comes from Mytilus galloprovincialis, assembly GCA_037788925.1. NCBI lineage: Eukaryota > Metazoa > Mollusca > Bivalvia > Mytilida > Mytilidae > Mytilus > Mytilus galloprovincialis. The sequence goes on along the minus strand of CM075334.1, from coordinate 6,928,141 downwards.
GTTTCCATTATTTCATTATAAATGTATGGAAGAATTATGTAAAGAGACTACTTGCATCATTTACTATGGTGAAGTTGAAATCATCCCTTCGTAAATTTTACGGACGCCATCACGATTTGGTTGACCGTTATCATGGTTATGGAATAACCGTATCACAAATGATATTGGATATGTTCCTTACGTCGTAACTACAATACCTTTCCCTTTCATGAATGTGACCTACCGAAATAAGACTATTTACCGGATTTGTTTACACATAAGCAACACGACGGGTGCCACATGTGGAGCAGGATCTGCTTACCCTTCCGGAGCACCTGAGATCACCCCTCGTTTTTGGTGGGGTTCGTGTTGCTTATTTCTTAGTTTTCTATGTTGTGTCATGTGTACTATTGTTTGTATGTTTGTCTTTTTCATTTTTAGCCATGGCGTTGTCAGTTTATTTTCGATTTATGAGTTTGACTGTCCTTTTGGTATCTTTCGTCCCTCTATTACTAGAGTAGAGTAGGATGAAACGACTCGGTAAAAAAAAAAAGTTTTAAAAATTGGACAAAACTGCATGTTTCAATTCGTCATATTAAGTTATCGATGTTTCTAATAATACTTAAAGAACCTGACAGTGATAGCACATATTTAGATATTCAAAGACACACGTGTATCCTAGTACAAGCCCGTCGGTTTAAGAAGAGAAAGGTACAGGTTTTATTCAATATATTTTGAGTTCAAGCGAGAATGAGAAGCATTTGCTTTAGATAATTATGATAGTTTAAGCCTCGGTCACACCTTAACAGATAGCTCGAACGGATGCTTAACGGATAACTTTTTTTCAATCCGTTCTTATCCGCTAGACGTCCGTCCATATCCGTTTCATGTACGTTTTATCCGTCGACGTCCGTTCTATCCGGTGGAAAAATTTGATTATGTTCAAAACTGTGAACGGACGTTCAACGGACACTTGATCCGGTAGCCTTCCGTTTTGTACGGTACTCGTCCTTTTCGTTTCCGTTTTGTATCCGTTTCACATCCGTTGGAGGTCTGGAAGACAAATTCACCAACGGACTTCTACCGAACGTTGAACGGATAAAACGAATGTTGAACGAATGTGAAACGGACTTCTACCGGACGTATAACGCATAAAACGGATGATGAACGGATCTGAAACGGGAAAATGCCAATTAAAAAGTTCGCGTCAGGAATACCAATTATTGGTATGTCAGATTTCTTGAGGTTCATGAATTCTTATTATTCATAATCGATCTTCAAGTAAGGACACGTCTTCACTGTCAAGCAGCTCTTATTCAGACTAGACACTGCCATTTGACGGCATTTTAAAGAACAAACCAAAACCAGTTACACAGAAACATTTTGAATATTTATGCGATTTACATGTATTATAATTGTTGCCTTTAATTTGTCCGTATATCTTGTTCATCCGTTTTATCCGGTACGCTTCCGTTTGGTGTCCGTTTTATGCGGTACTCGTCCGTTGGATGTACGTTCGACATCTGTTCTGTCCATTACGTTTCCGTTTCTTGTACGTTGCATATCCGGTGTGTGTCCGTTATGCATTCGTTACGCGTCCGTTTTATTTGGTCAGTACATCAACGGACTCCCAACGGATAACAATTTTGTCAACGGACAACTTTTATTTTCATCCGTTAGGCGTCCGTTCGTGCTATCCGTTAAGATGTGACCGAGGCTTTACTAATGTTTTAAATAATGCATGTAAATGCAAATATTAAATCCATACGTTTTCATCGTGAAAGTCAAGATTTTTTTGTACAAATAAATTTTTATATCTTATAGTAAAAAACATGTACTGCATATGATACAGGTTATTCGCCAATGACAATGTTTTGTTCAGTGTAGGTGACCGGGTTGTCTAGAGCGCTGAACACAGTGCAGGCAGTGTTGTATCGATATCTCAATAGCACGAGTTCGAATTCCGGCGATAGAAGAACAAAACTGTGTCCATCGATCGTGACCACTCAGTCACCTAGACTGAACTAAAAATTTCAGCTTTCAGTGGACTGATGATACCATTTTTCGTCAATAAAAACATAATACATCATATATTAAGCTTGGAGATGGAATGAAAAAAAGTTCAAATGCTTAGTTTGCATTCTGGTATGTATAAAAATAACTTAAAAGCTATTTTTAGAGATGCACATTTCTTAAAATACTGCAAATATACAAAGAATAGATGTGTTTCAGGTTAAACATGCTTAAAAATTATTTCAAGGTCTGACGCAAACATTTTCATTTTTAAAGTTACCTGAACAATCTAATGAACTTGCTTATGAGGCCACTTGCATTGTTTCAGCTTTTAAACAGTATTAGTGACATTGATTTATTTTTTTCTGTCTTGCAACAAAATAAAAACAGACATTATTCATAAACAATTATAAGAATGTATTATTGAATATATCAGTTGATTAAAGTAATCATTTGATGTAAATCACCCAAATATCAGAATTGACGAACAGACGTCATTGATGACTTGATTTGTATTTCCCTACAACAAATTAAATAATAAACACTGATGTTGTTTGGATACAGGAATAAAAATTAACAGCTCTATGGGAAGCCACCAAGTGTTTTAATGGAAAAATTATTTGATCAAGTGGCAACAATATCAAAGGAATATTAATATTCCTTATTTTGGAGTTTATAGTGATAAAAGAAGAGGAACATAATGGAAAAAAAATTTGGATGATTTCAATGAAGTACAGTGTGAAGTTTATGAGAATTATTGTTATTACATTTTAAAGATTTATCGCAATATTAAACAACAGGTAGGTTTGAAAAGAGCTTAAATTGGTCCTGATTTTGATGTTTTTGAAGTAATGCCAAAATGATTCAAATTTAAAATAATTGTGATATTGATATTATGTCCCTTTAGTTATGATTTACATCGTAGTTATGTTGTAACGTCAATTAAGGTTATTTTTTATTTATTCATTCTTTACTTTGGCCGCCATCCCTGATCTATGAATGTTTGTGTCTGGGTTTTCAATATTAACCACGGCACATTGTGGTAACAGAATATTTTTTTTCTTAGAGGGTTCCGGCTAAGGTTTTCCAAAAGCTTCATGGTTAAAAAAATGTACAAAATCCTAAAATTTTTACATCATCAAAAGACTATAAATAATGTACTATCAGGAAAAGAAATTGTAGCCTTTTTATAATACATAATAAAGTTGAAATTCAAATCCATATTTTGCCAAAAGTAAACTTTTCCAACAAAATATAAGATAGTTTTATTGTCAAAAAAGTTTTTTTTTAATGTATTTATTTTAGGTGTTAAAGACATGCCAATATATTGAACCAAACTAAAGTGTAAAAAGTGCACCTTCAAGGCTATAGCATTACCCCCTTCAGCTTTTTATCTTCTACTATCATTATTGTCGAAGGCAAAATTCAAATTCATTATTTATCCGATTACGTCTGTAAAATTGTATATTCATTGATGTGCATACTAATTATTTTTGTAAAGTTCGTCTGATTGAAAACAAAAAATTACGACATAAGAGATAATTTCAGCTTCCCAATCGTGACCTGTCCGGGCACCATCACGAGTTGGTTTACCGTTATGGAATAACCCTTTCACAGATGATATCGGATTGTTCCTTACGTCGTAACTACAATCCCTTTTCATGAATGTGACTACCGAAGTAAGACTATTTACCCGGTTTGTAATAACTTGAGCAACACGACGGGTGCCACATGTGGAGCAGGATTTGCTTACCCTTCCGGAGCACCTGAAATCATCCAAAGTTTTGGTGGGGTTCATGTTGCTTAGTCATATGTACTAGTATTTGTCTGTTTCCTTTTCAGCCATGGCGTTGTCAGTTTCTTTTCGATCTATGAGTTTGACTGTCCCTTTGATATCTTTCGCCCCTCTTTAAGAAGGTTGTAGTATGGACACATTTTTATTTGGTTTTTCAACACGTCAATGGCAAATTGTTTTTTCTTCTAAAGATGAAATAGACACAGCTATTTCAAGTTGTATTTTTCTTGATTAATGAATGAAATAACAGTACAAGATTCCACGTGGTACAACCATTGTTAATGTGCATTACGTAATAAATAAATAAATACAGTTAATAAAAGTATAAAATGCAATTAAAAGTTAAATACGGGAAACGCCATTCCAAGTCACAACTGAGGTTCGTTCAAGGGTTTCAAAAAATAAAAGATAACGTAAAAGACGACATGTAAATATTGAGTTTAAATGAAGTTGCTTACCATAATATTTACATCTCACTAAAAGTTTTTTTTTCTTTTTCAAGTAACCGTCATCAATGTTATATTTAATACCTAAGTATGAATATAAATCTGTATTTAATGTAAGAAGGTGAAATCTTCAATCTGATTAAAATACAGATTTTGTATCCATCCATCACATACAATGATCTGACCACAGTTTTTGGTGTTTTTGTTTTATGTTGTGGTACTTTTCAAAATCATCGGTATTTGTATAACAGTATAGATTCAAAATTCCATAGGAGAAATGTTATTGGTTAAAATGTTAATTATCAAATTAGATTGATTGATGGTTGCTACACGTCCAGTGGCAAATATTTCATTCCTGTTCAGGATAAGAACAAATTAACAATAAATACAATACGTATGTGATGTAATAGAAGCCGTCTGGTATGAAGGTCGGGGAATGCCTCTAGTAAATCGGATAGGGACAGAAATTTGGCCTTGCAACAGGCCACCTACGGACAAAGAGTTGTTGCAATTGTGATTAACTTGCAGAGAGAGTAGCGCTCTCTCTATATAAAAAAGGTAATTAATTTAACGGCCTCATGTTAAAATGAGTGTTAGAATTTGTACATCCTGCATGCATAACCAAACGAACGCCCCACTTCGACAAGGGTTTTAAGAAGACTTGCGGGCCTATATTTCTATTCCCCTGTCCCCCTTGGGTTTACCTTTTAATCAAGGCGTGTACACAGGATCTCTATATTTTGAATGTTTCTAATGATTTTTTTTTTTCAAAAATGATAGGTTTAAAATTGTCTACGCCATACGCGCGTTTCGATTACAAACGATACATCAGTGACGAACATATCAAAAAGAAAAAAAAAAGAAAAAGCAAAATTAAGTTGAAAGTGCATTCTGGATTCAAAATTCCGAACGGCTTTGTCAAATATAGCTTAGGTAATCTATTCCTCAGGTAAACAGTTAATTTTTAATTATGACCATATAAAGATAATAAACAGCTGCGCCGTGAGCGCATGATACGCCCGTCGTCTTGTGTGGAAGTTTTATGCAATAATCATCAATAGTTTCTGAGAAAGTTTTAAGCAATAACAATATATTGTTTCTGAGATACAGCGGGACATGTGAACTCCCCCCCTTTTTTTTTTTTACAAAAAACTTAATATCACTAAAACAAAATTTTGAATCAAAACCAAAAAGTATACAGATCTTTAGATTATTATAACAAAGAAGTGTGTAAAGTTTTAAGCAATAATCATATATCGTTTTTGAGATACGGCGCGACATGTAAAAAAAACCCTCCCCCATTTTTACAAAATACTCAATAACTCAAAAATGAAATTTTGAAATATCACTAAAAAGTATACAGATCTTAAGATTAATATAACTAAGAAGTGTGTAAAGTTTTAAGCAATAATCAATAATCGTTTTTGAGATACGGTGCGACATGTGAAAAAAATACACCTCTGTTTTAGTTACAAAGTGCCGTAACTCAAAAAGTTTTTCTTATTTTCACCAAAAAGTATACAGACCATTTGACCATCATAAGAAACAACTATATTAAGTTTCATGAAATTTGGAGAAGTCGTTCTCAAGTTACGTTGCGACATGTTAACGCCGGACATACAGACGGACAGACAGACGGACGCCGGACATTTGTATACCATATTACGTCCCGTCAAAATTATAAAAAAGGTAACTTGCGCAACTAACCAGTTGTCACGTTAAATCATATAATTAACAATTTATCATGTAATTTAGTTAGGAAATGCATTAATCGCACTTCTAATTGTCACAAACATGTTTATTAATGTGTTTATATGACAATAAAGAGTATTATTATCTAATCCCTCAAAATATTTACTGGTATTTTTAAGTCCTCTTGCAACAATTCTTCGAGAATTCTGTTGATGGCCTGTTTCTAGAAAATATCGTTCTCCTTTTTTTTTTTTTTCTAAAATCAGTCTAAATTTCTTGGACTTCATCCCGGTCAACTCATTTTGCAAACCCTTAGTTTTATATTGATTGTTCAACAACCTTAGCTGTATTTTGCAAAACTATTAGGAATTTTGGTCCTCAATGCTCTTCAACTTCTTACTTTATTTGGCCTTTATATTTTTTTTTGTATTCGAGCGTCACTGATGAGTCTTTTGTAGACGAAACGCGCGTCTGGCGTAAATACAAAATGTAATCCTGGTATCTATGATGAGTTTATTTACAACCACTGGGTCGATGCCACCGCTGGTGGAGTTGAATTCCCCGAGGGTATCACCAGCCCAGTAGTCAGAATTCTGTGCTGACATGAATTATCATTGATAAGGTCACATTTTCAAAAGAACTGTTTACAAAACTTTTGAATTTTTGAAATACTAAGGCTGTCCTTCCTCAGGAATAGATTACCTCAGCTGTATTTGGCAAAACTTTTAGGATTTTTGGTCCTCAATGCTCTTCAACTTCGTACTTTATTTGGCCTTTTTAACTTTTTTGAATTCGAGTGTCACTGATGAGTCTTTTGTAGACGAAACGCGCGTCAGGCCGGCGTAAATACAAAATTTAATCCTGGTATCTATGATAAGTTTATTTATGTGTTCTTGCACTGAATATGCATGAGATATCTGCCACTGGATGTGAAGAAATAATCAACCAATCCGACTGTTTCACATTACACAGAATACTGTATACAAGAAGAAAGAAAAAAAAACCACGAGGTTGACATTGTTAAAGAAACATCGATGTAGCCTATGGCAATTTAAAACCACAAATTTGTTTACCTAAACATATCTGTACAAGTGTCTTTGAAAGATAATAAATATTCTCGGAAAGAAATGTATGTTGTTTTACCTGTGAATTATTTACGTTTTCATAATTATTTTTTTTTTACTAGAAGTTGTTTAATCAACGTGTATATTTTAAATCATTATGTATTGTTTTAAAGATACTGCTCCTATAGTGATAGCTGGATTCATTATAACAGTGTCTGCATTTGTAATACACTTGATAGGATTTGCAACGCCATATTGGATAAGGGATTATGATTCCCATGACGGATTATGGCTCGTCTGTGATGACCAAAACCATCAATGTCTCAGTATGTCAGGTAAGAGTACGGTTTTGCGACAAATTATTTATTACTAAATATTCTAATATGACGTGCTATTCATTGTCAAACAGTATAATCACAGTTTATCTACTTTTAAGTGTGGGTTATTTATTTTTCGTTTTAATCATATCATTGTTTCTTCGACCGATGAGTTTGCATATCACTCTGGCATCTAAATAAAATGTATAGAATAACGTATATGTTTTGGTTTTTTTTTTCTGTCAAAACGAAACCCGGATTTCATATACACAGGACTAGTTCTGAGTACTATGCTGGTGCAACACTCGAGACGGAAACCTCCATTAGTGGCTGTTAGTTAAAATCATCAAAGATACCAAAAATAATAAGTTGGAACGCCAGGCGCGCGTTTCGTCTACATTAGACTCACTAGTTACGCTCGAATCGAAAAAGTTCAAAGGATAAAAAAAATATGAAGTTGAAGAGCATCGACATAAGACATGCGCTTAACATGTTGATTTATACTGCAGGTCTAATGTTTCATATACGAAATTAAGATTTGTTTCATCGATTTAATTTTTGATGCCTTAAACATATCATTTCTGATCTACTTTCCTGCGAGTAATGAAACTAACTGGTAATCTTATCGAAGAGAACATATGGTTACGTTATCGTGTATATCTAGGGATAAATACATGTAGTATCAATAGTTGATTTATTATTATATGAACAAATTCCTAACATTACATCGATTTTTGTTTTATAGTTTTCGTTAAAGATCTCCCTGCTAAATTTAAAGCTACTCAAGCACTAGAATGTATAGCTTTCATTTCTTATGTTGCTGCTGTTGTGTGTGCTTCACTGCAGACATTTGTTATGAAGCAGAGAATGATGTACATAATTGGAGCTCTTACCAACTTCGTGGCAGGTATGAAAAGTTAAATTAGAAGTCCGGTTACAAAGAAACACGAGAAATGAAAAGTTGTCACAGAAAAAGCTAGATTTTTCTTCCTTTTCTTTAATATCCTGATTGGTCCTAAAAGTACTTACAACTGTAAGGGATGAACAAGTATGCAGCCACGTCAGGTAAGAAGGAGGACGTTAAATCCGATGCCTCCTGTAGGAGAGTGTCACGCTCTTTGCACGTTAAGAACCTTTGCAACAGTTTTGTTAAGGGTCGGTATGTAACCTGTTATAATCCAATCAACATTTTTGATGTCAGCTCAAATTACACTGACCTTTTTCCTGGATGAGGTATTTAAAAACAAGAATGTGTCCCTAGTACACGGATGCCCCATCCGCACTATCATTTTCCATATGCGTGGACGTTGAAAATGGGATAAAAACTCCAATTTGGCATTAAAATTAGAAAGATCATATCATAGGAAACATGTGTACTAAGTTTCAAGTTGATTGGACGTCACCTTCATCAAAAACTACCTCGACCAAAAACTTTAACCTGAAGCTGGACAGCCGGACGAACGGACGCACAGATCAGAAAACATAATGTCCATAAATGGGGCATAAAAACTACCGATTATATTTAAACTCCTGCATAATACTTGCCACTGGACTTTAAAAAAATCAATCTTCTTTTGTATATCCCGGGGTTTATATAGTCAAATAGCAATTACTTTTAATATACCACAAGAATACATCTTCATAGTTGGGAGGGTCTGCTTACATTTATATCGAATTCTCATACTTAAAAGAAGCAAATGTTTTTTTCAACAGATATATTATTTGATGAATTTCTTTTACAATTCTAGACATTTTACGTTTTACGTGATAGAAACCGTACGGATCAATTGTAGTTTAGATTTTGTTCACTAAAGGGTATTTAAGACATACGGTATTCAAACTAGGAAAGTCAGTGAAAAACTGACAACGCCAAGGCAAAAAACGAAAATAGTTAAAAAGACAAGAAACAAGATAAAAAAAAACCAACACCAACCTCTCTATAAACGGGGATTTTCTCAAGTGGTCCGGAAGGTCAAGCATGTTCTGCTCCACAATTAAGGCAGCAACCATTTGATTTTCGGGGGGGGGGGGGTGCTATGGATTTTTTTTCTGGACAAACTTTTTTTTTCGCCTTCGGCGAAAAACAATCTATTTTTTTGGCGAGAAGTCGAAAACAATTTTTTTCTTTCAATTTTAGCATTACATATAGTGGCAGCTGGGGGTGAAACAAACATTTTTTTTTTCTCAGGATCAGAAACAAATTATTTTTTTTCTCCCAAAACTGGAAACAAACTTTTTTTTCCAAAAAAATCCATAGGCCCCCCCCCCCCCCCCCCAGAAAATCAAATGGTTGCTGCCTAATGTAATGATTAATGTATTGGGTTACTCTTTGCATAATTTTGCCTTTTATTACAGGAGGTTTTAGTTTGATTGGATGCATCATCTTTTCCACTATTGAAAACATAAATACCAGTGATCTACATTTCTCCTTTGCGTTTTGTATCATAGCTAGTATCGGAGGAGTTGTGGCAGGTGTGTTCTTCATCCTGGCGTGGAAATGGATACCGGCAAACTGATTAAAAATGAGGAATTTACACGGCAAAGTGAATGATCGACGTAACGAAAGAGTTATACATAGATGTGGCAAATATTGTAACAACACTTTCCATTGTTAAAATGTCGATGAATACCCTTATACTTATACATATTTCTTCAAATTTAAAGGAATTATTTACTCGAACACGATATTGGTTAAAAAACACCAAGACCAATACTTGGATTCTAGATTTGATTAAACTGCGTCAAAAATGGTTTCCAGATATTATATAATAGCGCAAAATTCTACGGATTTGTGCATGAAGAATCAATTCAAAACATCAAAAATACAAATTTACTTCAAATGTGTATGTCTGCATTTAATTTATATTAAAATAAAGATTCTAAAGAAACTTTAAATATATTTCAACTTTAGATTATGGCACTGACTTTTCTCTATAGCCCTTTGATTGTTATGTTCATGATACATAGTCATGCAAGGCTAAATTTTTCATTCTTATAGATTAATTTACCCCAAGTAAAAAACATTTATTTAGTATATTTATTGAAATAAAATTTACTTCAAATGTGTATGTCTGCATTTAATTTATATTAAAATAAAGATTCTAAAGAAACTTTAAATATATTTCAACTTTAGATTATGGCACTGACTTTTCTCTATAGCCCTTTGATTGTTATTTTCATGATACATAGTCATGCAAGGCTAAATTTTTCATTCTTATAGATTAATTTACCCCAAGTAAAAAACATTATATTTATGTAGTTATGCCTTCTACACAAAATACACAAAATACACAGTCCTTCAAAAGAGTGGCCAAAAATACCAGAGGGACATTCAAACTCATAAATAAAAATAAAATGTCAACGCAAAACACAACATAGGAAAATAAAGTTGAAGCTACACGAACCCCAACAAAAAATGGAGGTGATACCAGATGCTCCGGAAGGGTAAGCAGATCCTCCTTGCCATGTGGCATTCGTCATGTTGCTCATGTTAGTACACACCAGGTAATAAGTCTAATTCAGTAGGTCACTTTCATGACAAGGGAACGGGATTGTAGTTACGACATAAGGAACATATCAGCTGGCATATGTGAAACGGATATTCCATAAACGATAAAGAATCTTAATAAACGCACATGTATAATTCAGTTGACGTTTGCTGATTGCTCTTCTAGTCAGAATAGTCGTCTGTATTAGCCATTGTATTCAACCGGAAGAGCAATCGGCCGTTCCTGACTGCAGGAACGACCATCTAAGGTATATATCGGTCTCGAGATATACTCGGGATCACAACATTGGCGCTGCGAGCAGGGTGAATGTTGTGATCCCGAGTAAATGATTACACTTACCCAAGAAGCTGATTGGTTCTCAGTGTCTGATTATCAGGCAATTGTCTCTTTGGTTTTCTGTACAAGTCTTGACTATTATGGTTACCAGAAAGAGAGAGAGAGAGGGCATCATGGGATCGTGCAACTTCCGGCAGGGTCTGGCTTAATACCAACGAATACTACATGGCCTATGACCAAAACAATGTTTGCACAAGGACTGCATTCAGTGCTGGTGGTGTTCCAGTACAGGGTTTCTTCTTATACCGTTATAAGCTGGGTATGCAAATTCTGCAGGGTAGCATAAACGGACAGACATACAGAGATTTTGGTGCCTTAAAACATTGTAGTCCCTCATTTTAATAATCCCCCACTTGCGTCAAAATTGCCAAGACCCTTGTACATGGACGACAACGCTAGACCACACAGGGCAAGGATTTTAACCGAGTCAAAAGAGCAACAAGCCATTTACACTATGTTTTGACCTTCCATGTCTCCATACATAAACCCTTTCAAACATGTCTGCGATGCCATTGGCGGAAATCTCAATCGCAGTGATCCACTTTCACAATATTTTGTCGATTTAAAAGTGGCATTTGCAGAGGCGGATTTAGGGGGGGGGGGGGGGGCCGGGCCCCCCCCTTTTTGGGAAAAAATTTGGTTGCTTATATATGGAATCATTGAAGCGTGACTGGAGCGGGCCCCCTCTTAGGTCAGTCAGTGGGCCCCCACTTATGAAAATTTCTGGATCCGCCACTGATTTGTTGTTTAATGCAACAGATTTCCTCAACTAAAGTTTTGAAGGCTTGTACCGAGAATGATACGTCGTGTTATGAAACTGTACCGGAAGAGAGGTTGTTACACATGCTATTGACTCAAATATTGACATTAAATTTGCCGAACATACCAAAGATTATGTGTAGAAAATTTTAATGATATTGGGTGATCAATTGTTGTAAAAAAATTAAATCACAGTGAAACTTAAATTCCGTTTCTGAATTGTGTAATTTACACCATTTCTATCAACGAAAAACCTACATGCATAGAACCTTCATAAGTGACCAAAATTATATTTGTGGTTTGTTTATGGTATACATTAGCTATATGATTGTTTTTCTTTTTTTGAGGAATAATTGATTTTTTAAATTTGAAAAAAAAAATCGATGCAATAAAAATAGGTGGTGCTTAACTTTTGGCGGAAAAGTATTTAAAAAAAAGACAAATTTGTGTATTGAAAAATTAATATGCACAGTAAATGTACAAGGTTTGTTTTGTATCGTAATACCTATTTTTAATTAAGCGTGTATCACGGAAAACAACTAATGACAGTACTGCACATGTAAATGATTTGGTTGTGAAACAACATAATTTATTCATGAAAAAATATGTAGTTAAAAGGATTTACATTTTTATGTCTTAAACTTGAAAACCACAAATTTGTGTTTTATCAGGGGAAACCCCTTGATAAATCATTCAAGATTTTAAACTGCTGTTGTTTAAATTGCTTACATGTTTAAGCTAAACAACATGAAGTGTTGTGACGGTAATCCTCTATTAGTGATAACTGGATTCGTTATTTCAGTGTTAGCACTTATACTTCATTGTATAGGATATGAGACATCGTATTGGTTAGCATGGTTTGGGGAATATGAACTTCATATCGGACTATGGGAAAGGTGTGATCATATCAAATGTGTCAGTATGCTAGGTAATCTCTCTTTTTGCGACACACATTTGTAAATAAAAAGGAACTATAACTATTGCATGCACCTGTCCTAAGTCATGAGCTATTGTTCAGTGGTTGTCGTTCTGGTGGAACTTTCTGGAACAACTTAGTGTGAAACGTGTGGCACGCCATATTTTTTCTTTAAAAACTTATTAATAATAAATAAACGGAAGTATTTCATAAGGACTCAATCAGAGGTTCTGGTAAAAAATTATTATTATACTTAAAGACAAATTTTCTGAGCGACAAACTGATAGTTTAATAGTTGTGATAATTCATGTTGCATATGCATTGAGAAAGTTTTAGATGATGAATAACTGCTCTTCGAGTTTATTTCCAAGTGCGTTTTTTTTACACTTTGAATACATACTCCCAAAGGCGAATAATCTTCAAAATAAATGAATCCACAGTATCTAGAACTGAATATTTTGCACTTAATATTATTGTAACACATACATTTTCAGATATAAACATACCTATTGACTTTCGAGATCAACCTAATAAGTTTACAGCTACTCAAGTCATGGAAAGTTTAGCTTTGGCTGCTTACATTGCAGCTGCTGTGTGTTCAACACTTCATGCATTTGTTGTGAAACAAAGATCACTGTACTTTCTTGGGGCTATAACAAATTGCGTTGCAGGTATGAAATGTTAAACAAAATACACCCAACATCTGTACTTTCACTTAAATTCCCTTATAGCACATTAACTAGACCGACATTTTGTTTTTCTTTATGAGGAGATTGACCGATGAACTAGCATTTGATCACCACAGCATTTATAAAAAAAATCATATTTTTCATTATCTTTTCCATTGAAATCAATATGACACAATCGTCGTCTGTTGTGTCGAAATGAGTTAAAGATATCAACTTCCGATAACCTCTACAATCCGAAGACTTCATTTACACATCTACCTTTGTTCTTATTATTTATATCCAAAAAAAGGAATTTTGTGATAATTCATCGATCAACAACTGCAGGGTTCTTACCAAGACATTTACTTCGTGAATTTTGAACAGCGTTATAATACTGTTGCCTTTATTTACTCAATCATTTCAAGTTGAAGAGAAATATTCGAATGGCATTTCCTCGAACTGTTCGCTTTATTAATAACATTTACGTAAAAAGCTACATGCCTTCTGCAGTTTGATGGGGTTCGTGTTGTTTATTCTTTAGTTTTCTATGTTGTGTCATGTGTACTATTGTTTGTCTGTTTGTCTTTTTCATTTTTAGCCATGGCGTTGTCAAGTTTATTTTCGATTTATGAGTTTGACTGTACCTTTGGTATCTTTCGTCCCTCTTCTTGAATCGAACTAAAATTTCGATGTTTGTATTGCAATATAGGTCGAAACGATTTTGACTGCTTTATACCTACTGATAAAGATGTACCAAAGAATATAACGTTAATTGAGACTACACTTCAAAATCGGGGATATCGCTTCCAAGAAATGTATATTCCATAAGCAGGCACCAATGGAAAACCGTAATTAAGAGTCGAAAAATTAACAAAAGGAAAGGAAAAGTCGTTTCATTTACGTTTTTTGTACGAACCTTGTAGATATTATATTAAAACAAATTTATTTGGTCTAAAAACAAACAAAAAAGGACATCGGTCATCATAAATGTTTTGAGTAAGATCGGGGGATTTGATATCCATGAGTAAAAATGGTTCAATATAATTTCTCTTTGGTGTATCCATGGCAACAATCTATATTTATTTGCAATACAATATGGCAAAATATGAAGGGTAAGGATGTCACATATTTGACAAAAATTTTGCCAAAATAAGAATTTCAATTCCTTTAAGTGATAAGTTTTCTTAACTGTTTAAATATACCTATCAAGAGATCAAATAAAAATCGTTCGTCTTTTGTCTCTTTTAGTGTGTTAATTTTTTTTTGTAAATACATGTATAACAACAATTTCTTGACCTATGGCCGTTCTGGCTATGAAAATACGTAGTTTATCAGAAAATAGCCCATAAAATATATAAACATTAATCTTGATGTTCTTAAAAACCCATTTGCAAAGCTAAATAAGTCATTATCTGTCTTTAAATGAATTTTACAACAATAATTTAATTTGAAAAATCCACAAGGGCCAAAATGCGGAACCACACTGTGTATTGATACCTGAAAAGAAACGTTTTAGCAGGTAACAATCAGTCGGAATCGTTTATTATCAAAATAAGATGTGTGGTATACAAAGGCAACATTAGTATACCGCTGTTCGAAACTCTTAAATCGATAGAAAAAAAACACCAAAATCCGGGTTACAAACTAAAACTGAGGGAAACGCATTAAATATAAGAGAACAACGACACAACCTTTCATGTAACACACAGAAACGAACTAAGCATTATAAAAATCCGATGAGAATAACAAATATAATATCAAAACTAGATACATGAATTTGGGATAGAAAAGTACCGTGACACGTCTTATAGCAAAGCGAATTCACAAGAATATTGAAACAAAGACGTGACAGGTACAGGCCATAGTCTGTCATTTAACAATGAGCTAAACCTATGCATCATAGTAAGTTATTGAATATGATAGGATTGTCAAAATGCATATTTGTCCAGCCTGTCGGCGATTTTTTTCCTGTCTATTTGCTTTTAAAATTTTGCAAGTTAATAATTTGATTTAAAGATTTGCATCGCTTATATATGCTAGCAGATTCCACATATTCCTTCAGTTGTCGAGTTAACTCCTTTAAAATCATGTTTAGTTATTATACTAGCATTTTCTTTGTTAACGCTTTTCAAACCTAAAATTATATTTTTTACATTTCAGGAAGTTTAGGTTTAATTGGATGCATCATATTTTTTACTGCAGATATCTTCAATGCTCATCATCTTTATTTTTCGTTTGTTTTCTGTACCATAGCTGGTATCGGAGAAATTATTGCTGGGGTGTTCTTTTTCCGTGCATGGAAACCTGATGACTTATCTTTTAATGAGCAATTAAATTTGAAGAGATCATACGTTAACAATAAAAAACACAAATCACAGATAGAGCGCTTTCAATGCTATACAATAAGCATCAGATAAATATCACTTTGTCGGACAATCAACGACTGTTGTATTTTGAGAATAATAAAAAATGTCATGTCTATATCGTAGAAACACAACGTCAGTGAAACTATATAGGAAGGAACAGACATGGCGTTGTCAGTTTATTTTCGATTAATGAGTTTGACTGTCCCTCTGGTATCTTTCTTCCATCTTTTGTGATTACATCAAGGTAAATAAAAGGAAAGTAGATTACGAAAACTAGTACTAGTAATATCAGTATATTGAAAGTTCCACCGACCACACTTGCGATCTTATAAGTGTGCACATATGGTAGAGTTAAACCAGCATGAAGTTTTTCCGATCCAGACCATATTTCATTTAAATTTTTAAAAAAACCCACACACACCAAAACATCAACACCGGACTGCCACGTACATGATGAGCACTAATAGAAAAGGGAGAATAAAGATGACATGAACATTGTAAGGCGATCAGGATCAAATGTGTTTGTTCCCACTTTGTAATCATACTTTTGTAACTAATTGAAATGAGCCCGAACAAATACATGATCATTCAGTTCTAATAGACCTGGATACAAAAATATATACGGTTATGACGTTTTCTTTAAACTAGCACGAAACATTTTCAGATATTAAGCATATTTTTATTATAAGTTTGTTTAATCAGTGGTATCTTTTCTTCAAAAACATGTTCTTTGAATACGCTTATTAAGTGCATCTAATATAAATCCTTGACAAGTTTATGTTTGATTTAATGAATTTGACTTAATGACTGCTTTTAATGGAAAAAAAAAAAAGAATATTTTCTTTCAACGTATTGACGGTTTTTAATTTTTTCACACTTTTTTGTTCAGGCTGAAAATAAACCTATATATCAAACGATTAGGTACTGCTCAATATATCTACAGTGACTAGGCTGAGATAAAATGTTACTCTACTATCCGTTCCAACCGGACATGGCTGTGTATTTTTACACCCACAAGGAAAAATGTACGCCTCGCATCATAAGTACCAACCGAGAGAAGTCCAGATAACCAAATGGTTTAAAAGTCCCCGTCATTATTTTGATTAATAGTTTTTAAGACACTGAAAATTGTGAAAACTGTATTATTTCGGAAGATAAGTTTTTGTTTCTATCTTTTCTTATAAAATTATAACGTCTTCGACCAAATGGCGTGAAACTATGGTAATCATATTTACATCAAAATCACCATAAGGGCATCTTCGCTAGCCAAGGGTTACGATCCACTTCCCTCCTCTCCACCCTTGGCAGATTAAGTCACGCCCATTCCGAATACATTATTCTTGACCAATGGTAGCACTTGAACTCTTCAATTTAGAGGCAAAACACGGTAGCGTCTAGATTCTACACACTTGGTAAAGCAGGAAACGAAAATATACGTTGACATTCATGCATTTGTTCGAGAAACATACACAGGAACTTCTATTAGTTGATTAAAAACATTCAAATTGTCACTAAATATAGTCGTATATGTTTAGGGATGTAAAGACTTATTGCACAATAAGCACGTACATGTAGCAATTGTTTACATACACTTTCTACATTTACACGTGATCATTTTATATGCGCTTTTTGATTGGGGGCAGCGAGTTTCGATTGCAACCAATGAAAGTCATTACCTTGTGTCTCCGAAATTTTACCTCAATCCGCCAAGGGTGGAGAGGAGGGAAGTGGATCGTAACCCTTGGATAGCGAAGATGCCATAAGGGTAAATGGCTACCTTTTGTTTAGTAGTTGGATTCATGAGGGTATCCCGAATTTGGGAGTATTAAAAACTTTTGTGAATTCGTGATGCTTCAAGGTTTCACAAATGTGTATCATTAAAGACTGTATTGGCCCTAGAAATCATTTTGTAATATGCTTCTATATTATTTTTTGTTTGAATTATGTGTTCACCATATTCCTTTTATCAGTGTTGACTATTAATCTTTTTAGTTGATTACTTACGAGGATAATACTCATTGTAGTTTTAAACTTGCCGAATATGTTCTTCTCGTATTATGAGATTTCCTCAATATACATTTTTGTAAGTCTGCTACTTTTGATTGTCTTCTATGTCGATTCATGTGGTCCGGGATAACAGTTACCGTCCTTTAATTTTGATTGGGACGAATATCATATAGTCCACAATGTGTTACTTGCCCAATTTTTTTTATACCCCTTCTAAATTCATGTTTTATGCGAAAAAATAGAAAGTAGGGGGATAAAATTACATTGTAAAAAAATTGATTCATGAGTTTTAAAGTAAAAAGTTAAATCACAAAAATACTGAACTCCGAGTCAAATTCAAAACGGAACGTACTAAATCAAATGGCAAAATCAAATGAAAAAACACATCAACGAATGAAGTGAAGTAGTGATTTGGTCAAGCTGAAAAAGGAATTACAAAAAGAGGGACGAAAGATACCAAAGGGACAGTTAGCATTTTGGAAGTTGTCAATAGCTTTCAAGACCCCTTAACATAAAATTATCCATATTTTGAGTAAGAGCTGATGAATTTTACTTCAATTTTGATATAATTTGTCCAAAAAGTAGTACAACACACTGTAAAAATATTATTGAGAAAGCCAAGGGGGATTTTTTAAATTACCATTTATTTCCTCAAAGAAATGCACTACAAAATAACTGTGTTCTCGGCACATGGGATTTGAAAATCAATAAGGACACTGCTTTTGATTTTATTTACGTCATGGTACAATTGCCTCCCCTACAACAGATAAACTACGGACTATGTAGTGTTGTCTTTAGTCTGTGCAAACTTGTCTGCAGCCATAACATTCATACCCCTTAATAATCAAAAAAGAAAAATTACTCGTGACATTTTTTTGTACAAATTTGCACAAGTGGTCATTGTAATTTCGTTTTAGTTGCAATTTTTTTAAGACTGAATAAAGAAAAATTAGTCACTGCACTTGAAACATCCGATTATGTAAAGAAAAAGAAGCAGCAGTTTCAGTACGGGGACTAAATGTTAAAATTGACAGGGATATTACATTTTTGGGTGGGTTTTTTCTGTTCCGATTGATAAAACAATTTTAAATTCTATTTTAACAACTTTTTATTGAAAACAAACAAACAGACTGCTTTCGTCAATTTTGGGCTACAATATTGCACAGTTATAGTCTTTTACAGTAAGGTTTTTGACGCAAATAAATTGTCTTTAGTTAAGTTTTGTCCTTGAAAATTACATAAAACCATTTAATTTGACATTCCATCTTGTAAATATAGTATATTGTGAGCATACTGGTATTATTTCAAACAATAATCTACTTCATACTTTCAAGTATTCATAATGTCAGTATGATGCAGGAATTTCGATAACTGCGCAGTGATACACTTGTTGAATATAAATGTTCTGCATCCTATATGCTCCTGTAATTTACAACATTACGTAGCAAACCTTTGAAGCTTTTTAAGTTGGCCAAAAATTTAAACTCTCCAGGCAATGCAAAAGGCATACCATATACAAAAGAAGATGTGGTATGATTGTCAATGAGACAACTCTCCTCAAGAGACAAACTGCCACAGAAATGTCAGTTTCTCAAGAACAAAGAGTTGTTTAAAACTATTTTTAGCCCAAGAGTATTTATCAAAAAGTTCTAAACTGAAGAGAACTTTTTAAAAATGAAAAAGGAATGTTATTAACTATGGCTGCAGATGTAGAAAAACAACGTATGGGAAAACGAAAAAAAAGTAAGATATTCGTACTCTTTCGAGTCAAAATCTATGTGTCGGGAATGATTTAAAGTGAGTGTATTGGCTAACGACATTTTCTAAACCTGAAATCACATCTTGATGAAAAGAAAAAGTTCCAAAGGATCATGGGGATGCGGGAAATGTCTCCCATCAATACTATTTATTGTTATTACAGGTCATAATTTCCGTCAGTAAAGTTTTGCGTAATATTATATAGTTTTGAGTGTAAAAAAGGGGACCTTCTGCTGTTATTTTTCTCTATGGTCGGGTTGTTGTCTCTTTGGCACATTCCCCATTTCCATTCTCAATTTTATTAAAGGTACCAGTGGAACAGTCAAACTCGTAGATCGAAAATAAATTGACAACGCCATGGTTAAAAAAGAAAAAGACAAACAGACAAATAATAGTGCATTACAAATAATGTAAATTATATTGCATCAACTGCTTGATAAGTGAGTAAGGTATTAACAATTAACTTGGAAACTCAACACATATCGTAACGACACTTAACTAAACACGGAATCTTGAAAAATCATAATAGATCTGTTATATGTTCCTTTGGAATTTCGACAGAAAATGAAGAAGTGGATTTTCCATCAATGTATTGGATACCTAAATATTATAAGTGTCCTTAAACCAACGGTATATTGTTGGATCTTCCAACTCGTCCACGAAACGTCTTTACAAATTATTACATCATCAAAGTGTTGTTTTGAAAATACCTGTACCTTCAGTACAGCCTGTGACATCCTCTTAATTAAGTCCACCCTCTTGCATGGTCAACATCCAATGGTGGCCATTTATTGGGGTATTCAATCTTGAGATGTTGGCCATTTATTGGGGTCATAAAACATAAGTTGATGTTTTATCTAATAATGTTACCTGTTGTAATCATTCAGGGTTGAAGTTTTCAACTTGTATGTTTCTTTAAAATTTACCTGTACAGGTAAGTTAGGTTTCTTGACATTTCACTTTTTTGGAAAATGTAGAATAAGACATTGTTTTAGTCTTTGTTAATTAATATTATTTTTGATTTTTCTGTCTTTTGAATTTTTTCAAATTTATTTTTTATTTGTTTTTATTCATTTTTGTATGATTTTGTTTCTTTTCTTTTAATGTCTTCTTAGTAAGAATCTTTAGAAGCAAAAAGACAAAAATGTCAAAGATAAAGTTATTGACTAGCATTTGAAAGACAACAGACTTTAATCTTTTTTAAAAGTAAAAAAATTAATTAATGTACAATGTTCATTGTATTTAATTGTTTATTTCCATTATTTAATGAATTATCATTAATAATAACTAATAATCAAGCAAATTATATTTTTAAAGAAACCATGAAGGAAGTAATTTTTAGCAAGCCTGTTTCTTAACAAAATAAAATGATCAGACAATATCAATCCTCTTATAATAAATTTTTATAACATCTATTATTATTCAGGAAAACTACAAATATCATTATACGGTTTTAATAGGAAAAAACTATTTTTGTCTATCTTTTTTTTTTAAAATCTAAAATCAGGAGTTAACATTGTGCGTGAACAATTAATGGACATGTTGAAGAGAATTATTTTCCAAAAAATAAATTTAAAGAAAAAAACTTTCTTGCTTTGCTTTGTAGAAACAAATGTGAACTTATTAAATATGACATCTTCAGTTTGGCTTATATCTGTCAGTTAAAAGCCAAATTTGACAAAATACACTTATATAGATGGTTACACTTTTATGGTCTATTAATTAAATAATGTTTCTGTGTACATTTATATTGTTGGACGTGTTGGACTGGTATGATACATATTCTTGGTATACATTTGCAAACATTTCCCTAAACCAAGGCCTTTTAGATAAAGTTAACAATTTCAGGGACTTGAATGAATTAAGACTTTAAAACCCTTGATGAAAAATCAATTTGAAGAAAAATATAAGAACATTTTTGAAAATAGATTTAAGAATAAAAACTTTGGTAAAAACTGTATACTCAAATGTGTCACATAGAGAGTTAGTGGTCATAATTTAGAAATAGAAAATAGTGGACAATATAAAATTCCTAGAATGGATAGAATATGTAAACTGTGCCACTTGCTGGACAATGAAGACCGATCCTTCTTTAATTGTGAAATTAACAAAACAACTTAAGATAATATATTTGAAAATTGTTTACCTCTCATAATATTGTCTTTTACCCAAGAATAAAAAAGTGAAAGAAATGCTAAACCTTTATTACATGAATATGTTGAAAATATTGGCTCCCTTATAAAATAGTCATTAAGTAGAACTGCATGAGGGCAGAAACCTAAAAAAATCCATGTGTTTTAATTTCTTAAATAATAGAATTGTTAATTCTTTGCTTTATAATTGTTTTTTTTTTTTTTGTTTGTTTGTTTTTTTGTCACAAACTAAATACCATATGTTTTTATGACAATACAAATATTATCAAATTTTGTTGAATTAATGAATATTTTTAATATTATGAATATATTTATTCAATAGAGAAATAAGGAACTTTATTTAGAATAAGATAAGACAATCTTTAACATTTGTTAAGCAGTATTGAATGCAGATAAGAAAAATAATTTGAGAAACAACTTTTCAATAGAAAAAGGCAGGCATCGGGAAAGTTTGCATTATATTAGAAGATGATATTCATTTATTCTTCACTTACCATACATGCCATAAGGTACATTTAAAAATAACTTAAATTGATTGAAAAGGTATATTGTCAAAACAAATAGTCATGAGTCAATAATAAAAAAAAAATCAGCTATTTATTCAACTAGTTATATTAATTCATTTAATTTTTGAATTTTCTTGTCATAATCACAGTAATTAAATTTCACAAACACATACATGTATATTTTACCTGAGACACATGACCTGTAAGTTATATAATTTTAACACTTCAATGCAGTCAAGATTTCCCTGTATCCTTGACTAGTTTTTGATTAATACCTTGTGTATTAATTAAGCGACAGGGGGTAAAATGATGGACATATAGGGCCACCATGGTGGACATAATTTTTATGGCCACCATGGTGGACATAATTTTTATGGCCACCATGAATAAGATAATGTCACAGGTAGTACTGTATTCAAGAGATGGCGTGAATCAGACGATTATACTAAACAATTCAAAGTTCTTTTAGATTACATACATTTTTAAAGACTTTCATCTTGCAATGATATTATTTATAGTATAACTAATCGCCGTATTTGAATATCAAAAATAAGACAACGCGTGACCAAACGACGCATGGATTAAACGAGTGCGCAGCACGAGTTTAATCCATAGTGGCGTTCGGTCACAAATTATGCATCTAGGGTATTAATTGTTGCTGTGGGACATATTTAACCAATAAGTTTTAAGTGTCGATGCGGATATCTTCAGTTAGAAGTCTCAATAACATTAACGGTACAAATTTTCCTGCACCAGATGCGCATTTCGACAATACATGTCTCTTCAGTGATACTCGTAACCAAAATATTTGAAATCCAAAGCTTAAATAAAAGATGAAGAGCTATTGCCTAAAAGGTCCAAAAAGTAGCCAAATCTGTGAAAGGAATCAGAGCTTTGCATGAGGGAGATACATTCCTAAATTTATAATAATTTCTAACATTTAATAACAGCAAACTTAAATAACACAAAAAAACCGTATTTTCATGCCAGTACCGAAGTACTGCCATTGGGCTGGTGATACCCTCGGGGACTAACAGTCCACCAGCAGAGGTATCGGCCTCAAATGAGCGTACACATGAATTTATGATGTGTGTCGTGAAAGTAACTATGCCACCTTTTTTCAAAACTGGAAGTTTGAGTTTATTTTGTGTTATTGTAGTGTGAATATTGAAACGATTTAAAGATTTGGATTACAAGAAATTCCTATGACAAAGTCTCTATGGTGACCGTGAATTACCTGTGTGTCAGCCGTTGATTGAATAGGAAAAATAGGAAAACACATGTATGACATTTATGTCACTATAGTGTGACAAGTGTTTTGAAACACATTTATATGGAGTTGAGTCTGTGGCAAGCATGAAGGCTGTCCCAAGTCAGGAGCCTCTGGCCTTTGTTAGTCTTGTATTATTTTAATTTAAGTTACTTGTGTACAATTTGGAAATTAGTATGGCGTTCATTATCACTGAACTAGTATATCTTTGTTTAGCGGCCAGCTGAAGGACGCCTCCGGGTGCGGGAATTTCTCGCTACATTGAAGACCTGTTGGTGACCTTCTGCTGTTGTTTTTTTCTATGGTCGGGTAGTTGTCTCTTTGGCACATTCCCCATTTCCATTCTCAATTTTATTAGTCTCTTCAGTTGAATTAAGGTAAGTTCTTTATTATTCACGAAATACAAATAGTCTGTTTTTTTTATGTTATTCATACCACGAGTTTACCAAAAAAGATATACATGTGTACCTGGGTAACATCAAACATTTTATTCATGTGCCTGTCCTAATTGCCTGGTTGGCATAATAATTCAATGTAGTTTGTTCACATCTGTATGTTGAAGTCTAAACATGTACATGTATGAATGTTGCCCTCTAAATGTCTACTTTTTATTTATTTATTTTTTTCTGATTTAAAAATACTGACTTGACACTGACATTTACCCGAAACACAATCTGCTGTTTTTATATTTAATAAGATGAACATTGAGTTTCATTATTTGTCACAGATCATGTTTTTGATTTATATGGCAATAAAGTATTTTGATTATTATCTTACCAAACATTGGTGTTTTATTAACATTGAGCCAAGTCACCCAAATCAAAATAAAATTAAAAATACACTCTTATGATACATTACACATAGTCATTTTCTAAATGTATAATTTGTCATTGTTTGAAGTGGTGTAAACTGTTAAACCTGTGTATTAAATATTGAAATTTTCATTAGAAAGACAGTCATAAACAGAATGTCAACTATTAATCAGAGTCAGAATCATCACTGAAGGTTAAGGGAGTAATTCCTTTGAATTTTTTCTGTGGTGTCTGTTCTGGAAGAGAATCAGTTTCATGTTGTATTTTCTCAATTTCAGAGTAACTAAAAAAGTTAAATGTTCCACCATTGATGTAGTTGTTCCCTTGACAGTAAGAGGACATTCTATTATCTGAGGTCTGAGTGGACACTGGTGCAATTGTTTGACTGCAAGATGGGTGTGATACTGTGCTTGTAGTTGGTGCTACAATGGCATTTTCATGAGCTGTTGTTTGTAGTATTGGCCTATATTGAATTTTCCAGTAGTATCATTAAGGACATCTGAAATCTGCCTTTGTTGGCCCTCATTTAGCCTGGAGTAACTGTTGACACTTGCAACATTTTTATGGCCACTTATTTGCATTATTTAGGCATTGTCTTTGTCTTGAAGTTTTTGACTAAGATGTTGTCTTGCACTATGATTTGTTAGCTTCCTTTCACCAAGGACTGTTGAACAAGCATTCACCATTTTTAGAGTTGTTAACAATTGTTGTGATTACAATCTTTTGTGTATTCACACCATAAGAAGCCGTATATATTTGCTCCGAATTCGGTACAACACATAACGGGACCATTCGATGTAAATAGCACACTATTTATACGTATTTATATCGACATCTATAATGATATTATTTATTTTAATCTAACTCAAGCTATTAAGCTAGTGAAGCACTACAAAGGAAACGGTTGTTGTTTTTATCGTACATTTATTATTTATACACAGTAGTGCTTCTTACATTGCATCTTGTGTCTGTGTGTGAAAAAGTAGTTCCGGTAAATGCACGGAAAGTCTCGAGAGTGAAAATAAACGAGTTATTTCACATGTGAGATATCGGAATTTATCACAATGGGAAATTCATATAAATCACCATCATCTATATAATAAAACATTTTACAATTTCTACTTTTTCCCTAGTATTCCTCATTTTAAACTAAAAGACAAATAGAAAGAATTGGTCCTGCTTTGTTCCACGACAAACGTAGATACAAATATCTTGTCTTAGGGAGGGATAAATCCTACTTTGTAAAAAAATAAGTCGGATTCAAACAACTTATTCTCTGAATCCGAAATTGCAAGATGCGGTATTTCTTGATTGACAACATGTGTGTTGCGTTTGGGGGAAGTGTTTTTTTTTTCTTTAAAAAAACAATTGGCATTTCCATGGGAACAAACTGTCCATCTAATTGTCAACAAGTACCCTTTTTATATAAGGCTGACCTCATATAAGAATTTCTGAGAAATAACAAAAATAAAGTTGCATTATTATTTCACTTTTCTTACCGCTATATAGATGATGTTCTTTCACGATATATTTCAAAATGATATATTTCAAAATTTGGTGTACAAGTCAGAAATATGACAGCTGATTTTCTTTCGTTTGAGCTTTTGATTTTACTATTTGACAAGGTAATTTTCCTGGGGAATTGGTATTTTTGATATCAAACTTTTTATGACTATATGATATCTATTATAAATAAGTTAGCAATTTTAATTTAATTCTTAACGCTCTTTCACTTTTGAACTACAGATGCTCGATCGATGCAGACTTTCCTCTCTCAAAGAGGCTGTATCGACGTACTGATGTTGCTTTGTTTTAGGAAATAACAGAAATTGTTGATAGATCAACATCCAAATATTATTATGAAGAAAAAAGAAAATGCTGGAGTGGGAATAGACGGATTGGAAAGCATATTTTTCTTGCCATGTTTAATTATTATAAGGAACACTATCAACATTTTCGATTTTCCTTCTATCATCCTTCCTTAAGAAAAACAACAATGAGGAAGAAACTAGAATTAAATTGTTGAAATCAAATGTGAAAGAATTTTCTAGTGAGATTCGTCTTCAAGTTTACCATAGGCCGGGTCCAGTTCCGAAAGACTGGTATATTTTCGAAACACATTTCGTCGATACGTAACCGATTTAAAATCTTATTCTTTGTCAACTGCTTGAATGTAGTAGTATATTTTCTCATGGACCTGTTTTCAGTTTGAAAATACTGATTTTTACAGACATGCGAAATTTAATGACTGCATTATATGAACGTTGCAGAACACAAATCTGTTTTACAGGCTCACATGTAAGGGTTGTTGAGCAGTTCTTTAGCAAATTTAAAATAAATTGAATACTTTAAATCAGAGAAAATTTCTTAAAAGTATTCCATTTTACATAAGTTTAGTTAAGTGAAGACTATTTATTTTTTCTTGAATAGTCGCTATATTTATTTATTTTCTCTCACAAAAATGCAATTAAAAAAACACAAAAAACTGCAAATAAGATTCCAGTTTAATTTTTCTCAAACCGTGAAACAATTTACAAAGAAATGTTAACGTTCCTAAATGACATAGTTATCTGAGACAACGTGGTGCCAAGGCTTGACAAAGAATGGCACTGCCGAGAAACATAATTGGAAAGTCCCTATTATATATCTTTAACCTTATAGTCCATTCCTTATTCCTTATTTCCACCTTATTCGTATTCCTTATTTCCACCTTATTCTTATTCCTTATTTCCACCTTATTCTTATTCCTTATAATGTCATTTCCTTATATATCAATATAATATCCTTATTAACATTATTGCTTTCAAAGTATATCGGATGCTGGCCTTGGGAAAGCGTGTTCATAATTCCATTATAAGAAGCATAATATATTTGTAGATGTTGTGTCGCTATTTTCGACACATGGTCGAATTCAGTGGCTATGCAAAGTGTTATTGGACATTGAGTTCGACCACCGCCACAAATGCGGTAGCGACACAACACACCCGCCCTGACCGTATGTTTCAATTACCATACATGTATCTATTTAAAATTACCCTATAATGAAATATAAAAAAAAAAAAAAAATTACACAAATCAGATTAATTAACGCCGTCGGATGTGCACATTCTGGGATTATTATATCATGATATTTCAGGCTATTTTATGTAACACCCTCTCAATTGTATACATAGCCAAGCGGCAAAGTTGTTCATTCTTGTGGCTGCTATATTCATTACATGTTGGTTTTTACCATATATCCGGTTCGATATGAAACTGAATCCGTTATTCCTACATGTATTAAAACCTTACACACATAAAAACTCGTACTTGTCACTGGACTTCCTCCAGCCTTTTACCTTTGGTCTTTGCAGTAAATAATTTAACCAATAAATTGGACAATCTTTTAGTTTAGTTTCTGTTATTTCTATACATGTATCATGACCATATTGATCCGTGTTTTAGAATGGGATAACAATATTAGCAATTGCAACATGATTTTTCTTTACGGATAACAGTTAGCTGTCCTATAAACCCTTTAAATTTGTCGAGTTACATATAAGCAATACATATAGTTACATGCAACAAAAGCGCCTTACGAAGCACACAGCTCCCCACAAAGACACCATTGACAATATTTACCACCATGTGTCTATCTGATATATGTATTATAAATAGAAAAATAGCTGCCGTTAAAAACTTTAGTGTGATATAACTTTTCGAAAAACTAAGGCATAGATTACCTTAGCCGTATTTGGCACAACTTTTTGGAATTTTGGATCCTCAATGCTCTTCAACTTTGTACATGTTTGGCTTTATATATATTTTGATATGAGCGTCACTGATGAGTCTTGTGTAGACGAAACGCCTGTCTGGCGTACTAAATTATAACCCTGGTACCTTTGATAACTATATATATGCTTAACTACCCGCAACATTACTATATGCTTGCTTACCTCTAATATACAACATATATATAAGCCTGAATGTGTGTATATCTAGAATTTTAAATCTGAGTACAATATAGAACTAACTTTTAATACGCAAAAATATATCATTGCTTATTAACAGAACATATCCATTCGTAACATCTTCGGAATGCATAGTTTTTTAGGCTTGCTCTACTAGGCTCTCATATGAATGAAGACATTTAAAACGTAAACTCTATCCAATAAATTTAACAGCAAGAATAGTTCAATGCTTTTATCACCGAACCTGCATCCTGGACAAAGTATGGGTTATCCGTGTATATAATATGTACATTTCTGTAAATAAATTTTGTGTATGTGCAACGTTCTGGTGGAGGATTTCTTTACAATTTGGAATACCTTGTTGATATGTTAACATTTTAAAAACTAATCCGTTAAGGGAACACAGCTAGCTGTGCGTGCTCCAACGCCGGAGGGATCTGCATAAGGAAGAAGAAGAAGGTGGCCAAATGATATCATAATTATACAATTTACGGAACGCTTCGAAAGCCATTAAACCTGCAAGATATGTCTCTTTTGTGTTCAATGAAACTGAAGAATGAACTAGTTTGTTAATTTTAACATCGATATCAGCCTCAGAAAAATCTCGTGATATTTAGTGTTGGTATTGAATCTGCCGCTGGATATATGCTTCTGAATCTTTCCTACTGTTTACAAAGATTGTATCTGAGTTGATCCGTCCTTCGATAAAGCATGCTTTAAATTGCATATTATACACCATTGTTTGCAATACGAACAGTCGAACCAACTGCATAACTTGTGTCGATTTTGAAGACGTTTTATTTAAAATAGCAACCAAAGAACAGTTATCTGTGTGAAACAGGATTTGTTTGTCCCTCAATTCGAACGCAAGTAATATAACTATGGTCAATAGTATTGGTACAAGTTCTATAAAAAAATAATATCATATCTTTCAAAAATTACCCATTCGTAAACCAGCCTCATTTTGAGGGACCCTACAATTTATGGCAGGATGGGGACCATTGCATCTCAAACATTTGTGAATGTATAGACATTGTGGTAACATACATGCACCTTTGTTATTGAACTCGTAACATTTCCTGTTAGTGTTAACCATATTAAGCCCATAACTGGGTACATTTGGCTGCACTGTATGAATATATAACAGCCAAAGTTCCTGGTCAACTGTAGCCCATGACATAGCTAGATTTCTGGCTTTCTTTAGACGAAACGGTTGATCACAGACCTTACAACCTAGCCCAATTGAACGACTTGCACCTTACTTAACCGAATACATATATTTTAAAATATTTTGTGTATCTTCTAAATGCACACCAACATAAATACTTGTGTAAATAAGGAAAGCATCTATCCATGTGTTAATATTAGTAATCTTTTTACTAGGTTAGTTTGGATAACCAGCTGTCCATTTGTATCTAAAGTTAGAGAATTTGATTGCTCTGTGCTTGAATTTGTAAGCAAAATACCTAAATCTACATATTAACCATTAATTATTTCGTCCTGATTTTTTTTTGAAACATTTAAGAGAGGAACGAAAGATACCAGAGGGACAGTAAAACTCATAAATCGAAAATAAACTGACAACGCCATGGCTAAAAATGAAAAGGACAAACAGACAAACAATAGTACACATGACACAACATAGAAAACTAAGGAATAAACAACACGAACCCCACCAAAAACTAGGGGTGATCTCAGGTGCTCCGGATGGGTAAACAGATCATGCTCCACATGTGGCACCCGTCATGTTGCTTATGAGATAACAAATCCGGTAAATAGTCTACTTCGGTAGGTCACATTTATTAAACCTAGATTATCATTTACACTAATTACCGTCAAAATATTAGATCTTTGTGTTATACCTGTATTCGATTGTTGCCTTTCATTGACTGAATCATGAGATGTACCAGTAGCTGGAGAGTGAATAAACGCATCGACAGTCTGAACAACGGTAGTCATCTGAGCTGAAGCTTGCGTGGAAGTATGCTGTCAAACAACATTGGTAGATCTGTTTCCCAACTGTGTCGGTACGTCCATCTGCTGTCCCCTTTGGTAATTAACCTTGTCGGACTGCTGACTACCACTAACAGATGCTTGCTTCCTATGCTGTGCTGAGGAGCGTAAACTTGGCTGCGTAGGGACTTTTATAGGATCTCTGTGACATACGCACTGTTTTGCCCATTTCTGTAAGATGTTTGGTTTTTAAAACTGAAAAAATACTGCAACAATATTATTGATACGACCCTTGAATTTTTTTAATTTTTTTTTCTTTAAACTTCATACATTTATTCATTATTGGTTTCACTTTAAATTGCTTGCTGTGTAGCTGATGGAAACATTTCATACGATAGTTTAAAAATCGCAGACGTCCATGCGACACGCGTCTTTTAAACTATGTGCGCAGTTTTTTTCTAAAATTATGAGTTCGTTAATATTTCTATTTTCTGGAAACGAAATTCATTATTTCCACTGAATTAAATCAACAATTAAAATTAAAAATTTACAATGAAATGTTTAAGTAATTCTAAACAGAAGAAACAACAAAATATTTCAAATCATTAACACTAATTACTGGATCAAGACCATGTGCTTTTTCTATCTTTCAAACTTTCCAAACCTTTTCAATAAAATTACAATTTTTTAAAAGACATCCATTTAATATACAAAATCAAAGAATTAAAATTCAAATCTCTGCTGTATCGTGGTAAAAAAAGAATGACGTCACAGTTATCAACGTTAAAATAATCAACGTCACTCATACATTAAATCCACCACGTGTGCAAAGCGAGACAACTCCCAAAAAGTTAGCACACTTTCCTCCGATAACCGGATTTTTTCTTCATAGGAATAAATCTTATTATTTTCATACAAATTAAACATGAATATGCAAATACAGTACATATATTACCAAAGTCTTTTGTATAAATCTCCATTTAACATTTTTCTGCGTCTACCTTATCTTTTTCACTTTTTCTGTAGCTGTTATTCAGGAGCAGCTTATGTAGCATAGTTATTTACCTGATCTTATAGATTTTTGTATTTGTTTAAAAATCAGAGTAATCCAATAAAATTGAAAGTACTCCGCATTTTATACATGCATGTCCTCAAAGATCATCTTCCACTCAGTGGCGAATCCAGAAATGGTCACAAGTGGGGAGGGGGGGGGCGGGGCACTGACTGCATAAGAAGGGGTCCGCTCTTGCCATGCTTCAGTGATTCCCTATATAATCTATAATCAACCAAATTTTTTTCCAGGAAAGACGGGATAGGATCCCTTTAAACCAGACTCCCCCACCTCTTTTCTTGTGATAAAGACATTTCTAAGGCCGTAGGGGTTTCAGGTGAAAAAAATGATGCTACTATATGTATAATTTTATTGCATATTATTGGAAAGATCTAGGGAAAGGAATCAAGAAAAACTTTACTTGCAGGAAATATTCTAAAAATTGATTGACCTACAGTTATTTCAATTTTCCAAATTGCTAGCAAATTGTAACCAATATCTCTTATAGTACTATATACAAAGGCGGTACCAAATTTCTGAAAATATTGACAAATTTAGGGGGTTATTGTCAAATATCTATTGAAATATCAATAGAAGAGTATATAAACTATATATTTTCTGAAAGCTATTTACAATCCACACAATTTGTAGTAATAATTATTAAAAAAATCCAAGATGGCCGCCAACAAAATGGCGTCCAAGATGGCCACCGTTTCTCGAAATAACATGATCTTATGGTTTTATTTCATTTTGAAGTTATTTTAAATGAGTGTAGATGGTTGCAAATGATAAATTAATTTGTTTATACATTGTATTGCCTCTTTTAACCAGATATTGCATGAATATATGGTAATTCAGTCCCTTTTTATAGTAGTTTCTGTAATTTTTCAGCTAAATTTCGGAACTCAAAATTTGTTGCCACTGACAAATACTATAAGCTGCATTCCTTATTGAAAATGTTGAATACCCAACAAAACACTTTAAGTACAATTTGAAATTACAACTGTCTAGTGTACATAGCAGGAAAGCTTACCTATCCCAGCATATTATTTCATAGCTAGTCTCAGAAGAATTCATGTTTGTCAATTTAAATGCTATGCATTTTTGTCGAGATTTTGTTGGTGTCTTTTTATTCCCCGGTTTTATTTGGAAATCTTATCCATTATAGCGGTTTGTATTGTCTGAATTTCAATCAATGGTGTTTGTTTTCTAGGATTTTGTTATAATCTTGTTCTTAAGACATCAGCAGAATCAGTAATCATGAAAAGAGAAATAAAATCAACTGATAGTCTAACTTTACTTTATTTTACGATAATAAGCAGTATTAGACACAGAGACGAAAACAAACAAATGCAATAACAGAATATAATAAAGATACACAAATAAGCAATTTATCTACAAATCAGCTATAATCAAGTCACCATTTGACATGTCAACCAACAAAGGACAGAGATGAAACAAGCAAACGCAATAACAGAATATGATAATGATACACAAATAAACAATCTACAAATCAGCTATAATCAAGTCACCATTTGACATGTCAACCAACAAAGGAAACTGCCATTCATCGTTTTCATCAATGTCATATTTTACAAGATACTCTGTTTTTTTACCATTTAATTTATGTATTGATAAAACTTTACCAGAACACCATGAAATTTCATTTGAACCCTCCTCTTTGCATTTTTGCTGAAAAGTTTTTCCAACAAGAAGCTCTGGGGTTTCAATGAATTTGGGTAAAAAATAACTTTGCTGACTAACAGTTATTTTTTTTTCTTTCCATATTCAACTTATATGCTAAAGCTTGCTTTGCCTTGCTAATATTATCATTAACTTCATTTAAAGATAAATATTGAAGTTTATTTTCAACAGGAGCTTTATTTTCATTTTGTTTATTTAATTCAATAACTTCATTCAAATTGCTTTCAAGTTGTTGAATTGAATATTGTTTCCCTTTACATGACTGTTGATATAACTCCTTAGGCCCTTTGCTTTTAAAATGACATGTTTTCTAAATTGAAGTTGTGTTATTAAAGCTTCTTTGAACAATACATTATATGTGGGTTTATCTTCTATTTGAACCTTATAGCACTCTATTTGTTGTTGGGTTACCCACATACCACCAAGCTCATTTAACTGACCAGTTAATTTGACTTTTTGTATGTACTCTTTGTTTTCTTTATTTGCCTTTTTTTCTTTCTTTGCTCTTAAAATTTCAAGTTTTTTATTGAAAAGTATTTGTTGTCGTGTTTTAAATGACTGAACCATATTTGGGGCACTAACCCTAGCATCATCTATTATCTTGTTCCTATCAGTGTCTGGTAGTTTTGAAAGCCAATTTGAAGTTTTGTTGTTGGACCACATAATTATTGATTCATATGCTACAGTTGTAGCAGAAGGTTTTAGCCTTACAAACATGTCAAATTGGGCAAAATCTCTCTCCGAGCATGTATTTGTTGTAGATACAAAAATACCATGGATTTGATCCCTAAAAGATGGTTCAAAAAATTTCCCACCAGGCAATTGGTCTTTAGCTTGCCTTTCTAGAATTAGAAGCATACCACCTGTACAAAGCTCTAATGCCATCTGTGTATACATCTCAGATACAGGATCATCAGTATCCTTCAACAATGAATCAAAAATAGAATCTCGATGCACCTCCACACCTTCAAATACTAATTCACCAGCTAAGAGTGGAGATGCATCAACAGACAATTCCTGAAGTTTTTTTTGCAAGTGGCAAAGAGTTGGGTGTAAATCTAAGATATTTTTTGATGTTTCAATAATTCTCCAAAAAGGACCTGTAATTAATTTGTCAATTATTCCCAGTGCCCTTATGCCACTTGCAAAAGCTTTTTCTCTGACATCAAAAGAGATGCTTTTTAATAAATCATTTGGATCTGCCCAGCTTTCCATAAAATCAATGATATCATTTAAATGATGATAAGTAGCCCCAGCAGCATAAAACAAGAGGTTAAACCTATGACCTCTAAAAGTAATTAGCTTGTTATCAATATCTCTTTCTTTCAGATGAGTGCGAAAGTGCTGGCCAACACCAGACTTTTCACACCCATGAAGAGAAGACGAGAAGCACCACTCTCCTTCCACTCAAATGCAAATGGGTTTTTTCCATTACAAACATTGCTTTCAAAAACCTGTAAACATTTGTCAACCTCACTAGCCATGTTTACAAATATGTGCATTTTACAAAAGAAAGATGACATCTTGGCCATTTCAGTCTGAGTATTAATATCAAGGTTTTCCCAGTTTTCAACTATGTCTGGTAAAAGACTCTCTTTAAATTCCTTTAACTTCTGATTAAAAAGAGGATTAGCTGCCCCTTGATCAGACATAGTTGAAACAATGCTACATGTTAAACGTGAGACAATCTCAGGCTCATTTTGTGCTGCCTGTCCCAAGTCAGAAATTATGTTTTTAAATGAGGACATGATTGATGCAGCATCGCCACTTCCAACTTCATTTAGGCCTAATGAAAAAGTTTTTTTATCAGGTGTTGTAATTTGGAATGACTGAAAATGCTTATGATGTTTGGAAGTGGCATCTTGATGTAAGCAGTTGCCTTTATGTCCTTGACCCATGTCATTTAAATCAGGCAAATCATACTCATAATTAAGCATAGCTTCTGCTACCTGTTTTTGTGCAACCCTTTTTGCCTCAATTAAAAGTCTGCTTTTCACACCAGCACTTGGCAATCTTGACAGTTGCTTATCAGTCAAGTTTTTTAAAAGTATGCTAATTACATTATTAACATTCTTTTGACTTACTCCACACTCAGTGAGTAAAGTCATGATAGTTTCCCTTACTTCATTTGAGAATTTACCATCATAAAATGATTCTATTTTATCATCTGCCAAAATGCTATTTAAATCTTCCAATTCTAATATTCTATCTTGTTTGGCAGCTATATCAGCTTTTAAATTTTGTATTTCAAAAAGATGTTCTTCTCTTATTTGATCAAATTTAGAAGAATGCTGTTGTTTTGACATTCTACAGACTTTTACCAACAGACTTCTCTTATCTTTCTTTAATCTATCTAAATCAGATTCATTTTTCTCACATGTCTTGTTTAATGATTTTATTTTTACTTTTTGTTGGCCGAGTTCATTTTGTTTCTCATCAATTATTCCCTCTAACTTTTCAATTTTTTGATCCTTTCTTCTAATTTTTCTACTTATATTTCTTGGCCCAAAACTTGCCAATTGCTCATTCATATCTTGCAATTTATCTAAATTGGTGTCTAACTGGTTTGATAAGTTATCATATTTTTTTTCCCAAGATTTACATTCCCTTTTTAGATGCAATGTCTCTTTACATTTTTCTCCTGCTATATCTAAAAGTCTTAACAATATATGACTCTTAGTCTCAAAATGTTCAATTTGCAACTCTAAATTGTCTAAATTAAAATCAGTTTCTTTGAGTTGTCTCTTTAATTTCACATTTTCACCAACAGCTCTGTTTCTTTCTTTCTCTATTTCTTTCACTCTTTTTCTTTCATTCTCTTGTAGGTATTCAAATGAAGATGTGACAGGCTTTTTAACAGGAAAATAAAAGTCTTGTTCAAGAAAACTATTTAATTTGGCTTTATTGTTCTTCCTTAAAGTCTTAACTTTCTCAACAACTCTGTTTACTTTTGTTCGTAGTACAACTTGATCATACAAATCCCAATTTACATTCGGAAACTTCTCTTTCCCTAACACAACCCCTTGTTGAAATACATTTTTTTGAAACAGCTCTGTTATGTCTTTATTCAATATTTGAGCTGTATTTATTTCACCTGAAAATTAAAATTAATTTATATATTATTAAATCACCAACAAGACGTCATGCAAAAACAATTTACTACAAGTGTCGCCACCTCAGATGCATTGACAAGTAATTAAGCATTTTTAAATAAACTAATCACTTTTGTTTTTATTTTAAAAGATTTGATAAATAATTCAAATGTGTCATGATAGCATCTGTGATGTGACAGCAGGAGCAAATGTAAATCAAAATAACTAAAACAATTCAGAATTCTTGAACATTTTTATACATGTACCAATACTGGCTACCATCAGACGGTTATCTTGTTTGCATTTGAGAAAAAAGAATTGCAGGCAGTACTGTCCAGCAGCAGCATGTGTATACATCTCTCTTCATCTATCTCGCACGGGTTTCAAACGTCCAGCATTTGTAGATTTGAAGTTATTAAGGGTCATATCCAGCAGGAATCAACAGTATATTATACATTATGCATGTTCATGTACCAGACATGGTCAATAATAAATATATAAAAACTGACCAGCAGTCCTGAAAAGAGAAAAAAAAAAACCACAAAGCAACGTGCTCATTGACAAAGATAATAATTTTAATCTAGTAATAATGTTATCATGACTTTCTTGTCAATATCTCATTTTGTTTACTATTTATATCACAAAAACTGGAATTAATTGAATGTAAAAAAAACAGTGAATAAGTTTTCAATTTAAAATTCATTTTATCATGAGATATAAGATTGCATTCCAATTTGAAATTTGGCATAATTTTGTTATGATTTATCATTTAAAAATGAACAAAACTCTTGTTTAAAAGTTTGACCCCCCTTTTTTATTTCAACAAACAAATCACTTTATACATATTTAATTCATAAATATATATTTAGGCATTATCAAAGACTTGACTATATGTATACAATAATGTTAAACTAACCTAATATAGTTTCTGTTGAATCGCCAACGGCATCGTTTATTGTGCTGTTGTTTACGTCCTACAAAATAAAATGAATTCGACGTAAACAAAAGATTAGCGAAAGGTCACAGTGTTAACATTTGAAATCCGCGGCTTATAAAATATTATTCATTCATACTATTATTGTTTCTTTATTTAAACACACCTCAAAAGTTCAAAAATCGATGATAAATTTATATATAAGTTCAACTTACCATGATAAATTCATAATTTTCCAGAAAAACAATTGCCGACTTGACATTGACCTCTTTCACCTTGGATTATCAAGTACCAAAATAATCGTCAGACAATCCGCTTTCCGTTGATTGGTCATTCAGAAAGGGTTTCCTCTTGATGACGCGCGGATCAGCCAATGAAAACGAATGCCGCTTTTAGATTCCGCTAAAAATAAGTACCACGTTTTCAAACAGTGCTGGAGACAATACATTTGGTACTCCACGTAAACTATTAATAGTTTATTTATTCTTTGGAGTATTTTTATCAAATCTTCACCAAAAGAAAAATAAACATTACCTACAAATACATTTAAAAGAAATAATAATCAATTAAAATTAGAAATCACTTTTAAAAGGGATTAAAATTTGTATTTTTTTCTGTCAAAATGTCTATCGATTACCGATAAAGATCACGTGACTTGAAACCCCTACTGAGTAAGGGATGCTAGTGATCTGTGATCTATATTTAAAATAATCTAGATCATCAAAGCTTAAGTTCTTAATAAATCAAGCATTTGTTTGCATCGTAATAACTATTTTTAGAAAATCACATGTTGTTTTATCACGGACAACAATTGATGACAGTATTGCACATGTTTAATGATTCACGTCAATTTGGTGGTTGTGATACAACATAAATTCATGAAAATATGTTATTTAAAATAGGATACATATTTTTTTTAAACCACACATTTGTGTTTTATCAAGGAAAACCCATTGACAAATTGATGTTAAATCGCTGTCGTTTATTTTCCTCGCATGTTTGGACTAAAGCAACATGAAGGGTTGTAATAGTACTCCTCCTTTAGTGATAGCTGGATTCATAATTACAGTGTTATCATTTGTTCTTCATTTGATAGGATATGTAACATCGTATTGGTTAGCATGGTTTGGGGAAAACGTAACTCATATTGGACTTTGGGAAAGGTGTGACCATATCGAACACATTTACAATAAATGTGTCAGTATGTCAGGTAATTTCCAATAGATTATAACAAGAAGCTCTCAAGAGCCTGAATCGCTCACCTGTTATTTTTTGCATAAAATCTTTCCCCAATGATAATTTTGCTTTTCAATATATATTAATGAGTGTCTTAAAAATTCCATTTAGATGTTCTTTGAATCTGTCATATTTACTTAAAAAGTGAAAAAAAGCATTTTACACGGTATAAAAAATAAAATTGAGAATGGAAATGTTCCATTTTAGTCATAGTGGCTCTGTTTCTTGACGTACAAGGAAATAACATACAAAATTTTTACTAGAGATTCTGAACCTCATTGAGCCTAAGTTTTGCTGATATTGTTTCAGCAGTTTTAAAGCAAGCAAACTAAATGAACAAATTCAGAAAAATTCTCTTTAAAGAGCAGTAACTCCTTTAGGGGTCAATTGACAATTTTGGTCATACAAAACTTTTTTGTAGATCTTACTTTGCTGAACACTTTTGCTGTTTACAATTTATCTTTATCATTAATAATATTCAAGATAACTAAAAACTTCAAAATTTCCTGAAAATTACCAATTTAGTGGCAGCAACCCAACAATGGGTTGTTAGATTTATCTGAAATTTCATGGCTGATAAAACTTGTCCTTATGAACAATTTTACGTCAGATCAGATTTGCTCTAGATGCTTAAGTGTTTGAGGTATAAGCCAAAAACTGCATTTTACCTTATATTCTATTTTCGCCATGGCGGCCATGTTATTTTTACGAAACAGAAAGTAAAACACAAACTTTATTCTAGATACCATAAGGATTATTCAGCTTAAGTTTGGTTGTAATTGGTTAAGTAGTTTCAGAGTAGAAGATTTTTTTAAGTTAGAAAACATGATAAACAAATTGTGAAAAGTTGTCCTAAAATGCAATAACTGCTTAAGGGGTCAATTGACAATTTTGCTCATATCAACTTATTTGTAGATCTTACTTTGCTGATAATTTTTGCTGTTTACAGTTTATTTTTATCATTTATAATATTTATCTTTATCATTAATAATATTCAAGATAACCAAATACTGCAAAATTTCCTTAAAATTACAAATTTAGTGGCAGCAACCCAACAATGGGTTATCAGATGCATCTGAAAATTTCAGGGCTGATAGAACTTTACTTTATAAACAATTTTACCTACATCAGATTTGCTCTAATTTGAGCTATGAATTTTTTTGGAAAAAAAAGTTTGTTTCCAGTTTTTGGAGAAAAAAAAATTTGTTTTTGACCCTGAGAAAAAAAATGTTTGTTTCACCCTCAGCTGTCACTATATGTAATGCTAAAATTGAAAGAAAAAATTGTTTTCGACTTGTCGCCAAAAAAACAGATCGTCTTTCGCCGAAGGCAAAAAAAAAAGTTCGTCCAGAAAAAAAATCCATAGCTCCCCCAAGAAAATCAAATGGTTGCTGCCTAAGGCTCTCTAAATACAATATCAACTACATGACTAAAAGATAACTAATCTACTAGTTTACACATGTAAACAATAGATGTATATAAACAAAATATTATTACAACAAAAACCGCCTATAGTTTACATTGTGGCTTAACTTATAAATTTGACACTTTAAAAAAAAGATAATGACTTGTTAGAGTATTTGCGTAAACAAATACAGAGTTGTATAAGTCTAGTTTCTCGTACACTGGACCAAAAGTGTGAAATGCTCTTCCTAATTCAATCAAAAAATCAAATACAGTATCACAATTTAAACATAAATACAGATCTATGTACTTTTAACATTACCATCATATTTGTACTGTAACGCCATATCATAATTAGGTCTTTCCACTTTTCTGTGGAAAGACCTATTGTTTTTCTTCTGATTATTTTTTTTTTTTTTTTTTTTTCTTCTGCCTAATTTTGTTCTTGCGATAAACATTTGTTTCGCAATATGTCGCTTAGATATTTGGTATATGATATCGAACAGTTTATGCGCTTTTGAAATTTACCCTGCGTAAACGAATACTTTTCTTTGTAGGAGTTATCTCCCCAAACACTGATTTCCTTGTTAGCGCATCTCCTTCGCAACCATAAAATATTATGACAAATTTATTTTACAAAATTGCTCGTTATATCCTTCGCATGATTTGTCCTATTTTGACCGAAGTGATATGAACGCTCCATATGAGAGTTATTTCCCCTTATGCATTTGATATAAGTGATATGCATTTCTATCTTGTAAACCATAAGTGCTAAAGACCAAGAATCTTTAGATTTAAGGTCCTTGGTCCAAAAAAATAAAAATTAGGTCAAGGTCAAAGGTCAAGGTCATATTCCAATTTTTGAATTTGGCTTATTTCCACTAATTTCCAGAAACTGTATAAGATATCGACAAATTATTTTTTCTAAATTGTTAGTTGCGACATGTCGTAACACGTAAATTTTGATTGCAAGGGTACGTTGAACGTAAAAGTGAGTTTTCTCCCCTCTTGTATTTAAAAATACGTGTATGGTGATATAACTGATTAACCAAATATAATTAAGTCCTATGGTTTTTTGATTTGAGGTCCTTGGTTTATGACCTTGAAATTGATCTCAAGGTCATAGATTAATTTGACGTTCTAGTTTTTGACCTTTGCTTTCAGCTCATATTTATACATGATATATCCATGAGACTTTTGGCGAAAGGTATCAAACCATTTAACCTTGAAAAAAACAACCGGAAGTGACCTTGTGTAAACCGGAAGTAGCTATTTTTGTACTTTATTAATAAAAAAGTATATAGAACCAGATTTTTTTGGAATCAGTGTCAATTAAATATTCAAATATTATCGGAAGTAACATTTTTCAAACCGAAAGTAACAAATTATCTCCCTTATTTAAAAAATATTGTATAGAAACCATATATTTCTGGAATCAGCGTACAATAACCTATCAGTTGACGATTGAAATGACATTTTAAACTTAATTTTACAACTTTCATATTAAAATACATTGTTTTCAGTGGAAAGACCTTCAATTGTTCTCTGAACAATTGGTTTTTAATTAGGTCTTTCCACTTTTCTGTGGAAAGACCTATTGTTTTTCTTCTGATTATTATTTTTTTTTTCTTCCGCCTAATTTTGTTCTTGCGATAAACATTTGTTTCGCAATATGTCGCTTAGATATTTGGTATATGATATCGAACAGTTTATGCGCTTTTGAAATTTACCCTGCGTAAACGAATACTTTTCTTTGTAGGAGTTATCTCCCCAAACACTGTTTTCCTTGTTAGCGCAACTCCTTCGCAACCGTAAAATATTATGACAAATTTATTTTACAAAATTGCTCGTTATATCCTTCGCATGATTTGTCCTATTTTGACCGAAGTGATATGAATGCTCCATATGAGAGTTATTTCCCCTTATGCATTTGATATAAGTGATATGCATTTCTATCTTGTAAACCACGAGTGCTAGAGACCAAGGATCTTTTGATTTGAGGTCCTTGGTCCAAAAAAATAAAAATTAGGTCAAGGTCAAAGGTGAAGGTCATATTCTAATTTTTGAATTTGACTTATTTCCACTAATTTCCAGAAACTGTATAAGATATCGACAAATTATTTTTTCTAAATTGTTAGTTGCGTCATTTTGTAACACGTAAATTTTGATTGCAAGGGTACGTTGAACGTAAAAGTGAGTTTTCTCCCCTCTTGTATTTTAAAATACGCGTATGGTGATATAACTGATTAACCAAATATAATTAGGACCTATGGTCTTTTGATTTGAGGTCCTTGGTTTATGACCTTGAAATTGATCTCAAGGTCATGGATTAATTTGACGTTCTAGTTTTTGACCTTTGCTTTCAGCTCATATGTATACATGATATAGCCATGAGACTTTTGGCGAAAGGTATCAAACCATTTAACCTTGAAAAAAACAACTGGAAGTGACCTTGTGTAAACCGGAAGTAGCTATTTTTTGTACTTTATTAATAAAAAAGTATATAGAACCAGATTTTTTTGGAATCAGTGTCAATTAAATATTCAAATATTATCGGAAGTAACATTTTTCAAACCGAAAGTAACAAATTATCTCCCTTATTTAAAAAATATTGTATAGTAACCATATATTTCTGGAATCAGCGTACAATAACCTATCAGTTGACGATTGAAATGACATTTTAAACTTAATTTTACAACTTTCATATTAAAATACATTGTTTTCAGTGGAAAGACCTTCAATTGTTCTCTGAACAATTGGTTTTTAATTAGGTCTTTCCACTTTTCTGTGGAAAGACCTATTGTTTTTCTTCTGATTATTATTTTTTTTTTCTTCCGCCTAATTTTGTTCTTGCGATAAACATTTGTTTCGCAATATGTCGCTTAGATATTTGGTATATGATATCGAACAGTTTATGCGCTTTTGAAATTTACCCTGCGTAAACGAATACTTTTCTTTGTAGGAGTTATCTCCCCAAACACTGTTTTCCTTGTTAGCGCAACTCCTTCGCAACCGTAAAATATTATGACAAATTTATTTTACAAAATTGCTCGTTATATCCTTCGCATGATTTGTCCTATTTTGACCGAAGTGATATGAATGCTCCATATGAGAGTTATTTCCCCTTATGCATTTGATATAAGTGATATGCATTTCTATCTTGTAAACCACGAGTGCTAGAGACCAAGGATCTTTTGATTTGAGGTCCTTGGTCCAAAAAAATAAAAATTAGGTCAAGGTCAAAGGTGAAGGTCATATTCTAATTTTTGAATTTGACTTATTTCAACTAATTTCCAGAAACCGTATAAGATATCGACAAATTATTTTTTCTAAATTGTTAGTTGCGTCATTTTGTAACACGTAAATTTTGATTGCAAGGGTACGTTGAACGTAAAAGTGAGTTTTCTCCCCTCTTGTATTTTAAAATACGCGTATGGTGATATAACTGATTAACCAAATATAATTAGGACCTATGGTCTTTTGATTTGAGGTCCTTGGTTTATGACCTTGAAATTGATCTCAAGGTCATGGATTAATTTGACGTTCTAGTTTTTGACCTTTGCTTTCAGCTCATATGTATACATGATATAGCCATGAGACTTTTGGCGAAAGGTATCAAACCATTTAACCTTGAAAAAAACAACTGGAAGTGACCTTGTGTAAACCGGAAGTAGCTATTTTTTGTACTTTATTAATAAAAAAGTATATAGAACCAGATCTTTTTGGAATCAGTGTCAATTTAATATTCAAATATTATCGGAAGTAACATTTTTCAAACCGGAAGTAACAAATTATCTCCCTTATTTAAAACATATTGTATAGAAACCATATATTTCTGGAATCAGCGTACAATAACCTATCAGTTGACGATTGAAATGACATTTTAAACTTAATTTTACAACTTTCATATTAAAATACATTGTTTTCAGTGGAAAGACCTTCAATTGTTCTCTGAACAATTGGTTTTTAATTGTTTATTGTATTTGAAATTGTATATAATCTTTATTTATCATTATTATTGATCATGCATTGTTTATTTTTAATGTAGTTATTATTGTATTAAGAGAGCCTTATTGAAAATTGGTGTAATCCAAATGAGTTACTCTCTCTAAATAAGATATTATTATTATTATTATTATTAAACAAAGAATGTAAAGGAATTGTCTAATTTATGAAATATTTAAAGTAAACCACAGATATGAAATTTATATGACAATCATTTGAATGACTTATACTTTGTAGTCTTGTCTCCAATTACATTTAAAATGTTATGTTACAATAACATGTATATCGTAAAAACGCGAAAAGGCGAAATCGTGAAAACGCGAAAAGGCGAAACCGCGAAGTCAAAAACGCGACTTCGCGTTTTCGCGTTTTCGCCCTATAGAATATGAAAGGGTAAAACGCGAAA
This sequence comes from Mytilus galloprovincialis, assembly GCA_037788925.1. Classification (NCBI taxonomy): domain Eukaryota; kingdom Metazoa; phylum Mollusca; class Bivalvia; order Mytilida; family Mytilidae; genus Mytilus; species Mytilus galloprovincialis. The sequence goes on along the minus strand of CM075334.1, from coordinate 6,884,040 downwards.
TGGCCTTAACCGGCCACAATTGATATTAACATACCTTATGTTTTTTAGCCATTCGAGATCATTCTGTCACGTTAACAGCTACTCAAATCCTGGAAAGTTTAGCTTTGGTTGCTTACGTTGCCGCTGTTGTGTGTGCAACACTACATTCATTTGTTGTGAAACAAAGATCACTGTTCATAGTTGGAGCTACTACAAACTGCGTTGCAGGTATTTTAATCAAAATATAATTTGCTATTGTTATTTACCGGTCAATTGCAAAAACACAATTGTTTTACTTTTTGATTTCAGGGCTTTTTATAGCAGACTATGATGTGTAGGCTTTGCTCATTGGTGAAGGTCGTACGTTGACCTATATCTGTTAATTTCTGTGTCATCTGGTCTCTCGTGCAGGTGGCACTGTAGTATATGCATTGTTGAATTAAGGTTGCTCTTTTGTGTATCCTACCTATGTTTCTGAACATTGTGATTGGACAAAAAATACAGTATCAACTTAACATACTTTCCCAAACTGAGGGATGATCAGGTGTAGAAAAATATAAATAACTTTACATGCAGGTAAAAATGAATTTTTTTTCATATGCTAGCAAATTCCACTTATTCAATTAATATGACCAATTTACTCGTTAAATAGTATATTTACGTATTATTGTAACTCTCAATTTTTTGTAACGCTTTCAATACCTAAAAATATTACTTTTTCTTTACAGGAAGTTTAGGTTTGATTGGATGCATCCTCTTCTGCACTATTAGAACCGTTGCTTTAGATCACCTGAATTTCTCGTTTGCATTCTGTGTTGTAGCTGGTATCGGAGCAATTATTTCTAAGTGCTCTTTATCCGTGCATGGAAACCTGGCGACTTGTCTCTTTACGAGCAATTTAGTTTGAAGACACCTTGAACTATCTGTCAACTGAAATAAAGAGGGTCATATGTATTTAAATTTAGGATGATTTAAAGGGAAACATTCTGTTGTCCGCAGTATGATTTGCATAATATATATATATATTTGAGTTTATTAATCTATATTAATGCAATAAACAAACAAAAAATCCCTAGGTAATGGTATGAAAAAACAACTATTCTGGGGAAAAAAGTGATGCTAAGAAATTCATGTTTAGAAATCCAAAGTTATTGAGATTAATCCAATATTTTATATCTTTGGTTTTCTAAGTAGCCTTATCAAGACTATTGGTTTTGTCTTTTTGTCGTTTTTTTTAATCTGTGGTTAACATTATTCAGTTTTTCTTAGAATCAGGTTCTTATTATATATTTCGTCTCTTTCTTTAATTGGAGAGTTACTAATATTTGAAACTTATGACGTGGCTCTCGATATTGTGTTATTGTTCTATGGTAATTTTTGTAATCTGGTCTTTCATATTTGCTAATGCTTTGCTTTGCCTTTATACCCTGTTGTGGCTCTTTTTTTTTTTTTTAGAAAAAATACACAATTAACATATAGACAAGCGGCAAGAAAGAAATTTAACTTCTAATTAACCTTCTGCAGAGGATATGCCTAAATAACTATAGACTACATTATTTTCATACTTTGAACGACATTATTGTATAACTCTACCTGTGTGACGTTTAAAATTTTACGACAAAAGAGATGATTTCAGCTTTCCAGTTGTGAACTTTCCATTTCTAAGTAGCAACATCCCAGCAGCACCTGCATACGGGGTATATATCTCCCAATTGATACGATATTCCCGTGCTTGCATTTCCTATCACGATTTTCTTGATAGAGGGTTGCTGCTCACAAGGAAGCTATTGAACCAAGAGTTCCAAATGGTGAAGTTGAAATAATCCCTTCGTAAATTTTACGGACGCCATCACGAGTTGGTTGACCGTTATGGAATAACCGTTTCACAAATGATATCGGATATATTCCTTACGTCGTAACTACAAATTCTCTTCCCTTTCATGAATGTGACCTACCGAATTAGACTATTTACCGGATTTGTTATCACATAAGCAACACGACGGATGACACATGTGAAGCAGGATCTGCTTACCCTTCCGGAGCACCTGAGATCACCCCTAGTTTTTGGTGGGGTTCGTGTTGTTTATTCTTTATTGTTCTATGTTGTGACATGTGTACTATTGTTTGTTTGTTTGTCTTTTTCATTTTTAGTCATGGCGTTGTCAGTTTATTTTCGATTTATGAGTTTGACTGTCCCTCTTGTATCTTTCTTCCCTCTTTTACATTCTGACGTCATACGCGCGATTCAATGTTAGAGCCATGTTCATCTAACAATTCGGTCCCAGTGCGTAAAACTCCAATCGTTTATGGATGGATTAAACATACATAAATAAAATTGTAAAAATAAGAAAGCAATGAATGAGGTTGTTACATTTGATATATGCATGTTTGTACTTCTTTGTTAAATGTTTGTCTGTTTTTATTGGTATTGAGATACTTATGGTACTTGTAGATGCTGTCATTATGTTTAAGATATACTCGTATTCTTGTCTTTCATTTTGATAATGTGTTTTGTTTATATGCCTTTTGGTGTTACTTCGAAAACTTGTGTGTTGCTCGTCTTTCATTTTTGCTACGTGCTTTGTGTATAAGCCTTTTTATGTTTCTTCGTTACATACATGACGTGGCTCCGTACTTATATTTCCCGTCATTGTGTTATTGTACTATGGTAAACTTGTGCATTCTTGTCTCTATTTTTTACAAATATGCTTGATCTGTATGCCATTTTGTGCTTCTTTGTTACATGTTCGTATGTTTAGTATAAGTGATCAGAATTATAGCATAATGTTGACTGCTGTATATTTTTGACATTTTTACCTGTTTTGTCTGTTTGTTTTGTTTCCGCATCGTTGTCAATATAATGGAATTTGATACGACTGTCACACAAGTGAGAGGTTCCGCTAGCTTTAAAACAATGTTCAATTCACCTTTTTCTTTATAAGAAAATGCCTGTCCAATTCAGAAATATGTTGTTGTTCATTCGTTTGATGTGTTTTAGCTTTTGATTTTGCCATTTGATTAGCGACTTTCCGTTTTAAGTTTTCCTCGGAGTTTAGTATTTTTGAGAATTTACTTTTTAACAGAAACAAAACCATTTAAAAACAAACAATATTACACGTTTAAAAGTTGAAATAAAATTATTTACAAATTATCTCAAAGGGACTTTAAACTCATTTGTCGAGATAAACTGAGATCGTCGTGGCATAATAAATAACTCCACAAAAACATCAGGTAAAGGTTAACTGATTAACACAAACCCCACCAAAAACTGTAGATCCTAGTCCACTCCATGTTGAATTTTCCTCGGAGTTCAATATTTTTGTTATTTTACATTTGTTTATATGCCTTTTTGCGTTTCTTTGAAAACTATGACGTGACTCTTTACTTATACATCCCGTTATTGTGCTATGGTGAATCATTGTAGTCTTGTCTTATTTTTGATTTTTTGTCTATGTTGAATTTTCCTCGGACGTCAGTATTTTGTGATTTTACTTTTCATTAGCAGAGATAAATAAAAACATGATAAAGAACGACTGAAACCGACGCTAATACAGTTTTATGGTCATTATCCGTTTTGGTTTATTGATACGATAAATATGTAAGACGCTAGATTAAAACTGACACGGAAAGGTAACACCCAGCCACCGAAAGCTTCATTTTTATGAAGCCCAGGTGGTCGTGTGGTCTAGCGCGCCGGTTACAGTGCAGGCGATTTGGTGTCACGATATCTCAGTAGCATGGGTTCGAATCCCGGTGAGGGAAGAACAAAAAATTTGCGAAAGCAAATTTACAGATCTAACATTGTTTGGTTGATGTTTAGACGAGTTGTATATACAGAATGTACACAGCCATGTATCACCATCACTGCTGGTGATCCGATGGATAAATCAACAATGTTAGATCTGTAAATTTGCTTTCGCAAATTTTTTGTTCTTCCCTCAAAGACGAGTTGTATATACAGAATGTACCATCACAACTGATATCGGAATATCTGCAAAAATTCAAATCTCAAATCTTTATTTTTTGTATATGTAAATAAAAAATGTTCTTCGTCATCTATTTTATTTACACAACAATGTTGACATAAACGTTCTTCCCTTTTTATATTTTTGTATCTGGTAACGACTTGTGACGTTACCTAATAGTAACGTCATGCGGTAGTTTATATTTATTACGGAATCTTTTTCCCGTACAGAATTTCACTTCCTTTTTAAAGTGGCGTGTACAGTTCAATAAAATAGTGTTCCTTGGCTTTACGCGGAATTTTATCTTCGGTCCACATCTTAAAAAAGGCTTAAAAAAGGGATATACAAGTTTTCCCTTTCCACATTGGTCAAAGTGTTCAGAACATGGAGAATTTCTAAATACCGGGTCCTTTATCTGCTGTTTGTGAACTCTCACTCTATCAATTAGTCTATTGGTTTGACCTATGTAGTTTTGATTACAAGTGGGACAGGTTGCACAATCAATAATATTTTCCGATTAACAGTTCATGCTTTTATTCGGTTTAATTACTGTGCCTGATTTCAGAGTTTTACTTTGTCCCACTTTTATCATTTCGCACGTTCCACATCTGGGATCCCCGAATTTTTGTATTTCTGCCATCTTCTGTGTACTGAATTTTGCTCGTGTAAGAAGTTTCTTCAGATTTAGTGCTTGTCGACGGCTCCCAATAAACTGTTATTCATCGACTAGATCTTTCTCATTTTCTTTGATTGTTGCAGAATAGGTAAAAAAAAACCTTAGCAGAATTTAATTGATTCTGTGGATTATGAGTAATAACGAACGGAATTGATTGTTGTTTATCTTTTTTGTCATCCCTTGGTACTGTTTTTCTTAGTTCAGCGATTGGAATGCTCAATGCATTTTTTATTCCATTGTCAATTAAACTGACTGGATAGTTTTGTATTTTTAGATAATTTTTCAATTTCTGTATCACGTAACTCAAATTTTATTACTATTGTGCATATGGACTTTTTATTTATCAAAATATATATACATAATATATATAAGAGATCCAAATAATATCAAGGACTCCCTGCCCTCAGTCTTAGTGACTTTTTTTTTTTAAAGGAGCCTAATTTGATAGTGTCCTTCTCTGATTCAGGATTGAGGATATGTTTTAATTTATCTATATCGTTTAAGTTATTATATTTAATTTCAATTAAAAATTATTTCCTTAATTGTTCATTTATTTTACATTTAAAAAAAAATGACCCTCATCATCTAGTTCATCACAATGTGTCCATAGTCTTAAATCTCTGGGAATTTTCCTGTATCTACCAGTTTCTATTAATAAACAGTCACTGTGGTCACTTATTCGAATATTACTAACGTGTGTGTGTTAAAAAGCTGCTCACAGTTATGACAGGATTGCCTCCCCTACAACGTATACACTGCTGGCTGTGTCAAGTTATTTTAGTTAGTGCTAATTTTAGGCAGCCATCAAACGCTTAAAAATTAGGTGAACATATTAGAATGAATAGTGCATGAGATTGATGGAATTTTGGGTCCTAAATGCTCTTCAACTTTGTACTCGTTTTGGCTTCACAACTATTTTGATCTTTGATAACCAATAAGCTTTAATACAATGCAAATGGTAAGTCTTGTTTGGACGAGGCGCGTTTTTGACGTAATGAATTTTAAACCTGATGCCTTTTGTTATCTATTATTCATGTGTTTCTTTGCCAAATACGTTCTGCTATTTATTTGTATTGTAGTCCTGTATTATTATGTTGTCATTTTAATGTTATATTTAACAATGCCACCAAAGTGCGAGGTTTGTCATGCCACAAAACCAGGTTCAACCCACCATTTTTTTCTTTAAAAATGTCCTGTACCAAGGCCGGAAAATGGCCATTGTTATATCATAGTTCGTTTCAGTGTGTGTAACATTTTTAAGTTGTGTTTCCGTTGTGTCGTTTGTTTTCTCCTATTTTTGAGTGTGAATTCACATTACTATAGACGTGTCACGGTACTTTTCTATCCCAAATTTATGTGTTTGGTTTTGATGTTATATTGGTTATTCTCATCGGATTTTGTCTGATGATTAGTCCGTTGCTGTGTGTGTTACATTTTAATGTTGTGTCGTTGTTCTCCTCTAATATTTAATGCGTTTCCCTCTGTTTTAGTTTGTTTCCCCGATTTTGTTTTTTGTCCATAGATTTACGAGTTTTGAACAGCGGTATACTACTGTTGCCTTTATTTAAGGGCTACAACGAGGCTTAATAACTCAGGTCCTACAGAGAATACACCTAACTATCTAAAGAATTACATACATAAATCTGCGCTGTCCATAATAATAAAAAGATTCAAAAGAGTATAAATTAACGCTGTTCGAAAGTTACCAATCGATTAATGGAAAACAATTCCGGATTACAAACTAAAACTGAGGGAAACACATCAAATATTATAAGACGAAACAAAAGAAACAATAAAGTGCAACAAAAAAAAATAATAATGCAACACACACAGGACCCTAGAGAAAAATAGACACTAAAACACTCGATGCTTTTGACAGAGAAAATAAATATTTTAGAACTAATGAACATTGGGCCCAAACAAATAAACAAATACATTTTGGTAGGAGGTTTTTGATGTCGCAAACGTTTATAAATTTCTAAAATGTACAAGATGTTTGGAAGAGGTTTAGTATAAGTCTTTATCGGGATAATTTTAGAATTTGGTAGGTCAACACCCTGATATATACGAGCAGGTCACAATGTTCAGAGTTTATACAATAAATATTTGAATTAACTTCATATGAACTGTTGATGCCTTGTGACCTTACATGAAGGGGGCAATAGGGGGTTCGTTAACATGTCGATTTTGGTTTAAAAAAAATTAACAACAAATTCAAAATGGCGACTTTTTTAAATCTGAGTATAACTATTTTTTACAATGCTTTTTAACAGAGATGTCAACATAGCTAGCACATATCAATCTGTAACATATCCGGAATGCAAATTCTTTGGACTCTACTTGGCTATTTTTTTTTTATGGTGTCTTTTGCCCCAAAACTTTATCCAGTTACTCTGTTTGTCGATTTTAATAAGCAGGACATTGCTTTTATTATCGAATCTGCATCCCGGCGAATGTAAGATTTAATATGTACATTTCTGAAAATAAATTTTGTGTAAGGGCAGCGTTTTTATTGAGAATTTATTTTTCAACATTTTAAATTTTGAATAGCTTGATGTGATTACGTTAACATTTTAAACTGATCCGTTAAGAACTATAAATCTGTGTGCGCTCCAACGCTGGAGGGATCTACTTCAAGAAGAAGGTGATAACAGTTTTTTTTACAACAATTTTAACTGAATTTTTTAAGGATTATGTACCCTTGTGTTGATTCAATGCTAAACATCTGGAAATTTTATAGAAAATCCACAGCCTTTAGGGAGCTACCATTTGATTTTTATGGGGGGGCTAGGATGAAAAATCGAAAAAAAATAGGCAGGACAGGAGTTTTGAGAAAAAGCAGGATGAGACACTTGCAAAAAAAAAAGTCAGGACGACAATTTAGGTGAAAAAAAGTCGGGATAAACTAAAAAAAAAAAAAAGGCAGGACCGAACAGAGTGAAAAATAAAAATGCAGGACAGAGATAACAGCTAAAAAAATGCAGGACAAAAATTTTCATCCTAGCCCCCCCCCTCCCCCTAAAAATCAAATGGTAGCTCCCTTATCCTTGTACTCTCATATTTGGGAATTTGATGACTGATAGATATAGGATTACTGCATGCAGTGCTAGCATTGATTTCGTTAAAACAAGTTTATTAATTTAGTTATTGGTTAAAATAAAAATACTGAACAAATGAAGTACGCCTTTAAAGGCTCGACTTTAGTGACTCAGCACGAGGTATTTTGGAATTTACAGGTTGTTTAGAACTTTTTGTAAAAAATAAACACTAGCACATCATAGAAAAGTAAGTGCGTAATCAATGTTTCAAATTTTATAACAAAAATCTCTGTATTGAAGGCTGTGGATTTTCTATAAAAATCTTGGTTTATTTGCCACAAAGTACTCATTTTCTATTAAATGCAATGAAACAGTAAACAATAATGCTTTGCATCAAGTTTCCCCTTGGTATATGTACAAAATGTCATATCTCTATTATTCATTATATATGTAGTTTTGATACAATTGAAGTTTGAAAAATTGGTACAAAAATGGCTACAGAAGGGGTCATAAACCTTACTACCAATTTTAACTGAATAACAGATGACAGTGGTGTAAAAACGTAAACAACATTCAATAACAATATTGAGAAATCGAACAAAGCTTTTTAATGTGTATTTGATTTCTAATGAAAACGGAGTGTGTCTGGCAAAACACTTTTTTTTTTCAAATCAAAACATTCGAGTTCACTCCATTTTTTATCACTTTTGTGATTATGTGCTGAACTTTAAAAATAGTGTGTGTGACCGTTACTTCTTTATTTCACTTTTTTTTCTTTTGGAAATGTTGTTTGTGCTGTATTTAGACCCCTCTACAATGAAATTTGTTTTACATGCACACGTATAAAAATTGCGGTTTGAACGTTGTTTTCAATTTAAACTTGTTTATATTTATTTCGTTTGGGCTTGTATTATATTTTCTTCGGGTTTATATAATCCGTTCATTCTATTTCGACTCTTTAAAATTCAAGAGTCTATCCTTAATTGAGGAAAATTATACAGCCTTCCAAATACTGTATGATCCCTAACATCACTGAAGAGACCTTAATTGTCGAAATCCGGATATGGTGTAAAAAAAAAATTAGCACATCAAGATGGTGGTTAAGGTTGATAAATATTCCATATCAACTTCACAAATAATAAATGATGATCTTGATGTATAGATTCTGCGTACTGATGTTGTTTATTATCTTAACAACGTGTTATATTACTCTTTCATTTGTCTTTGTTCTATTAATATTATTACTTTTACTGTTGGATTGTTTTATGTGATATCCATTTAACGTGGCTCGGTACTTAAACATCCAGTCAATGTGTTTGTATTATCTTTCATTTTTTGCTGGTGTGTTTTGTATATGCGACTTTTTGTGTTTCTTTGGTTCTTATAACGTGACTCTGTACTTTAAAAGATCCCGTCAGTATGATATTTTTCTATTATGAATTAGAAAATACGTTGAACCACAAACGTCATAATTATTCAATCGCGTAGTGGAATGAACTATTTGTGGATTCTTATAAATTCTATATAACTTTTGGATTATTTTAAATATCGGTCTATTTCTGAAATTAATTCTTACATACTTTTGATTTTTTAACCCTGTCTGCTAACATTGCCCATGTGAAATTTTAAAATTGTTTGTGTAAACATTGAACGACAAAAATATGTGACGTGTATAATTTTCTGACGTCAGACACGCGAATCAATGAATGTGTTTGTAGATAGATGTTTTTGTGTTCTGTTAAATTGTTCCTTTTAAAATTGTTACACGATGATGATTGCTGTACCCATATTTTGACTATATTATTTATTATGTCTGTTTAGTTCACGCATCATTGTAAATATAACGGAATTTGATGAGACTGCCAACAAAGTGAGAGGTTTAGCGCTATAAAACCAGGTTTAATCCACCATTTTCTACCTTTGAAAATGCCTTTACCAAGTCAGGAATATGACAGTTCCCGTTCATTCATTTTTGATGTGTTTTGTCATTTGATTTTGCCATGTGATTATGAACTTTCCGATTGGATTTTCCTCTGAGTTCAGTATTTTTGTGATTTTACTTTTTACCATCTTTGCCACAAGTTCATTGTTTTCTATTTGGTATTGAATTAATATAAAGATCAACTTTGTTACATCTTGTGATCAATTTATTTGGCAATCGTCAATGGCAGTCAGCAGGGTTTTAGAACATCAGTTGTTCAACCTGTAAGTCAAATGCGTTTGTTAAAATATACTTTTTCACTTTAATAGTCTTTTGGAAAATGTTGTTTGTGCTGTATTTAAATCCTTCTACAACGAAATTTGTTTTACATGCACACGTATAAAAATTGAGGTTTTGTCCAACGCAATCATAGGTTTGAACGTTGTTTTCAATTAAGACTTGTTTATACTGTCTGCTTGTTGTCTCTTTTTTCCTTTTCCTTTCTTAGAAATGTTCCAAAAAAATATTTATGGTTTGTCTTGTATGGACACACCTCACTGTATTTTTCATACATTTGATTTATATTTGTAGTCTAAGTGCTTTGATTACCTGAGATATAAGACTTCAAAGATCTACGAAAGTGAATTATATTATTTCTGCCTTATATGAATTATAGAAAGGTCACATGTATAAATTTATAAATGACCAAATGTAGGGTCTCGTTGTTGTTTCTACCTCATGAAATCTAGATAGTGCAGCGACTACAAGCATATATCAGACGAATTGGGCACATCCTGCTACAAGCATGAAATTTGGCATAGACCTTCCTCAACTACTTTTCTTTTATTTCAGATAGGGAGGCATATGAAAAAAATGTCTCACTTCCGGTAAAATCCAAAATGGCGGACATCATACTTGAATCGGCTCAATATCGAAGGCTAGTATGTGCAAAGGTGTTATTATCATGCTACTATCATAATATTTGGTACACACCTTTGTTATGTACTACTTTTGGATAAATTATATGGATTAGATGTCTTCAAAAACCCTACTTCCGGTAAAATTCAACATGGCGGACATTGTATTAGAAGAAGCTTATTTTTGAGGGAGGGTAATTGAAATGTGTTTTAACGTATTGCTACTATCATTACACATATTACATTGTGCAGGAACCTTTCTTTGGTGCTTCACATGGATACAATGTATAAGACATATGTCTTTAAAACCCTTACTTCCGGTAATATCCAAAATGACGGATAAAGAAGTATCAATTTATTATTTAAATATTCAACTTTTTTCTAAATGTAAAGAAAATGTTGTTTTTTTGCGCTGGTCATAAACTTCTGGCTTTAAGCTATCCCCAAAACCACTAACTCTATTCTGTTGTAAGTGTTTAAATACAAAGTTGACACTTCCGGAAAAAATATGCCGTAAATTTCAAAGATGAGTCCTCAATCCATTTCTTCGATGTAGTGTTTTAGATAGATTGAAAACAAAATAAAATCACTATAGTTCTAAAACATTTTTAAAATTACTACTGTTTGGCCAAAAATACATGTTTATTCACAGTCATCACCACATGCACACACAGCAGTGCACGGGAGACCCGATTTTCCACATTAACAACGACCGCGGCCTTCTTTCTTACATCCACAATGTACAAGCTTCTGACAAAATGCATCAGACACATGTACCATGTTCTAGTATCAGCCTCTGAATGTGAATATAGTACTAAACTTAAAATACACTACGTGGTGGATAAGATAGAATATCCTGAGCATTTATTGCTACAACTACCATACGCATCCAAGACTTCATCCACTCGTGTTACTGTTTCAAGGTATTTTATTAAGGTAAGGACATAATACCCAATCAGCATATTCGTTATGCCGCAAATACATGTTTATTCACAATCGGAGAGCTGATTTTTCACATTTACAAAGACTGTGGTATTGTTTCTTATATCCATAATGTACAAGCTCCTGATAAGATGAAGAGGCCTCACAAAGAGTTGTCCAAAAGGGTTCCCATGGATCATATTTGTTCCTTCGCCATTCATAAGCATCTGGACTAGTTAGCATAGGAACCAATTTCAAGCTTGTTACTCATTCACACCCGCCATGGTATACTGCACGCTTTACATGCTGAAATAGTCTAGATAGAGTCGTGAGAATAACCGCAATAATAGTTATCAAAAGTACCAGGATTATAATTTTATACGCCAGACGCGCGTTTCGTCTACATAAGACTCATCAGTGACGCTCAGATCAAAATAGTTAAAAAGCAATAAGTCTTTCCTCTTCCAAAAACACATTTTTTCTTGCTTTGTTAACCCCATCTGTTAAGTTTTTAAGATCTTGCAACAAAACCACGTATCGGTTTATCAATGACATTATCAAATCCATATCTGGTGATGTTGGCTGATCAATCATCATTCTAAATGCTAAAGTCACATCTTCAAACTCCATCCATGTCACCAACGCAGTTCCTTTTCCATCAAACGTGTAATCACTTAATGCCTAGTGAATTTGAAAGGTCATGTATAGATATATATCTAAAGTTTTTTCCACTTCCAAATGCAAACCAAAGTTCGTCTGCCCCTATGTCACGGAATAGCGAAACAGCAATGACATCAGTATCGACTGTTTGAGTCATGACTCAGTTAAGTCCGTGTTTCACTGCATCAGACACATCCATCTAGTGTCAGTCTCTTCATGTAAACATGGTGCTGAACTTGAAACATCATCAAGTGGTGGATAACACTGAACATCCTCAGCATTTGTTGCTACAACTACATTTTCATCAAAATTTTATTGAGCAAGTTTCTGTGAATGAAAACTAAAATGTTCTTTCTTATTGTCGTCATCTCTCAGAAAACTTTGAGGAATTTGTTTTGACCCTGGATTCGTCTGTGTATTCCCTTTCCCCCAAATGTAGCTCTTGCTTGTTTTAGCAGCCTTCAAACTACCAGTATTGTCTATGTACACATCCGAGACTACAACCACTTTTGTTACAGTTTCAAGGTGTTTCCTAACGAGTAGGAGGTTCAGTGTTATCAACCACGTGATGTATTTCAAGTTTAGCACCATCTTGACACTAGAATCATTGTGCATGTGTCTGATGCATTGAAACACGAACTTACACGAGTAATGACTCAAACAGTCCTTACTGATGATGCTGTCATTACTGTTTTGCTATTCCGTGACATAGGGGTAGACGAACTATGGATTGTGTTTGGGAGGGCTAAAAACTTTGGATTAATATCTATTAATGGCATAGGCAATGAGTGATCACACACACTTATTGTGATCAATGCCTTTACCGGTTGTGATACAGTTCTCTGTTTGCTTGAAAAGAAAAAGACTGCATGGGCGACATTGATAGCACTTGAAGATGTGACTTTAACATAAAGAATGATGATTGATCAATCTAAAACACCGGGGTTTTATTGTAAGATCGCACAAACTTAACAGATGGGGTTAACATGGTTAACGAAGCAAGAAAATTACTATTAAAAGGAATGCTATTTGAGGCTATTCCCTCAACTTGGTCTAGTCTTTTCCAGCATGTAAAACGTGCAATATACTAAGGCAGGTGTTTAGGGGGACGAGCTTGGGATTGGCTCTTATGCTATCCAGTCCAGGCGCTAATGGATGGCGAAGGAACAAAGCTGATCCCTTTTAAAAAAACTCTTTCTTAGGCCTCATCATTTTGTCAGAAGCTTGTACATTGTGGATGTAAGAAAGGATGCCGCGGTCGTTGTTAATGTAGAAAATCGGGTCTCCCGTTCACTGCCCTGTGTGAATAAACATGTATTTTTGGCCAAATAGTAGTAATTTTAAAAATGTTTTAGTACTTGAGTGATTTTATTTTGTTTAAATCAATCTATCCAAAACTCTACATCGAAGATATGGATTGAGGACTCATCTTTGAAATTTACGCCATATTGGTTTTTTTTACCGGAAGTGTTAACTTTGTATTTAAGCATTTACAACAGAATTGAATTAGTGGTTTTGAGGATAACTTAAAGCCAAAAATTTAATGACCAGCACAAAAAAAAAACATTTTCTTTATATTTAAAAAAAGTTGAATATTAAAATAAGAAATTGATATTTCCATGTCCATTTTGGATATTACCGGAAGTAAGGGTTTTAAAGACATATTTTGTATACATTGTATCCATGAGAAGCACCAAAGAAAGATTCCTGCACAATGTAATGATAGTAGCAATACGTTAAAACACATTACAATTTCCCTCCCTCAAAAATAAGCTTATTTTAGTACAATTTCCGTCATGTTGGATTTTACCGGCAGTAGGGTTTTTAAAGACATCTAGTCTATATAATATATCCAAAAGTAGTAAAAAACAAAAGTTTGTACCAAATATAATGATAGTAGCATGATAGTAACACCTTTTCACATACTAGCCTTCGATATTTGGCTGATTTAAGTATGATGTCCGCCATTTTGAATTTTACCGGAAGTGAGACATTTTTTTTCAAATGCCTTCCTATCTGAAATAAAAGAGTATTAGTTGAGGAAGGTATATGCCAAATTTCATGCTTGTAGCAGGATTTGCAATTTTTCACTTAGCCGCCGTACTAAAAGTGGTTGTTACAGGTTGATTAGAACTACGCTGCTCGTTAAACAATGGTATCTACATATTCAGACTCAGAATCATATTCTGAAACAGTTCAAGTATTTTACTCCCCTTCTTGTGTGTCTGTTTTTTCTCTGGTATATCTCCTGCCGCAATATTGTCGAACATTGCTTTTTCTCCTAGTTGAACAACGTTTTGCTAATAATGTTAAGTGACATTTTACCCGCTTTAAATCCGATAGTTTCCTGTCTTACAGTTCTCTGACTTACACATTATTCCAAAGTCATTTACCCAGTTCTTCATTGTTGCTTGTTCATAAGCTGTCAAGGCTCTTATTGAACATACATGGTGCATATAAGGCTTGTCTGTTAATTGTATTCTACTTTGTATCATCGGGTAGTTTATGGATGTTATACACCGAGATGTCAAAAACATTCACTTTAAGTGTCAAAAAATAGATAATTGGATTGTGAAAAACAGAAAATTTAAGGTCAAGATTTTCAATCAAGTTAGTAAAATTTGATACATTAATGCAGTTAACAATAGTGAATTTATAAGTGTAATTTTTTTAGCTTGATTTTTTAATTCGCATTTTAAGGGGAGATAACTCTGAAATAGTGCATTTTCTGATGGAATCTACATGGGAATTTGCTATTTTGAAATATAGCCGGAAAAAACGCACGGTGACCATATCTTTTCTTTGATATTCTCAAAGCATTTTTTTAAAGCTATCTTCTCGTATTTTATTTTACAATTCTATAATTTAGTTTAGCTTCTTATCACATTATGATGGTTTTTTTTTTTCCTGTATAAACTATACAAAATGTGTCATTTTGTCAAAACTTGTAGATTGAGAAAATGCGCGGTGACCTCTCATTTTTATTATAATTTTTGATACTACGTTTTGGCGAAGTATTAACAAATTCTATCATTTTTAATTTAGACTCATACCACCTTAAATATGAGTAGATATTAGTTGCCAATGTTTTAATTAGCTCTTCCTGTTTCTCAGAAAAGAGCAATTCACTGTGGTGTAAAAAAGCATTTCTGTGTCAGTCGGAAATCTACAAGGGTGTCTTTTACGTGCGAACGATATGGTTCTCTCTTTACACGGGTCAGCCATTTATCGTCCCCTTCCAACGGACAAACATTGTCATTTGTTACAGATTGAGTCCATGTGCAGCAAACCACAAACATTCTCAAAAGGAACAGATTAACATAATGTTTATCTACTTAATACAAAAGACTTTTTTGCATTTTTCTATATTTTTTTCTTGGTAATGAATGTAATTACATTTGCATTACATTGCATGTGTATTGACAGCATAACTGAGAAGGAAGTACATAGGTATTTCAGGGTTGTTTTTTTTTTTTTTTTTTTTTGTTAACTTAAATGTTTAGTGGCAGTACTTTTAAAATAATCTTCTAAAGTTCTAAAATACCTATATCGCTTCTTTAAATAAGCTTATCATAATAGTATCAAATTCAAATAAATGAGAGTCGGGCGAAATATTCTCCGTGGAAATCAGATACATTATTCCTTATAAAACTGCCTCCCAGTTTTTGTGTTTGTTTTCGGTTTGTGAGTTTGAATGTCCCTGTGATATATTTCACTTAAACATATCATTACACTGACCTAATAACACAAATTTGACAATTTTTTGAAGACGCAGTCTAAAATAGCAGTATCAAGTATCATGGCTTTCGCCACTAAGTCGAGTTGTATCAAAATCTTCAAAATTTAAAGAAAAATAGACAATCACTGCAATGTCTTTTCAATAAAACGTGGTCCGAAACTGAAACAATTTATTTTTGTTTAACAACGATTGTAATGAAGCAATATGGAAAAAGAGAAGCATCATCACTTTCTTTGAAATTAATTGTATCCGACATATTTCCATAAGAGTCTTTCTATTCACATATTAGACAGTATTCAATTAAATATCAATATTTGAACGTCCGACGTTAGAGTTATCATGATTATTTAGTTAAATACTTTCATCTACACGATCGCCTAGATTACTTCAATTGTGTAATTTGAAACAGCTTGACACGAAATCTAACAACGTCAATTGGTAGTTATTGAAATGGCGTGGAAGCTCATTTTACCCTGTACAATATTGTATTGTCTTGGTCATTAGTGGTCCCTACAACGTTACTATTATTCTACACTGGTTGACAATGGGTATCTATTAAGGTTCCGTCACTAGCTATTTGATGAAGTTACTGAATACGTGTAAATGTATGGCTATTCAGATATAATGGGCCATTAGCTGATTATGTATACTTTAGAATCACTGTCAAAGACAGTTCATTTCACTAATGTTGTAACTCAAATTAAATTTGTCATTTTAAATGATGCAAATTACCGTTAGATTTTCTAATCTTCATCCTTTCATAAATAATACTAAAAGTGTAAAAACGATGCACAAGTCATGAAATTTACGATTAATTAAGCTTAAAGTACATAAAAGCATATATTATATTATTGCATCGAGTCTGGCACAGTATTTTTCAGTCGTCGATAGTTATATTTTTCAACTCAAAACGTGAGGCTTGTAAATACAAAAGCGACCAACCAGTGGTGAAACCGCAAAAAACAAGAATTAACTGTTAAACCTGTTGAAAGGGGGTTAGATAGATACAAAACACAACTAACGAAAAAGGCAAAAGTATCGACCTGAGAATATATCTCACTCGTGCAAAGTTATGATTCCTTTTTCGTCGTTGGGTATCTTTTCTGTCATTTTTGGTTTATCAAACCTTCAATTTTAAGCCTTTAGCGTTACTAGATACATTAATTGTTAAAATGTGCATGTGGTGTAGTAAAACTGGTCCGTTAATGTTAGTTTTATGCTTTTGAAATGGATAAATATTTAGAAAAAGAAGACAACCCAAATCCATAAGTCAAAGCAAATATCATGGAAAAAAGAAAATGACGGAAAGGTATAATTGCACAAAGACCAACAAAAAAACTGGAACGAACTGAGGTGATCCGGAAGGGGTTTGCAGTTCCTGCTCTACTAGTTACACACTGGGAAGCGATAATTGGTGATTAATAATTATATATTTTATTCAATTGTTTTATATACTTTCAAAAGATATTTGGAAACACAGGCACAAATCTAAAGAGTGTTCGTGTTTACTGAACTGACTTCTTAAAAGCAACGGGACTGCGAGTTACATTCAGAATGTTACCACATGTTGAGCAGGATCTGATTACCTAATTAGAACACCTCAGATCAGCCACAATTTCTGTTGATAGGTCTTTAGTTTAGCCAAAGTTTTTGTTGCTCGGACTTTAGTTTTCCTTGTTGTTTTTTGTTTACTGTTTGTTTTCTGTTGGTCTTCTTCATTTTTAGCCATGTCGCTGTCCTTTTAATTATTCGACTGGTGAGTTGAACGTCCCTTTGGTATCTTTCGTCTGTTGTTTCTATTTGTTATTAAAATGTACTGATCTATTTCATATCAAAATAAATGAGATATGATAACACATTAAATTCTTACCAGATAAAATCAGTGCTTTCTTAAATTAGATACAATAAAATTATAACATGAATAATTTAATTTTCATGTGACAAATTGACAGTGAAGCCAGATTGCATTCAACTATTATAATATTGTTAGAAAACTAACAGTTTTCATTTGTTGTAAAATTTTATTTTGATATCTTTTCGCGAAAATCATCAGGTTTTCATAACAAACGAGTTGATTTCTCAATTTGAAACATTAAAAATCAGCAGTTCATAGTTGTTTGTATAAACGATTGGAAAAGGAAACTCGAGAACATGGTGGTCTAGATTGGTTACATAAAACGTATTTGATGTAGAAAAATGTCTATGTTAAAAGTGGTCTATTAAAGACATGTTAAAATTCACAGTCACGCCATCGCCATGTTAAATACGTAACGTGTTTATGGAGAACGAAGTGCTCTCTGAATGTGAACACAATCATGTCAAATCTACATTTAATTTGTTATCTATATTCATATTGAAGATGTTCTTATACGAAACTTTTTTTTTTATCCGCAAATGTTCTCATAGTGCAAAAACGCAACCTTTTGATACGTTTCTAAGCACATAAGAATTCCAAGTGACATAATTGTATTATTATGTTACTGTTACTATGTTATTTTAACATTTGTTTTCCTTTTATTCATTTATAAACCGACCAATAACAAAGTGTGTTTTCTTTTTATACAATATCTATATATAGGTATGACTTAATGTTCCCCCGAGATGTATTTCACACAACTTGACTATAAAGGGCGTTCAATCTCAGCTAGAATTCACAGTACCGAAGCTTAGTCTGTGGTGTTGTGGTCATAACAACAATATTGTGTGTTTTTGAACGTGTGACCAAATAAAACTATTTTTCTAAATTACCATTTTGAATGATTTTTTTAAAATGAAATTATTTCTTTCAAAACAAATGAAAAACTTTCATTTTCCAGAACGTACATAATATCAAAAACTGCAATATGTAGTGCAGAATACAATCAGAATTTTTGGACACATGTCCAATTATTAAAAAATCTCTTTAATACCGGTAAATATTTGTCAACTAGTTTGAGTGAATAACTTTCTGATTTAATCCTTTGCGTGAAAATAATACAGGAGAATCAACTAAGCAGTACTTTTTTGTGAACCAAATTTACATATCGATAGTTACATCATCAACATGATGGATGTCACATGTGGAGCAGGATCTACTTACCCCTCTGGGGCACCAGATATCACCCCTAGTTTTTGGTGAGGTACGAATTGCCCAGCCTTTAGTATTCTATGTTGTGTTTTGTATACTGTTGTTTGTCAGTTTGTCTTTTTTTTTCTTTTTTAGCCATGGTGTTGACCTAACAGTTTGAAGGTTCCTTATGTATCTTTCGCCTCTCATTTTCGATAGATCATGAAAAGAGAAAAAATTGTCTGATATCGTTACTTCGACCAGCTTTTGTGAATGCCCCGTGAGTTTCCAGGATGCTTTAGTAATAGCATACGTTCGTAATATAAAACAGATTATAACGTTCAGAAAAAGTCAGCTAAAAGAAAAATGAAATTACGTGGAGACAAACGACAGTTGACAAACACCACCAAGATCGTATAACAGGCTCTCTCTGATATAATGGAGAAAGCTTGTAAACTTTGATAAAGATCTGTTCTTTGATATATTTAATTAAATATCGGATAATAATGAGACAACGTTGTAAAGATGTTCGGAATTGTGACAGTTTTAAAGTGGATTAATCTCAAATATCAGAGGAAAAGACACGAGAGAGCGATCTGACTAATGTAAACAATGGATGATTGCCATTTCTTCTATAATATGGTTGTCGATAGATATTACTCCGATAAATTTCGATATAATCTTTCTTTTTAAGCAGTAAATATCGCGTCGGGTTCAAACCTGAGTACTCGGATGAAATTGGGGATCTTTTTGTTTTAGCTGTACTTATATCGTCGATTTCAAACATGAAGCTGCATGCTTTCCTAAGCCAAATAATTATAACTAGTTGATGTATCTAAGACTATTTTGGAAAGTGGAAGGATCATTTTGAAGTTTATCGGCGTTCGTGTTTTGACAAGTATCATACATTAAAAAATCTTCTACCTATTACTATTTCGAATGAGGGTTTATCAACAAACAACGCTGATATCGCCGCTCTTGAAGAATAAGGTGTTATACATATTCATATTATATCCTAGTCGTGCTTACTTGACGACATTATTTCGTATCAGCAGATTAAGTACTGTTAGCTCCCTAAATATATTTAGAGATGTTTGAGATGTACATGCACATACGATGCTGTAGTATGTTATAGTCTACATTAAAATATGCCTGTACCAAGTCAGCACTATAACAGTTGTTATCCATTCTTTGGAGTGTTTGAGCTTTCGGTTTTGCCATTTGATTAGAACTTTCCGTTTTAAATTTTCCTTGGAGTTCGGTATTGTTGTGATTGCCTGGGCAGTGATTGTTTTTGTTGTTGTTTCAGTTAGATATGTTTTAAAGAAGACACTATACTATTGGTCACTTGTGCTGAGTTGTCTCATTTTTATTTTATTTTAAAAACAACAACACAACAAAAATAATTCAGCAATGTTATTTTCGTAAAGATACAATACGGTATTAAAGATGTATTATTATTAAAGTCTTTAAGCTGATTAAGATATGTTTTTGTTTTGAACGGGTTTTGGTGATAAACGTAAAAATGACAAACAGATGAACCACGTTGGTTGCATAACAATATTGCTGATATACACTTTCGGTAAAGTTACAACAGTTATTAAATCTGTGCTGAAATTAACACCAATATTATGCAAGGGATATTTGGATATCCTTATATCATATTTGTTGACGGTGTAATTATATATATAAATACTGCAATTCAATTCGAGATCAGCTATCATTTTATGAATTTGAAATTACTTAAAGAAATATTAAAAAGTCATCGCACAAGCATTTATGAGATCGTTCTCAATCTGACGATGGCCTTAAAGATTTATTCATAATTATATTTACTTTAAATAATCATATAGAATCTACTACTATTTTTGAATTGCAGATTAAATTACCAGGTTAGTTTGTTAAGGTTATATCAATACAAAGCTGTAAGACTGAACCCGTTTAAATTAGACAAATCAATGTATGGAGTATGTATTATAATTATAACTATACTAATGAATTGGTCGAGGAAGACAACAATACTACCATCATGACACTAATGGGACTGTACAAAACTAACAAACAGATATAGGATACGATGGAAACACCGACAGATGTCATCTGAAACTTCAATATAATAGGCGGAGTCGGTATCGAGCCTGCGAGACTATTAACGAGATTTGTACCCGAGGACCCTTAATCAATGATTTTTTTTACCTGAGATATGGTAAATAAATTGGTATTAAATATTTGTAAACATGATACCATAAATACGTTTACGTTTATAATGTTGTTTAATTTATTCTGACAGTTGCACTTAAATTTCCATTTCATTAAAAACAAGCATGTCTTTTTTGTACCACTTGATTTTTACATAGGACCACAGTAGTTGAGTGGCAATAAGTTTTTTTTTTTTTTTTTTTTTTTATATTTAATTTTGCATGCATTTTGTGTCAATTAATGATGATAAGTCGGTTCGTATAGTGTTTTTTTTTTTTTTTTTTTTTTTTGTATCTTCGACAGAAAAAAAATGTTTTTTCGTTGTAGTTTTTAAAAAAAAATTTTTTTTTATACTAGTTCAGTGATAATGACCACCATACCAAACTCCAAATTGTACACAAGAAACTTAAATTAAAAATAATACAAGACTAACAAAGGCCAGAGGCTCCTGACTTGGGACAGGCGCAAAAATGCGGCGGGGTTAAACATGTTTATGAGATTTCAACCCTCCCCTATACCTCTAGCCAATGTAGAAAAGTAAACGCATAACAATACGCACATTAAGATTTAGTTCAAGAGAAGTCCGAGTCTGATGTCAGAAGATGTAACAAAAAAAAAAATAAACAAAAGACAATAATACATAAATAACAACAGACTACTAGCAGTTGTGTTTGTCTACGTTAACATTTACCCACATTTTCGTTTTGATATTTTCGTTATACATCAATGTTTTCAAAATATAGTTCATGCTCGTTTAATAAGAAACATACATGACATTTGTCAAAGTCCATCTCATTGTCATGTCTTGAATAGTACTTAAAGTTAAATCAATGGTTGTCAGCCATCCTAGTACTCCGTCAAGTTAAAATAACCTAAATAAGTAAAATCAAACACAATGTTGGTGTAATTTAAGGTGAAAGATATTTTTTTCCAATGAATTTGTCATGAAAAGAAAAAAAAATAAGCAGTTATTTTTAGAAATCCTCAAAAAGTTTACTTTTTTTACTTCTTTACGTTGCCCTTACTTGATTTGGTACTAGGATGTCCTTCCATAGGTTACCTGTCGACAAACAAATATAAAATTCGTAGTCAAAAGTCGGTAATATGAAAATGGTTAATTGTATCGTCTTTCAAGTAAAACCGAGATGTTAAAGAATTACAAAAAGCAAAATCCAAGGGCCTGATCTACTGAAAACAACACACGCAAAACAAAAAATGACAGAAATCAACCTACACAATTACTGAAGTATAACGTCTAATATTGGACACTGTCTACGTTAAGATGTGCCTATATTTTCATTTGGAAATTTAATTTATTCATCAATATGTTTTCTAATGAGATGGCAATGGGCTACACATGTTAAACAAAGAACTGTAGATCCGAAAACGTTGGGGTTTTTTTTTAGGTTAGTGGTCGTAAATCTAACGATCTCGTCATTTACATGTACAGTAAACAATTAACATGCTAAAAAGAAAGGATGGTACACTGTAAATTACTTGTTGTATAGTTTATTGGACAGTTTTGAAAGCTTCAAGTATGTCTGCTTTTACTATTTTAAATTCAAAGATGCATATTTCATTTAAAAAAAACGTTATTTGTGCTCATTTAAAAAATGAAACAATTTTACCGATTGAAAAATCATAGATAAAAATTATATTGCTGAATAGACAGCATCTAAAAGGTGTGTAATTCCGGTCTCAATATGAAATTGCAGTTATAAATTTAGTATGAAACCCTTTATGGTGGAAGTTTTCATGCTGGCATAAATTCAAGATTGTTGCACCCAAAAATATTTTACGCTATTGCTTTTTTTTTTATCTGAACGATTTAATTATTTCATTGTAATGAATCAACAGTGAATTATTTTTTTCATATTGTGCATGCATTCATTTGAAATTTGCGTCCTTTTTATGTAAAATCCAATAATATAAAATATTTGTGTCCTAAACCTGTGTGTTTAAGATGTATTCTTTAAGTCAGTGACGGACACAATTACTAAGATGTATTGCACAGTTGTTATTGCGTTGGGGATGTTTTCATACAGCACGATGATTCTAACTAAAGAGTTTATTTGTCTTTCTGTTCGTGTTTCTTTCTATCTTCTTAACTAATTGTCTGTCTTTGTATAATAACACCATAGTCTAAACTTTAATTATCTGTAAAGAAACACCAGGGCAATTTACAAACACTATTGTATCCGTTGATATATAATAATTCTGTAATTATCTCCCTTGTCTTTAATTATCCGACTTTCTATCTGAAGATTTAAAGATGGCAATTTTCAAAATGACAGGAAAAGTAGTCCGAATTCTCAGTTGTGTGTCGACATATGATCCATTGGAGTCGATGGATTTATAGGCGAATTGCTTCAATCTTAATACTCTATACTATTATCAGCAATTTAGCACCAGTATCATACACATAAATAATATTTTTGAGATGAAAACTGTTATTCTTTGATGTCATCGATTCCTTATCACGCAAATATGAAATTATCTAAGAAAATCCGACACAGCAATTCTTCTGATTACATGTATAATTGCTGTTTGTAGTTTGTCATTCAGAATTTCATCTTCAATGCTGTCGAAACAAATCTCATCATAACTCCAAGATCACGACATTGTTTCGTGACGGATCGGATATTCCAACTGTCATATCTGATTTGATTTCAATTAATCAATGTTATTGAAGAAAATTTCATGATGAGTAGAATGCTGAAATTGAAAATAACACATCAAAAAGAATTTACCAATGATAGTTGACAAATTACCAGAATTGTTCTTAAAACGGAAACTGCTATCACGTGAGCGATATTTTCGCATCTTAACTTCCGTTTTAATACACATACCTAAATGTAAAAGGTAAAATTGCACTTTATATGAAATTAAATAATTTTGAAAAGAAATTGCATTAATGCATGTTTTCGAAGATTTTAATCAATTTTCAATAAGGATATCGAAGGAAAATGAGCCTAGGAATCATCATTTTATAGATTGCCGTTAAATTTGATGCGGCTGTCATACAAGTGAGAAGTAACCTGGATTTTTTTCTCTATGTTCTCCTCTTATATTTGATGCGTTTACCTCAGTTTAAGTTTGTAACCTGGATTTTTTTTTTTCTCTATCGATTTATGCATTTCGACAGCGGTATACTACTGTTGCGTTTATTTAGCGATTTAAAACCAGGTTCAATTCACCATTTTCTACATTTGAAAATGCCTGTACCAAGACAGGAATATGACAGTTGTCCTTTCGTTTGTTGAGTTTTGTCATTTTATTTTGCCATGTGATTAGGGACTTTCCGATTGTATTTTCCTCGGAGTTCAGTATTTTTGTGATTTTACTTTTTTTGGTAGCAGTGAAATAGCAAACAAAAAACGTCTTGTAATAGCTACTGGTAATTTTTATACTTGACTTATTAAAGGCAAAGGTAGTATACGGCTGTTCAAAAGTCATAAATCGATTAAGAGAAATAACCCGGGTTACAAACTAAAACCGAGGGAAACACATCAACTATAAGAGGAAAACATCAGACAACTAAAGTGCAACAAAAAACCAACGACAATGCAACATACACAGAAACAAACTATAAATTAACACCTGCCATGACTTGGTACAGGACATTTAAGAACAAAAATGGTGTGTTGATGCTGGTTTTATGGCTAGCTAAATAAACTCATCATAGATACCAGGACTAAACTTAAAATATACGCCAAGAGACCTGTCACTCATTTCATTAAAATTCTTACGATAGAAATTGATCGTGGCTTATACTAATATATTCTTTATTTTATTTTTTCTGAAATAGCAGTTCATACAAATGTCACCAGTATACATTATGACCATGATTACAGATTCACAAACCCGCCATGGGTAAACGTAAATTGTTATATGTACCAAGGTATATATTATAAAAATGTCCTCCTGAATTCAAAGAAAATATTAACTTGTAGTTTGTTTTCTATATTTATTATTCTAAGATAGCCAGTGTATATAAAAATAGATGTTTTTTATGCCCCACCTACGATAGTAGAGGGGCATTATGTTTTCTGGTCTGTGCCTCCGTTCGTTCGTTCGTCCGTCTGTGCGTCCGTTCGCTTCAGGTTAAAGTTTTTGGTCAAGGTAGTTTTTGATGAAGTTGAAGTCCAATCAACTTCAAACTTAGTACACATGTTCCCCATGATATGATCTTTCTAATTTTAATGCCAAATTATAGTTTTGACCCCAATTTCATGGTCCACTGAACATAGAAAATGATAGTGCGAAATTCAGGTTAAAGTTTTTGGTCAAGGTAGTTTTTGATGAAGTTAAAGTTACATCAACTTGAAACTTAGTACACATGTTCCCTATGATATGATATTTCTAATTTTTATTCCAAATTAAAGTTTTTACCCAATTTCACGGTCCACTGAACATAGAAAATGATAGTGCGAGTGGGGCATCCGTGTACTATGGACACATTCTTGTTTCCTTCAGTTAAAATAAGAGAATAAAATAACAAAAATACCGAGGAAAATTCAAAACGGAAAGTCCTTAATCAAGTGGCAAAATCAAAAGCTGAAACACATCAAACGAATTGATAACCGTGAACTGTCAAATTCTTGACTTGGGACAAACATTTTTAATGTAGAAAACGGTTGATTAAAACTAGTTTTATAGCTAGCTAAGATAGTAATAGATGTGTACTCAAGAGGGTGTACAAATACTCACTGTGTACTTATCATGCCTTAGGAGAAACATTGTGTTTTTATTTGGTTCGGTGTAATTCTTAGGTTGTTTTTATCATGGTGAGAAAGAACGTTTCCCGCGTTTCCAGTTCAAAATTCGAAAAGCAAAAGTGATTTTGCTCTTTGGTCTGTTGTCTCTTTGCCACATTCTCCATTTTCATTCTCAAACTTAATTATGTGATCATAATAATGCAAATTTATGAAAGTGCACCGATTTTCCTCTTTTTGTTTCACACATTTGTTATACAACTAAATTGTTTTTGTAATACACTTGCGTGCAAATTTGATGTGTCATGACAATGCAAACTTTTTTTCAGTTCTTTTATTATGCTATTACACAATAAATCAGGCCGGTGGTTTTCTCGTTTGTTTTGTTTTACATTTTGTTGATTATGGTGACGTTTATATATGACTATACTGTATGGTAGTTACTCATTGTTGAAGCTTGTTCGGTTGGCCTATCGTTGCTTACATTGCAATAGACAAGCATACCACATCTCCTTATTTTCATGAAAAAAAACATCATAAGTCAGTTTAGCATTCCTGCAATAAATAAAAAAACATTATTGCACATTATGAAAATAACATTCAAATTATTATTGGCATTAGGCTTGATTTGTGTAGGTTAGAAAAAATGAAAGATGTCGTTCTTGCATTTTTGGAGTTTTTTTTAAATCCATTTGAATATTTAAAGAGATTCATCAATAAATAAAAATTGTCTTTGGTCAATTGTGCATAATGGAAATGAAACATTCGATGAAGGGCAAAATCAAAGAAAAAATCATCATCTAAATCAAGAACTAGCTGCTGTATATAGGGACAGTCAAGCAATTTAAAACAATTATTTTGGTACAAAATCTAAAACTTAGCCATGTTTATCAAGCAGTTTTATGAGCCAAACATATTTGAAATCTGTAATTAAAATGCTATTGAAAATATGCACAACAACATTTCTTTGACGTTTAAAGTAAAATAATATTAATCACATCCTTTTTGTGGTTCTTTTCTCAAAATTTGCTATTTCAATTCAAAACCAGATAATGTTTTTGTAAAATGACATAATAGGTTTATGAGATAGTTATTACTTTTGAAAATACTAGAAACGTATAAATATAATAGAACCACACTATCGTAAATGTGTAAACCAAAGGACGCGTGTGATGCGATTGTTCACTGATTGAAAATCGTCTCAACAATTTACCGATCGTTTAAGGCTTAGCAATGTTTCTAAAATCACATTTACAAGACGCTTTTCATCCACACAAACACCATTTGATACGGAGAATTAGCCTATCGCGATCGTTTAATCGTATTTGGCTAGAAACTGCTAACAGCTTTGATGCTATTAGTGACTTCATTTTATTTTCTAGTGCATTTAGCATCAATAATACACGGCATTTGGAGATGAGAAGCTTATAGGAGTCATTATTTAATGTCTTTAAGACAGCATAGGGTAGATATTGAAACAGACATCCCATGGCAATAGTTCAAATGATATGTGATTAGATATAAATAACAGGAAATATGCATCCATTTTAATCCTAAAAAAAAGGAATAGATAAAGGAAGATGTGGTGTGAGTGCCAATGAGACAACTCTCCATCCAAATAACAATTTTAAAAAAAGGTAAACCATTATAGGTCAAATACATATATTTCGTACTTTATTTGGCCATTTTAACTTTTTTGGATACGAGCGTCACTGATAAGGTTTTTGTAGACGAAACCCGCGTCTGGCGTAAATACAAAATTTAATCCTGGTATCTATGATGAGTTTATATATATAACTGCAGATAATTCCTTCGGCTTTGTTTTACTTTTAGTCTTTTGATAATGATATTACGCCAATGCATCTTACAGGGCAAATGGCAAGCACATCCTTATGTTGGTAAATAAAATATGATAAAAATGACAAATTTAATCTAATTCATAACATGCATGTATGTGTTATTTGTGAATGCTCACTACGTTCAATGCACATATTTAGTTGTGCTAAATTGTAAAGCCGTTTATAAACATCATAATTAAGACTGGGGTAGCTCATGCACATCCTGTAGGTATCTCTGTAAATTCTTTTATTTCTAGCTTTCTTTAAATACATTTTAACAAACGTGCTTAATATATTGGTAAAATATGAATATAAAAACTACAAATGAATATATTATGAACTTATTCAATGAACAGTCAGATGTTAAAAGACAAAAATCTTACGAAAGGGACTCAAAGGAAAGAAGAATAATTCACTACTCAGATTCTTAGAAACCGTGTGTAACATTTAAAGCTAAATGTTTAAATGTGGACGAAAAGACTTTTTAAAGTATGTATTATTTCAGAAAAAAATATGAATGAAGGCAACAGAAGTATACAGCTGTTCAAAAGAAATAATTCAATTGAGAGGAAACAAATCCGGGTTACAAACTTAAACCGAGGGAAACACATCAACTTTAAGAGGAAAACAACGAAACAACAGAACACTGAAGTGCAAAAAAAACGACAACATACATAGAAACTAACTATTAGATAACAACTGCAATATTCATGACTTGGTATAGGACATTTTAAGAAAACATGATGGGTTGAACCTAGTTTTATGGCAAGCCAAAACTCTGCGCGTTATAGCATTGTTAAATATGCCTCTAAAATGACAACATTACATAACTGGAATGTAGTACAAAAAATTGCAAGAACACCTCAGACAAAATAATAATCATATAATATAATAGTACATTTCGACATGTTTACCACAGAATATACAAAATATACAGGTTATGAACAATAATAGAGTAATTCAACAACAGGCAAAGATTACTAAAGCATATTGACATTAACCAAGAGTGATACTAGGTGTTCCAGAAATGAAGAAATAAAATAGGTCCAAATACTTCAGAAATTGTAAACTTTTGCCAATTTGAAACCAGCTGTATTTAAATTTTAAAGTATTGCATTACGTTATGTATCCTTCCAATCGTTTGAGACAACTTTGCCTTTTTTTAAACACACTTTTTTATGATTTAATCATTCAATCCATAACAGAGTTATCGGACTTTCGACTTTTGAAGAAAAAAGTAGTATCCACCCATAACACAAAATTAGTACATGCACACGAAAAAAAAGACATAAAAGGCAAGGGGACAGCGCTTTTATTGTTGTTCTTCACAGTGAGACCCAAAAACATGGATCAAACAAAAATCTGACCTCACTTCAAGTTTAAGACTTGAGCGGAATTCTTTGCAAAAATAATTTGTGGAGACTTTATACGATTAACTCCTTGGTTTTGATTGTTTTTGTCTTAACACCACATGGTTGGGCCCAGTCCTAAAATAACATACAGGAAAGAATATAAAAAAGAAGATGTGGTATGATTGCCAATGAGACAACTATCCACAAAAGTCCAAAATGACACAGACATTAACAACTATAGGTCACCGTACGGCCTTCAACAATGAGCAAAGCCCATACCGCATAGTGAGCTATAAAAGGCCCCGATAAGACAATGTAAAACAATTCAAACGAGAAAACTAACGGCCTTATTTATGTAAAAAAATGAACGAAAAACAAATATGTAACACATAAACAAACGACAACCACTGAATTACAGGCTCCTGACTTGGAACAAGTACATATGTAAAGGAAAGTATTCCTACGCACAGGTGTAAACCTTAAACCATGTAGCATACATTTTAGTAAATAAGGTATCAAATGGATTAATACTTTTTGTATTTAAATATTGTTAACTTGCATCTGATTTTTTAGCTCACCTGGCCCAAAGGGCCAAGTGAGCTTTTCCCATCGCTTTGCGTCCGGCGTCCGTCGGCGTCCGTCGTCGTTAACTTTTACAAAAAATCTTCTCCGAAACTACTGAGCCAAATTAAACCAAACTTGGCCACAATCATCATTGGGATATCTAGTTTTAAAAATGTGTTCGGTGACTGGGCCAACCAACCAAAATGGCCGCCATGGCTAAAAAAAACATAGGGGTAAAATGCAGTTTTTGGCTTATAACTCAAAAACCAAAGCATTTAGAGCAAGTCTGACATGGGGTAAAATTGTTTATCAAGTCAAGATCTATCTGCCCTGTAGTTTTCAGATGAATCGGACAACCCGTTGTTGGGTTGCGGCCCCTGAAATGGTAATTTTAAGGAATTTTTGCTGTTTTTGGTTATTATCTTGAATATTATTATAGATAGAGATAAACTGTAAACAGCAATAATGTTAAGCAAAGTAAGATTTACAAATAAGTCAACTTGACCGAAATGGTCAGTTGACCCCCTAAGGAGTTATTGTCCTTTATAGTCAATTTTTAACAATTTTCATAAAATTTGTAAATTTTTATTAACATTTCCCACTGAAACTACTGGGCCAATTCATTATAGATAGAGATAATTGTAAGCAGCAAGACTGTTTAGTAAAGTAAGATTTACAAACACATCACCATCACCAAAACACAATTTTGTCATGAATCCATCTGCTTCCTTTGTTTAATATTCACATAGACCAAGGTGAGCGACACAGGCTCTTTAGAGCCTCTAGTTTTTATAAAATATACACATGGAAAAAAGTATTGCAACACCAAATTGAAATTGAAATTAAAAAAACACTTTTTATTTTTTTGTGATATAATTTGGTAAAATAGAACTAATTAAACATTATTTAAGTATAACCTGAGTTTAATCAATAAATATCGACTCGATAAGTTTTTATCTGCACATGCAACTACTGTACCCGTAAACAGCAAAACAGATGTTTTCATCCTCATTGTTTTCAACACTTTAAATAACCAAGTTTTTAAAGTTATGTGATTGACACCTTGTAATGGGTCCTCGACAACTCTAAACTGCAGCAAGATGGCAGATTATCAGCATGAGAGAAGCAGGGATGTCGCTGAACAACTGCACGTATTTTTGGTCATCACCATTCCACTATAAGTCGTTTTGAGAATAAAAATAAGGCACTAAACGATGTTAAAGACCTTCCGAGATAAAAAAAAAAAAAAAAAAAAAAAGAACCCCTATACCATTTGCTAGGGAAAATCAAGCATAATGAAGGTTGGTCAGAAGGAAACCCATTGCATACAATACAATCCTAAAAAGAGAGTGGTGGGCATACAGGAGCATTTTAACAAGAACTGTTCGAGATCGACTCATCGCTACTGGTTATCGTGCGATAAGACCATTTCGGAGACCTTTGCTTACGAACAGACACACAGTTTTCCGTATCCAATGTAGTGCAGAGCTCGCTAAAGTTGAAAATTAGCATCGTGGAGGAAGATCCATTGTTCCAATGGAATTCGGTTCATCTTCCTTGGACGGATTGTAGCCCGGATTTGAACCATATCGAGCATATATGGGACACTATTGGGCGGAACGTGCGCGAAAGGACACCCAGTTCACACATCATGAAATAAACAATGCCCTTCATCAGAAATGGTTGCTGCTACCTTAACAAATTAGTCGATTTTTAGCAGGAATCAGAAGACGTTTAGATGCGGTTATCCGTTTGAATGGAGGCTGCGCACAAAGTACTAATTCTTTGGCGTATAACGATCAACCATGATGTGAACAGTCATCTGAAGATTAATTTTGAAATGTCTGACATTGTAAAGTTCGACTACAGTAAAAGTTGTAAAATGCATTTTTTTGTACAAAAAACACTTCATTTTGTTTTTAAAATTGTGGTTATATAAATCATTTTTTTCAAACATTTTTTGTTCGTTTCAATGCCAATGTTATCATAAACTATGTTTCAATAATATTATACAAATATTTTATTATATTTCATCCAAAAAAAGAGGCTCATTTTTCAAATTTAAAAAAATCAAGGTGTTGCAATACTTTTTTCCATGTGTATATAAACAGATAATTGTTTTTTTAAATCTAAAATTGCTATTTCTTGTAAATTCCACCAATATAAATATAAAAATTTATAACCTCTAAATGTAAACAAATTCAAAAACAAAACAAAAAATAAAAAATAAAACCAGATAGTACCGAATTACGTATATTTAAAAATGCAATCTTCTTTAAAATGTATATAAATTAAATTCAAATTTGCAACGCTTTCATAATTATTATCATTACCAAAATGCATAAACTACATTAATACACATTTTGTGTAGATTACCCTACAAAAAAGAGTAGAGGGAGGGGAAAAAAACGGGTAATTTTCTATAATTACCTAATTTGTATCACACAATGATATTTTCTTGTGTTAATTACAATTTAGACCGTTCTTATTGTTGCGATACGTGTCTTACAAGACGCTAGCATCAGGTGCATTAAACAATAAGACGACCATCATTTGTTATTAATATGGACTCACTCATGCATTAAATTATTCCAGATCGCAGCTAATACCGTCATCAGGATATTAATGATCGGGAGAAATAACAGTTATTATTTGTAATGAAGAGAAGATAGAGGTACAGATGATACCATCAAAAGATATAACCACAGAATAATAACACTACGTACAAATATATCACAAATTATAAAGAAATGAGTAAAATAATAACACTGTATATTGGAAATGAGGAAATTTGACGTTAGTTAGGAGTTTGGTTATATATCAACGTGTTCCGCCAATGTGATGTTTTTATTTCATGAATTTAATTAA
Organism: Mytilus galloprovincialis; assembly: GCA_037788925.1. NCBI lineage: Eukaryota > Metazoa > Mollusca > Bivalvia > Mytilida > Mytilidae > Mytilus > Mytilus galloprovincialis. Next base: position 6,851,642 of record CM075334.1, on the reverse strand, counting down.
AAAGCAAAAGACATTAATGATTTCATAACTCTTAGATGAATGAAAACAGGAGCTAATTATAGTTATTTGTCAATCATCATTGCTCATCATTGCAGTTATATTTCAAAACCTTTTTGAAATGATTTTTTTCGTATGGTAGCTTTAGAGAAAAAATATTTTGCGGCTTACCTTGAGAAAATACCACACACTTCTGTGATTGTGAAAAGAGACGAAACCATAATATAACTATATGTGTTTAGAGTTGTTCATAAATTTGGTAAAAAAATAAGAATATCAAAGAGTGATTAAATTTAGACATCTAACTCACAGCACATTTCGGAATGAAACCTATATATTCCTTATCCGTCATGAATGAGGCGATTTTGAAAAATCACGAAAACTATCTTTTTTCTCCTTTGGCGGTATCTGGCATAACCTTTAAGAGATATATTTCCACATTACTCTTAAAATCGGACTTTATTTTGCCTTTTTACTTTTTATCCCAGCTTCTCTGATTTGTTTTAATAAGATAAAACGATTTTTGGCGTACACATTTATAAGTTTAGCATCTTTGATCAGTTTTTACTTACAACCATTTGGCCGATGCCACTGCTGGTTGAGGTTTACTCCCCGATGGTATTGCCAGCCTAGGAGTAGACAGGACGTGTGAATGACATGAATTATGAATAGTATTGTCCTACGTATGCATTAAAATTTGAATTGTTCGAAACGCTAAGGGTTATTTTACCTCAGGAATATATAACCTCAGCTGTTCAAAACCTTTAGGTCATCGGTGCTTTTCAAATTCATGCTTTAGTTTGGTCTGTTTTCTTTTTTATTCGAACGTCACTTATGAGTGAATGAGACGAAATGCACGTCTGGCATACTAAATAAATTCTGGTATCTTGCATGTGTTTTATTGATATTTTCGTAAAAGTGAACGATGAAAATCACGTCTTTATACTGGATACTAAACCTTCCAAAACAATCCCCTTTAAAGAACAATATACAGTGTGGTCGTCTAGATGCTCGCCTAAGAAGATCCGTTTATAGTTCTTACTAACATTTCCCCTCCAATAAACGACACCTTTAAATATATTGTGAGGAGGTATAATTAACCCGTGGGGTTTCCTAAAGGTTCTTAAGATCTAAGCAAAATTTTCAATCACGAAAACTACCATTTTTAAATTACATCAATAATATTTATTTTTCTACACTCTATACTACTGTAACCAATTGAAAGATCGACTTCATCTTCAGCTCATAAAACAGTGCTCCATTCCCACACAATTGGATTCATTGATACAAAAACATTGTTATGAGATTATAAACACCTAACATTGGGAAGAACCAAACTGTTTACAACAAAAAAATACATCGAAGATGATGTCGTCAAAATGTTATGCTATTTGTTTGACAATCTTTGTATCGGGTATGGTGGGTTGATATTGCAACCCACTATCAGTATAGCATTACGAATTAGTTGACCCATTCGATGTGTCTGTGTCTCAACTCACTACATAGATACAAGAATAGTAGGCAGCAGAAGTATACTGGTGTTCAAATGTCAAAAATCATTAAAGAGAAAACATATCTGGGTTACAAATTAAAACCGAGGGAACACATCAACTATAAGAAGAAAATAAGGTGTACTGATTATGTTTTATTAGAAGTGTCATTTTGACTGGATGTAGATTACCATGATGGGTATCATTCATAACAGTTGGTGCTTGGTGTTTTTTCTGTCAGAAAGTATTCGATTCCTTCGAATTGTGTTCACCTTGATTTGTAATTGATTTCTAAGATTTAAAGAGGAGGTAGGGGGGTCCACAGACTGGACATTCCACTGAAAGGATATTTTTTCTCCTGATGTCACATTTATTGTTTTTCATATTCAATGGCAAGGTACCAGCTTTAAATATGGCTGTTTCTTGTCTAACACAGTTTCCAAAGTCTTTATCCCAATTTCTCATTGTCATTTGGTCATCATCACTCAAGTTATTGGTGATAAGTGTTGTATGTCACATAGGCTGTAAATCAAAGACAAGGATTTTACTATGGCTTCCACTTGCTACTGCAACAGGATGAGCGTACACATCTACCTTGTTCATTGAATTTATCTTAAATTCACCAGGAACAATAATGTGTACTACATAACAAACTGTATCCAGGGTCCAGGGAGGTTGTCCCACATATTTTGTATAATAGCAAGGCATGCTCTTTCTTGTCCAAGCATTAACATCCAATTGGCAAAACCGGCCTTCAACATTTTCCCGACGTAAACTGCATATGTCATGCAGGAAAATATGTATTGCGGTTGAAGACTTCCTTTCTTATATCTTCGATAATTGACTCCAATGCATTCTTATTGCCTGCTTTACAATCTTTTATCTTGAGTAAACGTTAAAGATTTTATACTAATATGAATATATTGATAAAAGAGTATCTTTTTTTTATACTTTGCATTGAAGAACATGGGATCCCGAATAAAGTGCATATCTATAAAAAAAAAAAAACAAAAAAAAAAAAAAAAACAAACAAAAAAAACAAACAAAACAAACAAACAAACAAAAAAACAAGAATGTTCTATAGTACACGGATGCCCCACTCGCACTATCATTTTCTATGTTCAGTGGACCGTGAAATTGGGGTCAAAACTTTCATTTGGAATTAAAATTAGAAAGATCATATCATAGGGAACATGTGTACTAAGTTTCAAGTTGATGTAACTTTAACTTCATCAAAAACTACCTTGACCAAAAACTTTAACCTGAACTTCGCACTATCATTTTCTATGTTCAGTGGACCATGAAATTGGGGTCAAAACTATAATTTGGTATTAAAATTAGAAAGATCATATCATGGGGAACATGTGTACTACGTTTGAAGTTGATCGGACTTCAACTTCATCAAAAACTACCTTGACCAAAAACTTTAACCTGAAGTGAACGGACGCACGGACGGACGAACGAACGGACGAACGAACGGAGGTACAGACCAGAAAACATAATGCCCCTCTACTATCGTAGGTGGGGCATAAAAATGAAATAAATAAAGATCTGATTAATATAAAAAAAAGAAGATGTGGTATGATTGCCAATGAGACAATTATCCACAAAAGACCAAAATGACACAGACATTAACAACTATAGGTCACCGTACGGCCTTCAACAATGAGCATCGCCCATACCGCATAGTGAGCTATAAAAGGCCCCGATAAGATAATGTAAAACAATTCAAACGAGAAAACTAACGGCCTTATTTATGTAAAAAAAAAATGAAGGTCCTTTTGATATTTTTCGTTTATAATTAGATATTGAAGATCAAATCTTAATAAGATAAAATCGTGGCTCTAGACATTTTGTAAAAAGGCGTTCTATAAGTTCGTAAAAAGTAAGATAACAAAGATACCAACTCCGAGATAATAAAAAGACAATTAAAAATAAATCTATAACAAGCAAATGACATTATAAACAACGTCAGTACCCAAAATTGACGAGGAATATCTAAAAGTGACTACAACCCGACCAATGAGCAGGAAATGGCCCAATGCCACCAACGGGTCTTCAACATAGAGAGAAAATCCGAACCCAGACGCGGGCTTGAGTCTTTTCTTCAATACCATCATGTATCATTTATGAAGTTGATACGGAATACTTATCAACAAGGTCATGGTATCTTTCAAGTCTGTGTTCTTCCATTTGACAAGTGTCTGGAGGAACTCCGACTTATGTGAAAATAAGGCGAGGTGGGAAAGGAGAAGCTCACCGTTTGTTCTAATAGGAATGCCAACAATTTGAAAAACGTCTACCTCCAAATTCAACAAGTATTTGTCAATAAGAAACTCCAGCATACTGATCACTTGTGTCTCGGCATAGCATGGTTTACCTTTTTGTTTACTATCAACAAAATATTTGTTAAATTCGGAGTTGTATGTCCGCATCTCCATGCCGCTAAGGTATCCAATACGAACAAGTATGATTGTTTTGTTTGTTCCGTCTGTGGTTCATACATGAACCAATTCGCCTTTTCAGAATTTAATGCTTTCCTAGATAATAATTTCAAATGCATACACCAAAACGTTGTGATGGTCATGCGCGTAGCTACGTTTACGTCAAAACGCCCGGGCATACACTTGAATTTTGGTTAAAAAAATATTTTAATCTCAATAATTCAAAAAGATCTGGTTTAAAGCACATCAGTCTTGTAAATCTTTCTTAAAGATCTTGTAACTGCGAACAAAAGGTGACGAAATTTACTTTTCAATCAGATGGTACCGTATTATATATGTTTTTACTTTCTGTCAGTCAAAGTCTGAATCTACTTGAAATTCTTCTGACTTTCCTTTTGTTTAAATCAATTTATAATCAGCTGAGATTCGATGAATGCTTTGAATTTTATCCGAGCCTGTGACATCTATGTCGCGAAATAAAAAAATAGCGATCCTAGATTTTGTAGATGGCGTCAACATTAAGGTTCAGTATGAGGTCAACTTTTTATTTAAACATCATAAAATTTTACGAAACCGAAAGTTGGACAGGAGCGTTTCATTCTAAAAAGAGTATCCAGAGCATAATGATGAATTCATATTTTTAATTTCCCCCTATTTTACTGATAAAAAGAATTTCTTTTTGCAGTTAACAAGTAGATACATTATGTGGTTAAAGTTTGTTACACTTCAATTATTTTGTCAAACCTTTATCAATTTTTATGAAACCTTGCAGCAGCGTTTTTGTGATAAATGTCTTAAGCAAAATATTGAAAGTACATTTTTTTTTTAATTTGGCATACGGACTTATCTTTTGGCAATTAACAGGTGGCCTCACGCCCTGTGATTAATATTTTCTACATGACCAATTTGAAAACCTTCAGATATTGACGTGAAACTTAGACAGAGGTTAATATTCCTGATCAAGAAAAAAAAAAATGAAGAAAATGTTTAATTATTTAAAATCCTGTAATGGAATGATAAACGGACTAAAATTTCGCATGAAGCGGTAATCCCACCCTCGAGAACCACGGTTAATCGGAACTCTTTGCGAATTTTTATATGCACCTAAACATTTGTTCCGAGAGTTATGTCGTAGTGCATTTCTTTTAGATAATAAGTGAAAATTTAAAAAATCCAACCTGCCCTTGTGCGCTTTCTCAATATTTTTTTACAGTGTGTAGTACTATTTTTGGACAAATTATATCCATAACCATAATAAGCTTCGTCGGCTCTAATTAAAAATATGGTTGAAATCTTTTGACAGCTTCCGAAATGTTACTTTTTAACCTTTTTTAGCTGAACCAAATCACTACTTTGCTTTGAAATGCATGAAACAATTTGTTTTACAGTGTAATTTCATCCCCCTTCTTGTTATTTAGTCATTAAACTTGAAGAATAAAATTTGAAAGTAGTATAAAAAGATTGTCAAGTAACCAGGTAACACATTGTTCACACTATGGTCTATTTTCAAAGGACGATAACTGTGTTCCCGGACCATCTATGCAAATTAATCATTTCATATCCATTAACGACATATTACCTTAAAAGGGGTTTTGGTTATTTGATTTTGCCATGTGATTATGGACTTTCCGAACTGATTTTCCTCTGAGTTCAGTATTTTTGTGATTTTACTTTTTAAGTAATAACTTTACCCAAGGGTTCATTTGAAAAATACTAGTATTTTAAAGTAACTGGTTTACACGATGAATAAATTAAACATTAAAGATTAAAAACATCTTCTATGTTCAACTTGCTATTGACTATTATTTTAATGACTGAAATGAGCCCCCCATCTCGAACCCACTTCTAGTAGGTGTTATAATCTGGATCCGATTGAGGCCTTCAACCAACTCGCCGAGGTTAGGGTGTACACTTAAAAATAGTCTAGCTACGCTTCTGAATTGGTTTGAAACGTGCTAAACAATGGTAATTAAACCAATGATGTAGTGTTATTTTTATTTTTGAACGAAAAATGAAATTACCTAGAGTCCTTTAGATTCTGAATAGACGAGTAGATCCAAGCTTCTGTCTTTATCAATAATGAGTATTTGATTATATTTTTTTAAATATTAAAAAACTTGTCAAGATACCATATTGATTGCGCGCGGAAATTAGTATTATGCATTTTGCCCTTAAGTTGGTATTTACAAATCACAAAGACTGTTGCTGTTCTTTCCTGTGACTTATTCACTTATATAGTTAGACAGGAAATAAGAGGGAAACGTTAAATGTATAATATACCGAAAGTTGAAGTAGTCAAGTCAACGCCTTTTTCTCCCTCTGTTGTATGAATATAATCTATTCATCCTACCTAGTTCTGACAACCCGAACTCTCTGATTTTGTACACTTTGTTTTCAATCAGATTTAAGTAGAACCACAATGACAATGCCGACTCTATTTAATATATTGAAATATACGTGTCATGTTTTTGTCAATATTTGCTAAAATATAATATACTGTATATAACCTGGTATTATCAAAGAGGAAATTCATTTTCAATTATAATAACAGTGTTCGGTACAATATTGACGAAAATTGGCATATTGAGACTACAATGTGCTCACCTCTATGTAGTATTGTATGATATTGGGAATAAGTGATCAAAAAATGGAAAAAATCTCGACATATTAGGTGATTTATCGAACCCTATAATTACGAATCCTGACAGTCAACTGGTATTTCTATATCTATTGATGCAGTCGTGGGAAATCCTTCAATTCATCTATTATATAACACCTGTGTTTGAACAATACACAAAGGTGAGCAGTAGTTGGTAATAAATATGTTGATTTTGTTTAAATGTTGTTTATGTAAAAATTACTTCCATCTTTAAAATTAAACCTGCAATGTTCAACTTATGTTTATTTTGGCTTTTATCAAAAATAAGGCAAGCAATATCAAATCAATCCTCAAAATAAAGTTATCTGAATAAAATGTTTATCCACCGCTAAAAGGCTTCATAAAGAATTATTATATCTCAATTCAATGTTTATTTGCATCTACTTTTGAAGACGCTTATAATTTTGCAACAGTGTAGCGCATGATTTAGCTTTCGAAATTTCAAGTTTTTACTGAAAAAGTTCAAGCACCGTTCAGTGTAACATGAGTTCATGTGTGAAATCTTTTGACTGACAATGTGAACAGGCAACCTAACATAATACATATAGCTGTAATACCACCATTGAAGTTCCCCTGTTAGTCTTTGTTAAATTTGCACTTTTCAAAACAACGTGCAGGATTTATCGTTGTTTCAAATAAGAAATACTTAGCATGAGTAAAGTTTTATCCTGTCCAGTACTATAGAAAAAATTTCACATAACATTTCATTGCATAAAAGAAAATAACCATTATTGGAAGTTAACCAATCAAATTTCTCCCCTTATTTGATCTGTGTACAAGGTTTAGTCACCATGTAACCTCAAGATTACAAAATATTCATTGGAAATCCCAAATAAAAAATAATGGTGTTTTAAATACCCAAGACATATGTTTATAATACAGAAATGTGTTACTTCAATAAAATGTAGGATTAATTACCTACGACTGTCAAATTCAAGGGAATATTTTTTTTCGACCTACCTTCTTATACAACTGGATGTGACGTACCATGATTTGGTGGTATTACACCTATACAATCAAGGCATACATCCTTATAATGAAAGAAAAGAAATTGAGAAAGGTTGTGCAATTTTTTATATATATAAACAGCGAAATGTTTGGCATGAGTTGGGTGATACATTATTATCGGTGGATTTCAATAGTAACTTTGAATATTTATTAAAAGAAAAAGTCATCTCAGATACCTGGATGAATTGGTATTATAATAGTTGATGATGGTGAAAAGTATTTGAAATTATCTTATATAACGTGACCACAGAATGTTTCCATTGTATTCCTATCGTGTAGTGTTGTCATTTTAGTGGTGTTTTGATATTGTCCTAAAAGCGGGAGGTCTGGCTAGCATTTAAACCAGGTTCAACCCATATTTTTTTATACGCCCGTCTTTTAGACGGGACGTATTATGGTATACCGTTGTCCGTCCGTCGTCCACACTTCGGACAATAACTCAAAAACACTTTCACCAATTTCCATGAAACTTAAGTGAATTGTTTATATCTATTGACGTAAGCTCCCTTTCGTTTTTTTTTAATTTCAGATTTTAAGTTTTGGATTTATGGGGCTTTATTCATAAAAAAGGGGGGATTTTCAACACTTCGGACAATAACTCAAAAAGGCTTTCACCAATGTCCATGAAACTTTGGTGAATTGTTTATATTTATTGATGTAAGCTCCCTTTCAATTTTTATAAATTTCAGATTTTAAGTTTTGGATTTATGGGGCTTTATTCATAAAAAAAAGGGGATTTTTAACACTTCGGACAATAACTCAAAAAGGCTTTCACCAATGTCCATGAAACTTTGGTGAATTGTTTATATCTATTGATGTAACAAATAATACTTAATAAAATCTGATGAAAACATAAAATTTGTAAAATCTTTAGTTCAATTTAAAACATTAAATTTCTTGTAAAAAATAGGTTCCATGAATGTCATACGTTTGTACTATTATTGAATGGTTGCAAGGATGAAAGCACATTAGCAGTCCCTGAGATACTAACTGTTCCCTGAGGCATATATCATTTTATGATAACATTTTTACTATCTAAGCTATGGATAAAAATCAAATACTGTTTTTGCATATAGGATGTTTTACTCTTGTTAAAATTGGGTTGCAATTGAAATCACAAATGATACCTTAGCATTGCAGCTTTTTTATAGAGTTCGGTTTCGTTGGAAGGGTTGAGCGCAATAAAAAATGTTATAAAACATAACTAGTCTACAATAGCACATAATAAGTGAACAAGTGACAACATGAAAATCCTAACATGTGACTAAATATTCCTTAAATGTTAAAGGGTGTCATTTTATGAAAAAAATAAGGAAATCAAGTCTCCTAAACATTTATCAATATGATCATCTTGTGAATATTCTAAACAATAAAAAGGTAATAATCATTATCCACCATATTAAGCACCATTTGAACAACTTTTGCATACATCTTTGTATAATTTAGTATGAATTCCTTACTGTGTTCAACAGAATCTAACTATGAGCAATATACCCCAAGAAAATTACCTTCTTTCAAACTACTATAAAATTTGGAAATCAACCATAGAATTACTAAAACCCATAATCATATATCACTTTCCTTATATTGCATTGTAGACTTCTATGTTATATGCCAATGTTAATGATATTTGTTTTTTATGCTAAATATTGAAAAGCTGAACTAGGTTTAATCATCAGTGTCTTCTTCACTGTAATCACTGTCCTCATCATCAGAAAAATCCTCATTTTCATTCTCAGAAGAGGCCTCCTCATCATCAATGAAATCCTTACTTTCATCACCTACTTTCTCATTTAGATCATAACTTTCAGTAGAGTCACTTTCACCATCTTCACTTTCCCTGTTATCTTCTTGCTGCTCCTCATTGTCATTGTAGTCTTTTTTGCCATTTTTATACGCCCGTCGTCAATGAAATCCTTACTTTCATCACCTACTTCCTCATTTAGATCATAACTTTCAGTAGGGTCACTTTCACCATCTTCACTTTCCCTGTTATCTTCTTGCTGCTCCTCATTGTCATTGTAGTCTTTTTTTGCCATTTTTATACGCCCGTCGTCTTTCAAACAACGGGCGTATCATGCGCTAAAGCGCAGCCCTTTATTTTTAATGTCCTGTACCAAGTCAGGAATATTGCAGTTTTTATGTATTTTCGCTTTATTGATTATTTATGACTCTTGAACAGCGGTATATAATATGTTTTCGATCTGAAACTACTTGTGCAGCCAAAGTTTACACTGTGTTGATTCCAAATTGTCGACTGTTATTTAATAAAATGAAAAATTACAAAAAATACATAAGACGACTGGATAACAACTGTCATATTCCTGACTTGGTACAGACATTTTCTTATGTAGAAAATGGTGGATTAAATCTGGTCTTATAGCTATCTGAACCTCTCACTTGTATGATAGTCGCATCAAATTCCATAATATTGACAACGATGCATATAACAAAACAAACATATACAATAGGTTAAAAAGGTCAAAAATAAGGGTACAGAAGTGAACATTGTGTTATCATCTTAATCCTTGTAAAAATAAACAAATGTAACAATGAAGCACAAAAAAGCATACATCAAATTTAACTCATTTTGCTTTTTTATTATACGATTTTAATGTGTGTGTGTTAATCGGTCCAAGTCTTCACGTCAAAAACCTTGAAAAAGAATGTGTATCAATTTCGAAATTTCCATTGCACCACAAAAAGGCATGACATGCAGAGAAAAAACTGAATGAATAATTTACGAATTTTAGTACAGTCTATTTCCATATGTATACTTCATCTAACATTTTAGCCCAGCAATATTAACTGGAATTTCAAATTCGAAAGCTAACGCTAGTAATGAAATTTTATATTAACATCAAAGAAAACTTGATTGTCATTGTGTAAATTGTTTCATATTTTTCGTTTCAAAAGCTAGTTGCTATATACTTCTTTCTTCAGAGAAATTACCCTATTGGCTTGAATTTTAAAACCACAATAAAAATATCAAACTATACAATATAGTATCATCTTAATTTTTGGGAACACAATTTCAAGCAATTTAAAGGACATGATATACCATATGATTTTACAATGTGGAACTTGTTACTTATATGTTATTTGCATCGTGCTACAAAATTTTATAAAGTCAAGAAAACTGTGTTTGTTTGGGTTGGGTTTTTTTGTTCTTTCTTTGTTTCTTTGTTTTTGTTTTTTTTTTTATGTATGTATGTGTTTGTTTTTATTTATTGGACGATTGGGATATTAAAAAAGAAGTTGCTGCACCTTATTTTATGCATCTTCTTTAAGCGAAAAGGGAATACAAACTGCAAATTGAAGTTGCACTCAAAAACGTGGCAAAAATGTGTAAGCATATATCTTTAATAATTTGCGTCTCATATTTATGGAAATGGTAAATTAATATAGCTATTGCAAATCAACCAACCTATTTATCGTTTTCCCAATTCATTTTCACCTCTTTATGACGTTTCGTCAGATAAATTACCATTGAAATAGAATAAAAGGCCGCCAGAAACAAGATATAACAATTAAATGATGCTGAAAACTGAGAAATTACTTTTCCTATTCCGTTATATCATTTTAACAAAACAACACTTACGGAGAAGAATGAGGTGTATGATTTCATTACGTTGTGACAATCTTGATTGAAATTTCCTTCTTACACTTGCCTCGAGAACTCAAGTGGCTAACATTGGCCGCATGTATCATTTATCAAACATCCTATTTCTTCTTGGCGATATAAGCAGACATTTTTTATACGCACTCGAGGACTCTCGTGGGCTCTCGTCGAAACAGCCATATCATTCAAAAGAAAGAAATCAAAGTAAACTAGATTATGTTTCTTAGAGATGCTAATTTTTCCGTTTTGAAGTATTCATTTTGTATGGAAACTTCAGATAAATTTGATTCCACAAATAAAGCCTACAGCAGAAAGACGACGAAATTGAGATCCGATTTTTAATCAGTGATACACTGATATTTACACGATTTTATCATGTAATTTTCTAAGCGTCTAACGATTCGATAAAGACAATCTCTACCGTGAAAACAATTTAAATGGATCATGCCTTTAAGGGTGTGTTTTCTGCAGAAAATATGATATATGAAGATTAAATGCTTTTTTGGTATCTTGAGTGGGTTTAACATATATTGTTTATGAAAGAGTGTTATTGGGTTTTATTTAGTTTCAAATTTACGAGCAGCTTTCACATAGAAAGAAAATTTTCCTCAACTTCTTCCTTTATACTATATATTTTGATATCAGTTATAAAGAAAATCTGCAGAATTTTTCTAGAGACAATTTTGATTTTGCAATAAATTCCCAGAACAGTTAACCGTGCGTAAACTCATATTTCGACGTTTACCCTTCCGTTTATGTGTTTTGTGGATTGTTGCCTTTTTGTCGATTTTCAGTTGGTTCTATTTGCCAGGGCACTGTCATTTCTTTTCCAGCTGTAAGTCTGAAAATTCCTTTGCTTTTTTCCGCCTCTCTTTTTCAAAAGAACAAACATAAAGAAAAGTGCCTTAATTTAATATTTGTACCCAAACCTTAATGGTCTAGATTTTAGTAATTTAAAGACAGAAAAGGAATCAACTGTGGCTCAGCTATTGTGAATGAATTGCACAGTAAGTATTTCAATAAGCACTAGTGTTTAAGATGTCAAGTTACAGCCCTGAGTTTGATTGGACTTCTTTCGTTCTTTTAAACATCCGTATATCACCTATCACGTAGTAGTCTAGCAATTGATGCTAGCTAGTCGTTGATTGCATTGCTTCGACCGTTTCTGTAGGAATTCGATTCAAAATGGTATACAATGAGTATCGCTAACTCAATGATACTTCTGGTCCCACACAAAAAAATGGCAAATTTGATTAGTTTTTTAGGGAACCGCCAAAAATGATCAAAAACAAAACAGAAGGTGCATAATGGCATAAATATTGAATTTCTAATTACGTGTTAAGGATGATACGGTATTGGTATCCCTAGATGATGCAATTGCAAATATAAAGCAAAATGTAAATTAACAAAAATTCCAAACCCAAAATCCAAAATGGTAAGTCCGTTATCAAATGGCAAAAGCTCAAACGTACCAAACGAATCAAAAGTTCTTCTCCCAGCAAAGCAAAAAATAACTGGAGACGCTTATAATGTAATTGATGATATAAGAATTAACTTAAAGTTATTATGGATGGGTTAGACACAATTGGTGGAACAAATTGTGACAGTCATTTCTAACATATTGAGAGTAGGACAGGGTAGGAAAACTTCAGCCCCACCGCCTAATATCTCTTCTCTTATAATGGGGCGTCTTTTATGTGATAGTAGCAGAGCGTTCTATGATCACGAATTGCATAATCGTTTCGTCCAAACTGCGGTCGCCCCTTGTAGGGTTGTTACGTCCATCGGTCAGAGAACTGTGTTAAATAACTATATCCTTATACTCCCCCTGTTTGAGCAGTTTTAATGATAATATCTCTAACATGAACAGTTTCTATATATCGCCTGTGCAAGTATATCTTACATTTCCTCAAAATGAACAGCACAACTGATCACGGGAATAGCATATTCCTAAATATTAATTATCTTTCATGGCGTTTTCTGTATAGTGTTTTGTAGACTGTTACTTACCTTTTTTTCTCATGGTCATATGTTGTCTACATATATAACGTTTTTTAATACATTACAAGAGCGAGAACGGTTTGTTTTTCGTGAAAATGAAAGATAGGTGCCACAATTGGACCATTAACTGTTTATCTTTCTGTGTTTGGTTGTTTTTCTTTTGCTGATGATTTTTTATTACTAGTTGGTATTTTCTCTAAATAAGATAATTTCCCGAAACCTATCAAATATGGTTTCAATTAATCAATTCTGTATACAGCTTTTTTTGTATGATAATAGTTCTTTGATAAGTTTAAATAATAATCAGAGTAGATAAAAGGCAACTATATTAGCTGCCATTGGTTACCAGTTAAATTTAAATATTGTCATTGACATACAGAAACTACAATATTTGTTGGTACAACATTCAAATAGCATCGTGGTAAAACTCTTATTGGAGAACATGCTGTATCCCTAAAATTCAAATATTTTTACCTATTATTTTGTATGTCTGTTTGTTTTGTGCACACATATATAATAGAATTTTATGCGACTGTCATACAAGTAAGAGGTTTAGCTAGCTATAAAACTAGTTTTAAATAACAATTTTTTACATTAGGAAATGTCAGTTCCAAGTCAGGAATATGACAGTTGACGTGACTCTGTACTTTTAAAGATCCCGCCGTTATGTTATTGTTCTATTATATGTCATTATGTTATTATTCTATTATAAAGTTGATAATACTTTGAAAGACAACATTATTTTACTCGCGTAGTGGTATTAACCATAATTGGATTCTTAAAAATTCTGTAGAACTTCTGGATAATTTTATATCTCGGTCTGTTTCTGAAATTAGTTCTAACATAACTTTTGATGTTTTAACCCTGTATACCACCATTCCCCATGTAAATACTTTGAACGACAAAATTATTTTATATATTTCCTATGTAACTTATACATTTTCTGACGTCAAACACGCGAAGCAATGTATGTTGTTTTCAAATTTGATAGGTGCTTGTTGTGCTTTTTGTTAAATATTTGTTTGTTTTGAGATTGTGACACAGAGATGACTGCTTTACCCATATTTTGACTATTTTACCTATTATGTCTGTTTTGTTCACGCATCGTTGTAAATGTAATGGAATTTGATGCGACTGTCATACAATTGAGATGTTTAGTTCTATAAAACCAGGTTCAATCAACCATTTTTTACATTTGAAAATGCCTGTACCAAGTCAGGAATATGACAGTTGTTGTCCATTCGTTTGATGTGTTTTATCATTTGATTTTGCCATTTGATTAGGAACTTTCCGTTATAAATTTTCCTCGGAGTTAAGTATTTTGGTGATTTTAGATAAGAGGTTTAGTAGTTTTTTATTTGTTTTTACCAATTGAAGCAATGCCTGTATTAAAAGCTACTAATAGTATAACAATTGGCTTGCTCGATGGTTTAGCATTGCGAAGTGAAGTTGTAAAGACAAAATCAAAATATAAAATAAAAATGTTGTATGATGAAGACAAATATTGAACAGCAACCAAGTCATGTAAATTTAAAGGCCGTTCGGAGACCGATATTGTTAACTTCCAAGTGTTGTAACTTTCTAGTCGATCCATCATCAAAGATGGCCGCAAGCGGGGGAACTTAGTTTAACATAGGACCCTATTGGAAGTACATTCAAATGTCTTCTTTTAGAGAACAACTGAATGGAATGAAACTAAACATAAAATGAATATTTCTAATGAGATTCTGACCAAGTGTTGTTACTCTGTAGCCGATCCGTCATTCAAGATGGCCGCCAGCGGGGGACTTAGTTTAACATAGATTCCTATAGGAAATACAAACACATGTCTTCATTTAGAGAATCACTGAATGTAACGAAACCAAACATATAAATAAGGCCGTTAGTTTTCTCGTTTGAATTGTTTTACATTGTCTTATCGGGACCTTTTAAAGCTGACTATGCGGTATGGGCTTTGCTCATGTTGAAGGTCGTACGGTGACCTATAGTTGTTAATGTCTGTGTCATTTTGGTCTCTTGTGGACAGTTGTCTCATTGGCAATCAAACCACATCTTTTTTTTTATATAACATGGATGTTCCTTATTAGGTGTTGACCAAGTGCTGTAACTTTGTAGCCGATTCATCTTCCAAGATGACCGCCATCGGGGGACTTATTTTAACGTAGGACCCTATGAGAAATACATGTACATACAAATGTCTTTTTTTAGAGAATCACAGAATGGAATGCAATATTAAACCAAATTTGGCATCAATCATTATATATGATGTTATAATTTTTATATGATTTCAAAAAGCCAAGTAGAGTCAGGTGAGCGACACAGGCTCTTGAGAGCCTCTAGTTATAGGTGCTTAACCCTCCCTTCCTTTGGGACAGACAGTGTTCTTTTTATGAAGAACGAAAGGTAAGTCCTTTTTTCAGAAAACTTATTACCTCTCTGTCATGATCGATGTTACGGTCCGCTGCATTACAATACCATATGGATCATATGTAAACTTTGGTGGATCAGACTCGTAAAAAAGTAGTTCTCATCATTTGCACCATACCTTGTTTTGCAAGAAGTTTGCATGGTACTATTTATATGAAACTTTCGAATCTGTCGTCATGTATATAAGACAGTAATAATTGTTATCGGGAGTATGGATATTTTCCTTTGGGTGGTCCCGGATCTAGTATACATCGCATCAAAATCCGGAAGTCGATGTGCACCTGGAGATTATTTCTCAAATTTCCTGGAGAAATGTAGGGACAGTTTTGGAATGCGAGATCGGAGACTCATAAAGTTGTTATTGATCTTTCATTAAAAAATGGTGTACGTGTTAATGTGATAGAAATCAGTGACAACACAGTAAAAAACCCATTTATAGGTCAAAATAAGTCATTTGCACTAGACATATTTAAGACCATATCTTATAAGCTCTAAGTTTTCATATCAGATCCAAAAATGTAATTAAAAGTACTATTTTATAATTGCAGTACCTAATGTATAAACAAAGTAAGCATATGCTGTGCGACGCAAGGCCCAACGTATGCATTCGTTGTGCGACGCAAGACGATTGAAAGATATTCAGTTTAATAAGGTTCAAATGTATATATCATTAATTCTAATTTATCAAATATTTGATCTGTTTATTACCTTATTAGCTCAGAAACGGGAACCTGACACGTTCAAGGTTAACATGTGTCAATCACTACATGGAGAAATACAGATATTTATTAATTTATACAATCAGATTGCTGCAACTCTTAATGTATCTTCTATTTGGAAACATAATCTAGACAATTGACTGGACTAAAATGATGTGCTTAACTGTGATGAGAATTTTTACACCTATTTTGAAACAGGATGGACATTTATTAGTGTCATGTGACATAACGAGATGTCTATAATTCCAATTGTTACCTGATTAAAATGACAGGTAGCGCCGTGAGATGCTGCATTACCTTGTTGTAAAGGTGAGATGTGTCAGAGTAAGGGGAGATAATTGTCACACAATCCATAATCACCTGTGAAATTGACAGTTCATAATAAAGCGATAATAGAAATACAAAAAGCTGCATGTTAATAGTAGATTTCCGCCAGTAACGGTAGGGGGCAATACATATCACCAGAGACTTATATACACACATATGTCTCTGATATCACTGAATGACAGAAAGAATATATAATTCGAAGTTGGTATTTATTATTCTTTGTTGCAAAACAAACAAAAACCAATTTTTTTCGTAGCAATACAGATACAAAGCTATCATAAGTATAGAGCTATGTAATTCTCTAAAAGCATTATTTATTTCAGAGATAACCACAGAAACAATTCTAAGGTTGTGGATTTGAAAAATAAACTATTTTAACCGTTGAAAAATATTTGATCATTTTATAGATATAAAAGGATGTGGTAAGAGTGTCTATGAGACAACTCTCCATCCATGTCACAATTTGATGTGAATTTGAAAAAGCAAACCATTATAGGTCAAAGTAAGGTCTTCATTACGGAGCATTGACTCACACCGAACATATACTCAATACTCTTAAATAGAAATGCAGAAATGTATCAATTCAGTTTATTTTGTTGTCTCAATCGCAATCTTGTCATATCTCCTCCTTTTAATGATCACTGTTTTTCGTCCTTAATTTCAAATAAAACCATATATGTAAAGAAAAAGCGATGTATAGAATATACGGTTGAGAAAGTATCCAAGTATACAAAACAGTCAGAATAGACAACACAGAGCCTTCCAGAAAGCGCATTAGTTAAAAATCAGTGTACGCAGTCAAATACTCTGTGATTGACCAAGCTTTTACTATATTTTATTTACTAATTATTGTTGGTGGGTGTTTTACTGGCCGATATTATTTGTTTTCAAATGTAGAAATTCAAACTTTTTTTCATAAAGAGTTATCATTTAAAAAAAATATCTCGAAAATATTGATGCAGTTATAAATTCCAAAGAACCAAATATATAATTACTAATTTTGTTAAATCCGTGATAATTTCCATACTTTTCAACAACTCTATGACTCGAGATCAGATTTCTTTTCGTCGCGTTATATTTTCAGTCAAGAGGAAACACCATGCATAGAAACAATGCACTAATGCAAACGTCAAAGGGTTTTATACAATCTTTTATAAGAAAGCATGTGCGTTAAATAAACAGATATTAATGTGTTGATTCAATCGTTGATGAACGTATATAATAACGTGAAATTAATTAACGTGGTGTCTGGTGTATTGCATCAAAATATTGCTGTAAGAATTAAAAACTCGACTTCTAATTAAATATGATGCTTATCCTGACGCAATTTTCATCGTAAGTAATCACGAAATTTTGAAGTGAAAAGTATTCTCGAATTTTGATTTTGAAAAGCACAAATTTAACGGTTTATAACAATAAAACATGCACTCTTATATAAAACAAAAGTCTATGTTCTTGCGAAATCCAAATTGATTGACCAGTTTCAGAATTGCTAGTGACAGTTTAACTGTATACCTACTGTAAGAATCCCGCTAGGGTCAAATTAACAAAGTTTTTGTTTTTGTCGCATTCCTGATTTGATACTTACCACGGCGATTGTGAGTCGGGAGGTGCGTGTACAGCTACATATGTTGATCTTTGTGACGCACTTGATCTTTTTCTGCGTTTATAGTTCTTTCGATTCAGTTTGTTTTCAATTCTTTATTTTTCTACATACATCTGAACTTATTTGATCCAGTGGTTGTCAATTGGTTTGCTGTCTGTCATATTCGTTTAGTTTTTTTATTGTTATGGCCCCGCAACGAACTTGTCGGTGCCATATAGTTTTACCCTTGTCCGAAATTCCGTAATTCCGAAATTCCGTTATTTCAAAATTCCGTAATTCCGTCATTCTGTCATTCCGCAACAAACCATTATACGGAGTTTTTTTCTAAACGCATTCAGATATTGGGCTGATTTTTAGTATGTGAGTTAACCATGATGAGTTACAGATCAAGTTTAAGTTTCGTTCCGCTCTACTAATTTTTGCCAAAATTACGGGCTTTGGACTTTGAAAATTATTGAAAATCACAGTTATACGGAATTTTTTTCTATACACCTCCACATTTTGAGCTGGTTTTTCATATGTGAGACTACCATCATGTTTGTGTCCACGTGTGTTATTGAAATTGCAGACTTTTTAACTTTTTGGGACGGGCCCATTCGTTTCTAGTACCGAAAGACTGTGTGACTATTTACTTTTGTTTTCGTATCAAATTCATTTATATCTTTTATCATATATTGATAACGTTTTTATTAGTATTACGTTAAAACAACTTTTATTTTTGCGTTAACTGTTTCCATATAAGAGTAGATACTAACATACCATTAAATCTATGACATAGATTTACACGTCCTAAGACTATCTTAAGTAATGTCCTAAGACATATCTTAGGACATATCCTAGGATACTTTCATTGACACGGCCCCAGGTTTTTAACGTGATAGTTCACTGGCAAGGTACCAGTCAGCAAGAAAACACCTTAACCGGACACATAATTCTGATTCCGAGCCGATCAACCTTTACTCTTACTTCTAAATGCAGCGTGCTCAGCGAAGAAGCAGCAAATACTAATTTTCGATTGAGTATTTAAAGTCTATGGTTTTGCTCAGCTAGGTCTCTAACATATATACATTTGTATATACGAACATATATACATTTGTATATATATATATATATATATGACGTCACGCACTCGACATATCAGATGATTAAATTTATATCTTCAATCGGAAACTTTATATTTTAAAAACTGTATGTAACGATTTGTGACTTGTCACATATATTTCTTGTCCAAAATCTTACTCTTTAAACTATAGATAATATTCGCTTTTAAAGCTGACTAGCTTATATCAATATACAAATTTTTAAAGAAAATATTTAAACGTTAATATTTGACCATGTCTTCAACCTCGTCTTTGTACAATATAATTTAAACAACACATTTATAATAATCAATATTTTTACATATGAGAATTCATATATACTAATGATCCGATTAAAAGGAGATTATGTATACTCAGAAACATTAACTTAAGTTTCTTTGTAGGCTGCAGAACTAATATAGATATACCGTCCTTTCCTACCCCCATCGATAAAGAGGCGAAGAAAGAAAAACGTTATTTATACTTCTGCTTTGATTCAAATAACACTTGTCCTGCTTTCATGCAAAAATGTTGAAGATCACAAGAAAATCAATTATTCATACTCTTTCTATGGCTTCCCCTCGTAATTTAAAACAATAAACATCTTTCGAGTTCAAAGTTGCATAAGATGTCGGCTATAAGTCAAAGAGACAGTAACCAGCCAAGAAAGAGACAGTAAACCAACAAAGTTATAGATACAGTACCAGACATAAGAAATTTATAAAATACCGGAAACACAACCCTGCATGTTTTATTTAAAACATTGTTGTTTTGTCTTCCACCTAAATTTAGTTTTGTTAATTTGGACAGCATTATGATGGGTTTCGTGTAATTTCTAAATAACGGTCATAGAAAACAAGAAAATTGCAGTTATACTTTTATTCAAACACGGCTACATTTCCTTACACTATAAAATGAAATAAAGATTAAACATTTCGTTAATGTTTTGTTTAATTTTGCTGTGCTATTTGTTTTCGTTTCAAGAATTTACCCGGCTACAAAAATGTCTCCTTTCTTATAAATTATTACATCCCACACTAAACGAACTTATATAATTATACTGTTATAATTTATATATATATGTGTTACAATTTTTCTATACAATTGATTTCCCAGGCATGTTTCTAACGGTTTGGTAAGAATATTCACACATTATATTAAAGGTGGTATAATATAGCCTTCTTACTTTTACCTAGAATAGATCTGTAGTGTGTATTCTTACATATAATATTCTTTAAGAAACCACCTGCATAGGTCAATTTGTTGTAGTAACACTTTTTTCTTTATAGATATTTATTGATTTGAATGGATACGTTTTAAAATTTACAAGAAATACAAGCAGTTCAAGTATTGTTTAGTTTCGGGTTAGAAATCATGCATATACTTCTATAAATAAGCAAATTCTGTAAATCTTTTTTTTTTATATTTGTTTTTTTGTTGTTGTAAAAACGGGTAAATGTCTAGTATTTGGTTTACATTTCAAAAGATACATAATTGTCGTTTATAACAAACTGCACGTGGGTTAGAAATTATGTACATACCTCTACAAATAAGCACACTGTAAAATCGGGTAAATGTAATCAGATGCCATTTCGGAATCAAACTTATTTCTATTCAAATCTTGATGATTTTGCAAATAAAATACAATATATGATCATTGGATTGACACACTGTCAGATACAATTTTCCCTATATCTTTCCAAAACTATTCTACATAGTAATTACAAAGTTACTAACAACCCGGGGTGTATGACACACGGATTCTTCAACTGGCATTTTTACTTTTAAATCAACTTGATAAAAAAGTATTTTTGAATTAGCAATGTAAATAATATTTGCATCACAAGTGCCTACTCAATAACTTCACGAAAAATAACCTCTATAACAATTTAATAAAATAGTCAAGAATTTAAAACCTTTCATTGTCTAGATTAGAAATATTGAAGATATTTTAAATCAAAACTGAAAATATTCTATCAATGAAATTAGTTTTAGTAAATTTTTATCGTCTAACTCATTTTGTGTTGGAATTTTCGTCCAGCCCACCTGTGACGAAATGACACCATCAAGTACTACCCGTTATCATTACCAATTAGTTTACATACGTAAGTACTTCATTGTAACAATTAATAGTATTTGAAAATAATATTATCCAGTCAGGTTTTCCTAAGTTGTTATCCATTGTCCAATCAGATTTAAGTTATGAGATGATTGACAGAAGTGGGCGGTGATTGACATTGTCTCTATAGTAATATTTTCAAAAGAGAAGTATCAACCAATCGTTTTGCAACTGTTTTTAAACTTTGATTGCTCGATATATTTGATTACAGTATATTAATATGCTAAACCACTCCCAAACACTTATGATATATCAATGTTTACTCTTGATGAAAACATCATAATATCAGATTTTGACAATCATTTTCATTGTATTATCCGTTTATGAGATATTTGTTTGTAGTTTTGGGAAATGATTTAATAGACTAAAATTTCACAGTTTTGCAGTGTGAAAAGAAAAACTTTTTAGAATTGTGCGTTTACTTTTTGACAATATGTTTGCTTTGCCGACTTTACATTTTACTCCCCAACAAGTGGCACAAGTTTGTGAAACTTTGGAAGAAAGTGGTGATATTGAAAGACTTGGACGTTTTTTATGGTCTCTACCAGTGAATCCGTCAGCATGTGAAGCTTTGAACAAGCACGAATCTGTATTACGAGCCAGGTCTTTAGTGGCATTTCATACAGGGAACTTTAGAGACTTGTATCATATCATAGAACATCACAAATTTACCAAAGAATCCCATGCTAAATTACAAGCTATGTGGTTAGAAGCCCACTATCAGGAAGCTGAGAAATTACGTGGTAGACCTTTAGGCCCTGTAGATAAATATAGGGTCCGAAAGAAGTTCCCATTACCAAGGACAATTTGGGACGGCGAACAAAAGACACATTGCTTTAAAGAAAGGACGAGAAATTTGTTGAGGGAATGGTATTTACAAGATCCATATCCAAACCCTACAAAAAAGAGGGAGCTAGCCCAAGCCACTGGTCTGACACCTACACAAGTTGGTAACTGGTTCAAAAATAGGCGACAAAGAGACAGAGCTGCAGCCTCCAAAAATAGGTAAGTTTCATGTTTTAAAGTTGGGTTTTAGGATATTTTAAATGTACTTTGCGTGCATGTCTTGGTGTTTGTATGTCTTTAAATATAATTATCAGTTTGAAATTAACAGCATACATATTTTCTGAATTTTGAAATGTGGTTCCTGGCGTTCTAAATTCTATAGTTTTCTGTGTAGTGGTCTTAGGACCGTATTAATTTGAATATTTCAATTTCGCTTGTAAATAAAGAAAACTTATCATAGTTATATTTCACATAACATAAAATAATTACCCAATAAAATGAGGTGTTTTCAAATTAATAAATTATAAATTTAGTATATAAAATAAGTAGAAAAAACTCAATATGTATATCGTTTTTATATTAATGATTATACATTGTGATGTTTATTTCTTTTTTCTAAATTTTATGATAAAAATAAATATTTGCTTATTTTCATTTCTATTTTATTTTAAGACACATCATTTATTAAAAAAAACCTTTAAATGATGTCCATATTATTCCCTGTGCTCTCGGTAGTTCATATTCATAAAATATCTGGTAAGAGTTGATGAAAGAATAACTTAACTTTATAGCTTTGAATTTCTTCAGAACATCATTATTTGTGGGTTTTTTTTATTTAAAATTTTTATACAAATTCTTTCATAACTAATGTCAACAATTGTCTAAATGAATCGGTTTATCGCAATGACTTTTTGTCTTTCATTTATAATATTACACAACTGTTTAAATAGTAATAATTATTCACAGTTTGTGTTTAACTTCGAAACAGTGTCTCTTTTATATCGCCTCTCTTTTCAGCAATGAATTTTATTGAATAATTCGTCTTAAAAGTTGAGATCTCAAATAAGGAAGTTTCTTTGTACTAAAAAATTTTATAACAAGGTGCTTTCATCATTAAAAACAATTTTGAATATAAAATGCGTCTTTAACGGAGTTGAAGAGCGAAACAATTTTGTTACTTATATTTCATTTCATTTAATTTATTTTGCTTTGCTTTGCTTTATTTTTGTATATTGGTAAGTGTATTTTTACCCCAAACATGAATAAAGATTTTTCCGTTAGCATACAATGTAGGGCAGAAACAATTTTTGTACACTGTAGAATGCTAAAACTTTGTATTGCAATGTTCTAAATTCTTAAAAAAAAATACTGCATAACTCAGAAATTAAGGAAACCATTAAAGAACAGCTTAAAACATATGTATTTACTCAATCCCTTTCTAATGTCCAATTGATTAAAATTCAATGTTTGAATTTTTAAATGTGGTTCCTGGAGTTCTAAATTCTTAAGTTTTCTGTGTAGTGGTCTCAGGACCTTATTTGATTTTTCCCCCGTTTTGTTTTATCCGTCGTCATGTCTTTCTATACTGACTTTGTTTTTGATTGCCAACTCCTTAATTTATCTTACTTTTTACAAAATTCTTTTCTTTTTCTAAATTATAAAGTAGTTCTAATATTCTACAAACAATTTAATTTTGACCTAATATAATATGAAATGCAAAAGAACTAATCATAGAATTGTTAAACTGTTTTCTTCAGAGTTTGAGATTATTCTCTACCATCTCTCCGACTTCCAAGGAAATTATAAACACATACTAAATGTAGATATAACTCTTAGGTTTATCTTAAAGTTGGGATTTCAATGTGACTAAAATCAGTATTAATATGTATAAATAAACTTTTCCTAAACAATTCAAACGATTTCCATTTTTTCCACCAATTTTTCAGTATCGCATTGAAATCTTGCAATATTTTTTCTAATGAACTTATTCATAAAGATATGTCCAATATTTCCTTCTGGTCATCTTGACTTGATCATGATCTTTATCTTCAAGAAGGTGTTAAGTAATAAGAAAAAGTTGTAATATGTAACATGCTTTGTTTGACCGGAGGGGCAAAGTTCCACAGATTTTTACATGTACAACATTGTAAAGATCAAAGCATCGATGATTGATTTTATGTTGTTTTTACAAATGATAAAATTACAACTCAATAAATAAAAATATGATATCTCAATTTGTATCAAAATGGAACAATATGTATATCTCTACTACATAGGCAAAATCTAAAGTTGTCATCGAATGAATAATTTGAAAATTATCAGATTTAAGTTAAAAGTTGTAATGGTCTTACATAATTTTTCACTTGTTTTCTCTTTTGAAAATTCGTGAAAGAGAAGCGAAAGATACCAGAGGAACATTCACACTCATAAGTCGAAAATAAAATGACAACACCACTGCTAAAACAAAGAAGAAGATCTAAAGATAAATAATATTGAAAACACAACAGAGAAACTTAAAGACTGAGCAACACGAACCCAATCTTGTCGTGCAATTTCAATTCAATATTTCATAAAAAAAAAAAAAATAATATCATTTTAACTTAACTCATCAGAACATAAATAATTATAAATTATATATATAAATTTCACTCTATTTAAATATTTTGTCATTTAGTTAAAAGTAAGTTTCGTTATACCTCTTCTCCTTTTACGTTTAAGAGATATAAAACCAATTTATTATAATGGTGGAACATCTATATCACTGAGTCAATAGAGGATATTTTCCTTTTTATTCAACATTATTTATCTGTAAAGAGATTGACACTCCGCAAATTCACTTAAGGATTTGTAAATTTGTCGCCGATTAATGCGGACAAACAGCTTAAAAATAGGAAATTAAATATCAATATACCACGAGACCCATGTTACAACAAAATCTATTTTCTTCGTGTGTTCTTCTAGACAGCTACTGAATAGATTTTCCGTTTAAATTATTTATATTTATTTAAATTTTTGACTTGGGTTTGTTCTTAGCTAATATTTTGATTACCAACATAACTAAATTGAATAAAACTTTGTCAACACTTTAACGTAAAGCCGTTACACCAAGGCTTCATTAGAGTTGTTTATAGACGGGGGTTTACAATGGTTTAACCTATTGCCGACAGGAAAGTACTGACAATGTAACAATAATACGATGAAAGGTTAAAGACGTTTTGTCAATGTATTTTGTGTATCGGAAGATGATATTATGTATATTATTGTAGATTTTAACTTGAGTGGTCATCTATGTCCAGACAGGTCTGACCAAGGCTTTCTGTAATGTCCAGTTATTTTAAGACTAATTGGTTATTTCATTTACCTCTTAAACTTTACTTAAATAGACTTTTTAATGCCTCTCGAGTATTATTGAAAGAAAATAAGCAAGCTCGATAACTTTTGGTATATACTTAAGAATGAAGAGGGCAGACGATAGGATATTAATTAGAACGGAGAAACCTTAAAACTTACACTTATTGAAAATGATCACAGCTAAAATAGAAAAAAGGAAAAAGTTTGAACTCAGATTCATCCAGGTTCTAACCAGTTTTTGTGTAAAAGTTAATCAAATAAATTTAAACTTTCACTCATTGAAAAGTATCACAGCTAAAATATTAAAAAAGAAAAAAGTTTGAACTCAGAGCCATCCATTTTCTAACCAGTTTTTGTGTTAAAGTTGATCAAATAATTTTAACAAAAAGGAAAAGAAAAGAATAGAATATAAAGTTACCTTTTCACAGTTTAATTAATAAATATAAAATTTCCATTGTATTTCTAATTTCAAATTAAAAAAAAAAACAACTCACGACATATCAAAAAAATATTTGTAGTATTTTGTACTTTTTAATTAGAACTTTAAAAATTTACCTTATATTTAGAAAAATCTTAAATAATGAAACATTTCGTCATCATTCCAACATCTGTGGTCTGACTAATAGGAAAAAATAAATTGCATTATTATTTGTGTTCAGATATTTTGACAAAGGTGTGAAAAATGAAAGTATTATTGAAAACATCCCCCCATACAGTTTATAAATGATAAATATATCCAATATTCTTAATGACATTGATAAGACACCCGAATTAGCCGTCAAAATTCCGAATGATGCACGTTCTTCTGTCAAAATTTAATTGGTTTCAATGAAGATAAACAGATCGTTTTAGGTCATTTATACATAGAATAAATATATATGAGTAGAAATTCTTATTACGTTAAGAAATGCCTTCTGTTTCAGTCACGTAAAACTCTTACTGACCGACACCGAACCATTAATATCTGTAATCTGGCCAGTTATATCAGTGTTAACTTGATAGATACTATTCACCAAGCGATTCACTAATACATTCAATATCATTGTTATTTATTTGATAAAAAGCTCAATTTTCTTTTGTTTAAGTGTTTACATCTCGCACCTGTAGTTCGAAAAGATTTACCTAAATACATTCCGACGTTTCCGTATTTGCCGATATGGGTAAAAGAAAGATTTTATAGTTATGTAAGGAAGAGATCATCACTTAGCCTCAAGTTTGACACGAAGTACATAACTAGATCGGCTTTAGTGTATAAACTCCATTCACGAAGAAGATATGATTATAAGAAATCTTTTAAGTCTTTTATCGATGACAATCGGATAATGGTTATCATTTTTATTTTGTTTCACATATTTAAGTAATTCTAATTGTTTGGTTTACCAACTGCTAGATAAGATTTTATTTAAATTCAAGCTAATAAACAATAAACTTTAAAATTATCTTCACAATTCAAATCAATTTTAAGATTTTCACTTATCAATTTTAAACATAAACTTTTAACAAGTATGCATGATAATGTGAGATTCCAGACTATTTTAATACATTATTGATAATCAAAAATTATACAGACATAATTCAAGTTCGATTTAATTCTCATTTAATGATTAATACGTTAAAAAATGCATTTTCGATTCTCAACGGAAAATAATAAGAAACATTAAAATGTTTAAATATTATTAGTACTTCTCAATTTATAATACTTAAGAATATTAATATAAAAATATGCGACCAGTGCACATGGGAAAAACTTAAAAGTTTAATTAAAGCATTTGCTTCTTACGTCTACCCAAGAGATAGGGTGCTTTAAGCGAATGATATTTAATTGTTATTCAAACGAATCCCTCCTGTTTTCAGTAAATTAGAAACATTTATACCTAGTTTACACAGCCCTGAGACATGAGATTCTATCCGGTACAATTTGCATAGTTTAAATTGAGTATCTCTCCAAATAGGTTTAAGAAGGAAGCTATTATACCAGTTGATTTATAGAACCAATATTGACCTGCCAAATTCAGATTACCGAATTAAATTTGATATTATGTATTTTTTATTTAATTGTTTATATTGTATAGAATTGTACCTGTTATTCTATATGTTGCAAGATCAGAAACATCCTAAAAGATTTTCTCTGTATAAATACTAGGGTGCAAACTTTTAAGTACAAAAACTTGTTTATTTGAAGACCAAGGAACCGCTGATTATTTTCTTTTACTCTTTTCTGTTAAGACGCTTAAGGAATTTTAGTTCACAAATATAAAAGTGTCTACTCAAAGGACGATAGAATTGCGTTTTTTTCGTATGAATAAAATAGAGACGTAAGGTACTGATAAATGAGAGTGCAACCCAAAGACACAAATAACCAAATATTTCTAGAGGACAGCTTTTTCCCCGATCTTCACATTCTAGAACCAAAAGTTTTTATTCCATAAATGGCATCGACTAGAACTTTATAGCATTATATGTTAACATTTTAATTTTTTATTACATGCGAGTGATTACAGAAAAATAAAACTATATACTTCTTGATTAAGAAAACTATAGATTTGCGAAAAGGAAAAACTATGTGTTTTTTTGTGTTTTTTTTTGTGTTTTTTTTTTATTCATGTTTTCCTTCACTGTTGTGATAATATTGTGATGTATTTTCGCTTGACATGTATGGGTGTTATTTGTATATAAAATTATTATAATAAATCGTTTATTTTCAGGCTTCAACACAATGGCAGTGATAAACTTAGTCGTCTGCATAGCTCGTCACCGACAGATGAATCGATGATATCGTTCGACGACGATGATAAAATCGATATAATGAACGATGACGATGATGATGATATTGACTTAGACGATTCAAGAAGTAGCTCTCCGTTGTCACCTCATGAACAGTCAAACAATCTAAGTGTTAGTCCAACTTAATAATATCAGTATTTGTGTAAAATTCTACACATCGTTAATATAATCTGTCAAAACAGTTCTTGCCACCAGAGGGGGTTTGCGACGGCGGAAGTTTGGATTAGTGTCAGAATCTGTTTGTTTTTCCTTTCCCACTGATTCTTTAACTGTCAGACTGAAGATTCATCCTTCGTAATTCTTCAATAAAACAAAGGAAATCCTCCACATTTCAACTCTGTAAGCTGTCTAGAAAATCTCTGCCAATTTATAGAGTCTAGAGAATTGTTATAGCAACATGTGAATGTGCTTAAAGTGCTAAACTTTGTTATACGTGTATATATGGATGTATGCTGGAACAATGCGTGAAATCATAGATAAAAAATAGTGTATATATCGTTATGAACATTTTATTTTAAATATCTGATCAAAGAAGACTGAAAAAAGGTGATTGTTTATTTAATGATGAAATAAATTGTTGTTATATATATGGTTAATAAAGTTATTGTCTACTATATCCTTTCTTTTTCATTAGTCCGAAAAAAGCTTACTTGAGATTATGCCGATTTTCATGAGATTGTATTGTTCTGTGTTTCGCTTTCCCTCCATTATTTCAAAGGTGTGTTTGATATTATTTGGAAATCTGATTCGAGGTGGATTCGTGTAAATTTTAAAAAGAATAAATAATGAAATTAAATCTATAAACCACCAACATAATATGTCTATAGAGGTCTTGAAATTAAACTTTTGTTATATTTGGTTCATAAACTATTTTCTATCTTATTGGTCCGAAATAAGTTTTCAAGTTTTGTTTCGCATTTTTTTTTTAAGAAACCCGGAATATGTCGGAATATGTTTTAACTATTTTTGATATTCTCGTATATTCAATTTACATAGTTTAATTAGAGCTTTAACATTTTATAGAAAATACTTTTGTTATAACAGTACGAATAGAAATGAGGTGCTGAAATCTAAATTTAATTGAAGATGAATAACATGTTCTCATCAAATGTCACAATTTAAGAAAGGGAAAAGAAGAGGTTTTGTACTTATGGTTCTAAAAGTACCAATTTATTTCAACAACAAAAAAGTATTTTGACATTAACGTTTTACAATCTGTTGGTATAGATTTTAGAGCGAAACATTGTTCTCACTTGCAGCATTGCCTGTATTTTATTTATTAATATTAAATATGTACGTGTCTGTCATCGTCAAACCTATTTCTCCCTTCATTGATTTTGTCTTTTTCCCCTTTGTCTTTTCAACCCGAAAAAAGTTTATATTATTTTTGTTTTCAACTTTTATGAACACTTCACATCCTCTTTACATTTATATCTAAACTCACATTTTCGTTTTGGGTAAGACTTTAAATGTCGATTTCTTGTTTTAAAACACTAACGGATTGAAAGTAAAATGGTAAATAATTTTCTCACGAAAAACTTATCACGAAAGGAATATTTTAAAATTCGCATAGAGTGAAAAATAATTCTTAATTAATATAAGAATGAATATATTCTTGTTACTCTTATAACCAGACTCTGTCTTAGAACATAATAATGTTTACCGATATTTATCATTTTTTATTAATAAACAACTATGACTTTTAAATCCAATATGATACGTAAAAAAATACTACAATACAATTCATTGATACAACAATCAGCTAACATTTTTTTCTTCTTCAAGAAACGTGCACGTTATATACTGTATTGCCTAAAGCTTTACAGCCCTATAGAAAACACTTACTTTTTTATTAACTGTAATTTTTATTTTAATTAAAAACAAGATATTTTAATATAAAGACACATTGATAAAGGAATTAACAATAAAAAAATATACCAATGCAATAAAATAATGATAATGATAATAACAATGATAAAGATAAAGATAATGATAATGATAATAACAATGATAAAGATAAAGATAAAGATAATGATAATGATAATGATAATAATAATAATTATAAGAATAATATTAATAATATAATAATAAAAAGCCAAGTTGAGTAATTATCAGACTATGTATGACATTTTTACACTTAAGCCGTTACAGGTGTACGCATTGATCTGAGAATGGTATATTTATAAGTTGAAATTTCACCTATAGCTAGCTTTTAGTAGCTTGATTGTTACTTTGAATCTCTTAATTTGTTTTACTTTGTACTTGTAAAACCGATCGAAAAAGTCAATCCGATTCTAACTGAATTTAAGTGTGCTGTTACACTTTCCCACGTGACGGATGGGTTGAGCGTTCACAAAATGTCCAAGCCCGCCACATTCTATTTAGTGTAACTGTTTGGAATCAGAATCAAGAAGTTTCCATTGGTTGCTGCCTGCCGAATTTTATCATTATAGTTTGAGGTTCGTGTTGTTTATTCTTTAGTTTTCTATGTTGTGTCGTGTGTCCTATTGTTTTTCTGTTTGTCTTTTTCATTTTTAGCCATGGCGTTGTCAGTTTGTTTTATATTTATGAGTTTGACTGTCCCTTTGGTATCTTTCGTCCCCCTTTTTTTAACAAGGTGGTTGTTTTTTTCTCTTTTGAACTGTTTTGAACATAATGTCATAACGGTGCCTTCATATCTCGCTATACAGTATCTAATTTGCTTATTGTTGATGACCTTTTTTTTTTTGTCTCTATAAATAGTTCTCACATTGAAAATCATGCAACTACTCCTTATTTTTATATCATATATTCATAGTTCATAGATTACGATATTGTGATGTCCATCTCTGAGTTTACGGATCTAAATTTGGCCAAAGTTTAGATTGTCTGGTTTACTTGATTTTAACTGAATTGTTCTAGTCTGGTGTATATTTTATTTTCTTATTTTCTGTACTTCGTGGTGGTTTTCGTTAATCTTCCAAATTAAATATCGTTAAAAGCAACTTTTAAAAATGTATTCCCATTATGGTATTATATTAAATCATCATTCGTCCGTTCAATTACAAATAGAAATCCATTAGCAAAATCATTATAATTTTATATTTTGATGTAATACGCGCCATTTAATGATATGTTTTGATTGGAAGGCCATTTTGTCATTAATCTCGTTTGGATTTTTTGGAGGAAAAATACCGATGTAAAAAGATTAACGAAGTAGAAAATGACCAATTATTATTTAAATGTTGTCAAAGAATTGCCCTTTTTGTCAGTATAAATTGCAATTGAAGATATATTCTCGGTCAGTTTGACTGACTGAATAGAACCAGCGGGAGCCTCGTAATGAGAACTTCCCCTCTAATTTCCTTTGTGCCAGGTGTGTAAGTCTTTTGTGAACTTCAGCAAATTAATTTACTATCTTTATTCAGATGTCAATAAACACGTATTTGATTCTGCGTTGTAGTGAGAACGTTGCATGCTGGGTTGTCTTTATATCCAGTCAATTGACCAACTGATCTGTTTGTTCGGAATGGTGACAATCAAAATCTACTTAGACAAATTAGCTTACAAATGAACGACACAATAGTGTCTATCACATTTGTGATGGGTACCGATGTAGGTATTATAGTACATGGGAAATATAACTGTCCTAAAGTAACTGGGAAGTGTATTACTGTTATAAGGGTACCGATGTGCTATTATAGTACATGGGAAATATAACTGTCCTAAAGTAACTGGGAAGTGTATTACTGTTATTTATTAACCAACTTACTACAATATGTATAGAAATGCCCATGCTTTATAAAAGGAAAATTTCGACATCTAGTCATTATGAACGAAGAAATTGCTACAGCCAGTCATTACGAAATCTCAGTCATGCATTACGAAATCACACCCGTGCATTACGAAATCACAGTCATGCATTATGAACAGATGAAACGGGACATCGATTAAATCAAAATGTCGTTTATTTCTTTAAATAAGTGTGACATTTTTTTAATCTTTTTTTAAACCTAATATCATAAAAACAAGTTTAAATGAAGTTCATTGTTTTGTAACGACTTGAAACGGAAATATTTCACAGCCTTTTTCGAGTACGACTTTCGATTATTATCACTGTTTCATTTCCGTTGTTCAATCACTTAACGTCTTAAGTCCTGCCATGGCTTTGTTTGAATTTGTTTGTTAGCTTTTTGGTCATGAATGTTTGTCTCTAATATTTAATTAACTGTGCATTTGTATTCAGATATCGCAGGTCAAATTTATTCGTTCATTGTGTAATCATACGTTTTTTGATTTAGTTAAGTCTGCCAATTGATATTTTATCGTGTGTTTTTCTATGTTGTGATGTTATGCTATTGTTTCAGAAAAAGGGAGAAGGTTTGGATCCATTAAAACGTTTAATCCCGCTGCAAATGTTTGCACCTGTCCTAAGTCAGGAATCTGATGTACAGTAGTTGTCGTTTGTTTATGTAATATATACGTGTTTCTCGTTTCTCGTTTTGTTTATATAGATTAGACCGTTGGTTTTCCCGTTTGAATGGTTTAACACTAGTAATTTTGGGGCCCTTTATAGCTTGTTGTTCGGTGTGAGCCAAGGCTCCGTGTTGAAGGCCGTACTTTAACCTATAATGGTTTACTTTTTAAATTGTTATTTGGATGGAGAGTTGTCTCATTGGCACTCGCACCACATTTTCCTATATCTATTAAGAATAGTTATCTGTCTGATTTATTCCTCCCAGCTACTTTATATTTGCTAGATGAAATGAATTTTAATAGCATAAAATTAAGTACTTGGATGAGAAATCAGAAATTACATCTGACAGTCACAATGTTGACCAAAATTCCATGCGAAATTGAATGCGAAAAGACTGACAAGTTGAAGTTCAGCTATGAAATTTCTGTATCTTCTTCACAGTAAGTTTCTTACTCTTTGTTTAATCGAAGAATTAAAACCATTTAATAAAAAGGTTATAAAACTCGCTTTTTCTGTATTGGTCCTGTTGTAGTACTAGTTTGTGGATAGCTGTATAATTTTGGATCCGAGACTCGAAGACTGTTCTTGAATGAAGTTGCCTTAGTCATGTTAGTTGGTTAATAAAAGTATCAATATATGGACTTTTTCATATTGGCCCTGTAACATACCCTTGATATTAATAATGGCCTCGGACAGTTGTAATGGCCCTCGGCGTTGCCTCAGGGCCATTACAACCATCCTTGGCCATTATTAATATCTCGGGCATGTTACAGGGCCAATATGAAAAAGTCCATACATTAATACTATAATAAAGATAGTTATATCTTTATCAATAAGATACTTTGTGAAAGCTCGCACCAACTGCCACCATTCCTTTAAAAGGTGTTATTAATAAATGTTTGACTTGTAGCACTCGTTTGTTTGCTGTCTGTTATCTGGATGATTTAAATTGATATATTTTAACGATATGTTTTTAATTCTTTATTTTCTGTAGATCAATATATCTCTAATCATGGAAGAGTCAATATAATATTTTATTGTTCTGATTGAGGTAAAATTAGTTATAAATTTAACTAAAAAGTAATTAAACAGAAATCATTCTGTATCTCGGTGTATCATGTCTTCTCAGAGGCTCTAGCTTATAATTACAACATAAGGTAAAAGGTGTTGAAAATTTAAAGACACTTTGAAGCCTTCAAATGTGTCAAGAATATGAAACCTTGCTAAACCAAAAGGTAAGCCTAATGCTAAGCTTTCCCTTTGCAACTTGATAGGTCCGGTTAACTATTAGGGAGATACAAAAGATCGAAAACCAATTAAAACGGGCGCATTTAATTGCTCATGTCCAAACACTGGAGTCAGCGGCCTCTAGTGGCTGTTTTGTTATATTTGATTCTCTATTTATTGTAATGATCTGGTAGTTTGTTACTTTATTATTTTTCTGTCTTATTCAAACGGTGGCCTCGGTAGCCGATTGGTCTAAGTAGACCAACTACTTTATCACTAGCCGGTCAACAATGAGGTTGTGAGTTCCAATCCTGGATAAGTTCGGGGCAGGTGCACTCGACTCCAATCTTAGTTGACTATAGGATTGTCAGCTTTCCTACCGACGATCGGTGGTTCTGTCCGGACACTCTGGCTTCCTCCTATAGTAAAAACTGACCCGGCGCCACGAAATAGAAAAATAATGTTGAAAAGTGGCGTTAAACACCAATCAATCAGTCAATCAACTTATTCAAACATATAACATCTTTTGCTTTAACCTTTATTGAAACATAATTGGCAAGGTTACTGTTGTTTATTTTATGTTCAGAAGTCATAAGATGGTTATATATAGTCTGTACTGTACGTTTTTTTCATTTCAATCCAGCTATGTTAAAGACTTCTTAGTTCCCGTCGTGTGACTGCAAGTTAAATTGTGTAGTAATACAATTTTACTCACATTAAATTTTAGTTTTTGCATAAAAGACATCTTAAATATTTACACATACAAATCAGGACAACCAATCAAACACATAGGATTACATATATATAGAAAAAAGTAAAATCACAAAAATGCTGAACTCCGAGGAAATTCAAAACGGAAGTTCCCTAATCAAAAGGCACCACCAAACATCAAACGATGGATAAAAACTGTCATATTCCTGACTTGCAAAGGAGAATCCATGATATTATTACGTTGTTGCATTCTATGAAACGATTGCATATATTGATACATGCATTACATTGATCATGAATGAAACAACTGGATATCAGGTCCAAGGACACAGTTATAGTCCCTAGTGTAAACAGTGTATAACTTGCATATTTTATTTGATACGCTTTCCCAATTTATTTATTGATATTAAATGCATGAAATATTAAGTAGGAGGGTGTAATTACATGTTTAAAAAATTTGGGTGCTGAATCTTTATGTTAAGTAGTGATTTGGTCCAGTTCAAAAAGGTCAAATTTTATCACGTCTGAAGCTGTCAAACTGAATTTTACACCCCCTTAACACAGAATTGTCAATATTTTGAGTTAGAGCTGGTAGAAGTTTCTATAATTTTGATATTATTTGTCTCACTGGTAGTACACTACACTGTAAAAATCTTTTTGAGAAAGAGCAGGTGTGATTTTTTGAATTTGAATTTATTGTCTAAAAGAAATGCACTACGAAATAACTGTGTTCTCGGGCCAGTTATTATAGAGGAATGGGTTTACAGAATAGAGAACTATGGGCTACACAAAAAAAAGCAAAAATAAAGAAACATTGCATAAAACCCCTTATAGTAGTGCTGCTCTTCAATCAATACATGTCTCTTTTACTTCGGAAATCCTTCTGAATAGAGCTAACAACTTGCTCCCACTTGTAAGACACCCATCAGACAACAAAAAAGCTAAGCCTTCGAATTCACGAAAAACAATTGTATATATATAATTATATGAAAGCTTATTGCCATTGTACTCGAACGTGTCAGTTTTCATATGCTGTTGAAGGCGTGGATCGCAATAACTTCCATGATTTTACCCCAAAAATAGCTAACTATTTTACAACAAACAATTTACACACCCATGCTTTACCGGATGTTACGAAGTTTACGCGCAGAAGGGAACATTTAAAATAAAATCCAAACATGCCAACGCTCAGGGGAAAAAGTAGCTTGTATGTAAATCTTTTCAGCGTTAGAAAAAAAAAACGTTTGAAAATAAAGTAGCACATGTCAAATCACGTGATCAAACAATTGTAACATTTCCAACCGGATGAATAATTGAAAATAATATTCTTTTTATTTGTTACATGGAAATCAGAAATCAGCATGAGAAAACTATTGAAACTTTTTATAGTTGCTTGATGTTGAATAAAAGATCTCAAAGCTTCTGGCTACTGTCTGCAGTCAATTGGCAAGAATAAACTATTTATTTTAGACTTTACACGACAGAATGAGCAAGCTCATTGATCTCTACCAACGTGTAGAAAACAAGAATACTTCAGATTTACCGCATGCTAAAATAATATCTCCAATATTTGTCTTCTAATATGGAAATTATCCGTTTGATAGTTGTTAGAAATGAAGAAACGTTCCTAGCTCCGGGGTCTAACATCTGACGCAAGAAAATCAACAGCTACAGTGATAAAACCACCCGCATGATAGGATAAATTGGAAAGATACTCTTGTTTAAATGCACCAAATTATCCTGATGAATAACAATGAGCACAATGCATCTTAAAAATGTATCCCACAATGCAATTCTGTCTATTTGAATTTTTTTATAGTCAGATGGCATGCTTCTTTAAATAATACTTGACAAACGTTTATTTTTCGATTGCTGTTTATTTATTGTTAGCAATCTTAAACATTTTAACATTTAATTGCCAGGGATTCGTCGTTTATTTCTGAAGTACAAAAACTTTTAGGGAAACTATATGTCGAAATATCTAAATGAACAGAATTTGTAGTAAAGTTTATTTGGAAAAAATAAAGTACAGTTTTTTTAAGTTTTTTTTTTTTTTTTGTAATTTTAAAAGCATATAAGTAGAAAAAAAATAACAATGTAAGATAATGAGATAATAAAAAAAAATCAATTACAATTGCTCGCTGTTTTTTTTTAATAGTCGTTTTTTTCCATTTCAACTATAATAATTTTCCTCATTTCTATATGGTTTGCCAAAGCGGTGAATGAGATAATATATAGGCGGTGTTTCAAGTAGAAAACCCACGATCAGCAAATTAATACTATTTTCAAAAATATGTAATAAAATGTTACTAATTTAAGGCCAAGAACATCCGTCTTTTTTCTACTAATCTACATATGTGAACAACTATTGGTGTTCCTAAATCTTGAGTTTTCTGTTTTTATATTGTCTACTTTGAGAACTTCTTTTTCTCTGTAAGTCCCTTTTACTTTGAGGGACGTTGTTGTTTGTCTTTCCTTAACCTTTGTGGTTTAAGTTATCACTTTG
The DNA here is from genome assembly GCA_037788925.1 of Mytilus galloprovincialis. Taxonomy (NCBI): domain Eukaryota; kingdom Metazoa; phylum Mollusca; class Bivalvia; order Mytilida; family Mytilidae; genus Mytilus; species Mytilus galloprovincialis. The sequence goes on along the minus strand of CM075334.1, from coordinate 6,814,323 downwards.
GTATCTTCTCTCCATTTTGGATTTAAAAGATTAAACCAAAACTTATGTTGGAAATTGTGCAATTGAAATTATCATTATCTCTTTTTATATGACATTTTATTGTCGTTAATTAACATGTTATAGTTCTTATTATCAACGAAAAACATGACAGTGATATTCATACTGAGCAAAAAAAAAAAAAGATTAAGCTACAAATATTTTTTATTTCATACATTGTTTTACAAAAAATAAACTATACATCTACGCATAACACAAACAAAAATATCATGTCTTGAGCTAGGTTTATTTTTTGACCCGACAAATATAAAATTACTTAATATTAAAACTTTCGCAAACTTGAATATTTTGATTTAAACTTTTGATTGCAAGATATGTTGCGAAGCTTTAGTACTCATTATATACATAAGACTTTTTTCTCTATGAAATAGATTTGGTATACATGAACCAAAAAAGTTGTAGTTTGGGGATTATAGGATAACATGGTCAGAATAGTCTATATGGTGTTTATATACGAACATACATGAAATTGTTTGTCAAATCCTCTCCAGATTGTTCCAATGGCAAGAGAGAAAAAAACAATTCGTTATGTTTTATTTCGAGGAATGTGCTACATGAAAGAACTGTATAATTTTTCATTCAAATGTGAAGAGACAAAATAGATGTACTGAATTCGATATGGATTTACGTTGAATCTATAGAAAAAAAATCACAGGAAACCAGTAAAATTAATGTTCTACAATATTTAAAAGAACTTGACATATCTATCGCAAAGAAGATGTTCATCTTCCTAACCATCTACAGAACATAAGTCACTGATAACATAGCCAAAGAACAAAGTTCAGGGAACTGTATTTTGCAATTGTCCATGTTTTATGTCGCTTGATTTCAGAATGCATAAATTATGTCTATAAACATATATGAAATTCACTATCGTATGAGATCCGGTAAAATCATAATCTTTCTTCAGTTGCTTTTTAACCCGTCTAAAATGGCTGATTCAAAGTTTTTCGATAGAAAAGTATCAGTATTTGCAAAGTTCATGATATTAATTGCAACTTTATATTTAAAAGGGATTAAAAAAAATAGGACAAATATCCCATGAATTTGTTTCACACAAGAGCCGTTTCCAAAGTATTTCAATCTTTCCCTAAAATAAAAGTATCACATCTTCGGGTGTGTACTTTGAGGATAACTTATTTCTAAACGTATAACCAACTTGAAATTAATTAAAACTGCAATGTTTGATAGATTTTATCAGATTCAGGGCATACATATATTTGAGACAGACAAATTTTGGTCATTCCCTAATATTAAAAAAAAGTTTAAAAAAACATAATCTACGACAAAATCAATATTCTATTAGAAGAAATTTTATATTGTTTATACAGAATTAGATGTGTCCGAGGCGCTTTTTCTGCATGAATTAAGATTTATAACAAACACTAAAGTCAGAAAAAATAAAAGCCAGGGATAAAAATTACAAATTATTCCAATTTGGTAAAGAAGCAAATATTACAAAAACATGTGAATATCTACAAAATTATCTTCTGCAGCAATATGTAAAGCAATGTCTTCAATTGCGACCTTAATAATTCTTTACTATTCGTGAGATACTAATTTTCATAGGTACATTCAAGTGTACAACAAAGAACACATTTTCTATAGGCTTGTATGCAGTAGTTTTTGGCAAAACCACGAAAATCTAAATTCAATAAAATACAACGGTTCTGTAAATCTTGATTTGTATCCACGAAAAATAACTGAATCCACAGTGTGAAAAAATGAACAAAAATTAAAATGGAAAAAGTATGTTGAGTCTTATTTAAACTCCATAGTATATAGCGAACTCCGAAACAGCGGTTACGTCCTCTTTACTACGCTACGTTGACTATGATAGTTTAGCGAAGCAACGTCACCACTGTTTCGGAGTTTGAGTATATAGGTTTTATAATATTCCAATGTTGACCATAGGAGTGAAACAATGTGCATTTAGGTAGTTGGTCCCTCTTTGTTAGGTATATATATAGATATACACGCGGTCATTATATTTACTTAAGCTTTAACGTTTTAAGAATTTTGACTATTATTAAAACTATGGTCTTTTGTATTCCTGAAAACTGGAATTAATTTTGAAACCCCTGCAAATGCAAATGCATGCATGTGTCATTGATATATGAGTTGCATTCGTCGAAATCAAGTACATGTACGGAGACACCAGAAAATGTCAATCGTCCAGTATCTGAAACAAATGCTTGCCTGTGTGATTGTTCCCAATCAGCCATTACTTTCAACACCAATTCTTAAGATTAAATGCTGCTTAACTTGAAAACAAATGTTCCAAAACAAAATTAGACAGAAAATAAGCCAACTTTCGTTTGATTTTCGGTATCTGCCTAAGGCCGCATCATACATCTAATTGTAAATATTTCTGCCTGAGATTATGTCTAATTAAAGAGAAACTAATGAGTGTTTAACGTTGATTTCACAATTCAATGATGGTATTTTGTGGCCTGTACACTAAGTTTAATCATAAAGTTGTTAGCTGTTTAATGTTCTATTGAGGCAAATCTGAATCTTTTCTTAGCAAATGAGTTGCAGCAAATATTGTAAAACTTCCGAAGAACTCAGTAAGGAACTTATAGAAATATCATAACAAACTATCGTATATGTTTTTTCACCCACCTTTTTCAGTGGTGTTATAGTAGCGTTTGTAATAAGGAAATATTCATAAAATTTGTCTTTCATTTACTATTTTTACTTGCGGAATTAGTTTTGGAATCTTCTATTTTAAGAATTAATTTCGGTGTCTTTATCCATTTCCTTTTTAATTTTTTAGTTTTCTGTACTACTGGCTTTATTTGGTTTTAAGTGATATTTTGGTGTTTCTACGCTTGAATTTGTTTGCTTTCTCATACTGAATATAGCGCATTTTATTATTCAGAAGTACGAACATCGCTACATATATATTGACCTTATCTTTGGTAAGTATGTTTTCTTCCGCAATATTTTGCAATGTTATTCTTTTCTTTTGGACATCTGTCGTATATTCGTTCCATATTTTTTAATTATTCTATGTTTGTTATTAGATGGTGAGCGCTTACTGAACTGTCATGTTCATATTTACATAGCGAAACGCAATACACTAATAAATTGTTTTGCATCATTTTAAGTTGTTTAAGACTTTATTGTATATTTTCGGTACGATGTAATTTTAAACCGATCATGTTTATATATTATTATATTTTCTGTCCTATGTATATAGTTTGTGTTCATATATACACCATATCACTGAAATAATATTTAACGTTATAATACAAACAGATGGCACTTCGAGGAATTCATCACGAAAAAAAGAAATCCCTGCTGGGACAATTAGAACATTTTATTAATTCATATTTTCAAGGAAACAAAGGGAGACATTTTTGTGATTGAACTTAACAATAAATGACATGAGACTTAATCTTGCCATATCATGAATTAGTGTTTGCAAATCGTCCTCGATGAACAATCCCGACCTGGCTGTTGTTCAACGAAGGGGGCGGATACCAGCTAAATAAACCCGTTGTTTTGTCAGGATTAATCAATGAATTATTGTCGTCATAACTAAATATTTCTATTGATTCATTGATTTCTGATAAAGTTAAGGCTAGTCGTAAAATGATATCAGATATTCATTTCAAAAATGTTTAATGACTTCATATTTTTTACAAAATTTTGACATGGCATCAACATAAAAGAGGCGATCTAGTAGTATTGAGTTACCATAAAAATCAATTTCTTATGTATTCATTGGCTAATTGAAGTGTTAAGATAAAGTTATTTACAAATCTTTCGATTTAAATTTACAATTAATGTTATAAAACGGATATTTGTTATATGATTCGAGTACACCTGAATAAAATGTGATTCATACTTATAGAGTTGTTAAGTGAATAAAATGTGATTCATACTTATGGAGTTGTTAAGTGAATAAAGATAAAAGTTCAAATAGCGTACAAAGGTTGAAAACAATTTAAAAAAACAATTTTATGAAACATATTGTGTTGTCTTGTTTATTCCACATGGTTTACAATATATACTGATAGTTAGTACAATAAAAATGTTTAATCTTGTATATATTTTTGAGAAAGTTTTTCATAGATGTCTTGTGGTGAGTTTGATTTGTCCTGGTTAAGCCTTTTTCTTTTAGTTCAAAAATTTATTCCAATCTTCAAAGCCTAGTTATGCATTATTGTGTATCACCACTAATTCGGGCCCGGTCCGAAAGCACAGAAAGTAGTACATATTTAACACAAAAGTTCCTACGTATGAGTGTAAGTTTTAACTTTGAAAATCTAGTAATACCTAGAATATTTAGGTAATTTTGGTATCAAATGAAAGCTGACAGACTGGTGATTATTGTAGAACAGTTTTGGATTTATAATTTTGAATAATAAAATAATTGCATGAAATTTTAAAAAGAGGGTAGATGTACCTGTTTTGGTAAAACCGAAGTTCCGGGAACAAGTTATTTCTTATAAGCCATTACAGGTACTAGTATGTTATTTTTTCAGTACAAGACATAAGATGTTACTTTTACATGCAATTTTACCTCGAGTTCTAAGTCAATGAGTTTGGTAAAAAGGGTTTCATTAAAAGGAAAACATAAGTAAGCGATTTCAAGTTACAGTTGATTGAGAAATTAAAGTAGTTGGCTCACGCCAAGTGAAATGTAGTCAAGCGGCATGTTTGTTATGGATAAGAACAAAACAACAATGCTTTCAAATGCTAAAGGTAATGCTATATAGTTGTGTCGATCGCGACAAAGTTACAAATAGTAAGGCTGCTACTGAGAAAAGACCACCTTCAGGTTGTTTTTTTTTTTTGCAACAAATCATTTCATAATATGCAAAGTAGATATTATAGATTATTTAACAATACCAAAATGTACAGTTCCACCAACCTACCTTTTCTGTTTTGGTCTATTGTTTTAAAACCATCGACAAGTACAACTAAAATTGGCAGCATAAGCGACAAGTTGTTCCAAAATCATCTTCATCAACGTAATTCTATTCAACAGATATGATGGAGGCGCATCTTCTTATCAATAAAGAGAAGGCAAAAGATACCAAAAAAGATACCAATGAGACATTCAAAACCAGACGGAAGATACCAATGAGACATTCAAAACTAGGCGGAAGATGTACCAATGTGACATTCAAAATCAGACGGAAGATACCAACAAGACATTCAAAACTAAACGGAAGATATCAATGTGACATTCAAAACCAGGCGGTAGATACCAAGGTAACATTCAAAACCAGACGGAAGATACCAATGATACATTCAAAACCAGACGGAAGATACCAAGGTATCATTCAAAACCAGGCGGAAGATACCAAGGTATCATGCATTCAAAACAAGACGGAAGATACCAATGATACATTCAAAACCAGGCGGAAGATACCAATGATACATTCAAAACCAGACGGAAGATACCAGGTATCATTCAAAACCAGGCGGAAGATACCAATGATACATTCAAAACCAGGCAAAAGATACCAAGGAGACATTCAAAACCAGGCAAAAGATACCAATGATACATTCAAAACCAGACGGAAGATACCAGGTATCATTCAAAACCAGGCGGAAGATACCAATGATACATTCAAAACCAGGCAAAAGATACCAAGGAGACATTCAAAACCAGGCGGAAGATACCAATGATACATTCAAAACCAGACGGAAGATACCAGGTATCATTCAAAACCAGGCAAAAGATACCAAGGAGACATTCAAAACCAGGCAAAAGATACCAAGGAGACATTCAAAACCAGAAGAAAGATACCAATGAGACATTCAAAACCAGGCGGAAGATGTACCAATGTGACATTCAAAATCAGACGGAAGATACCAACAAGACATTCAAAACTAAACGGAAGATGTCAATGTGACATTTAAAACCAGGCGGTAGATACCAAGGTAACATTCAAAACCAGACGGAAGATACCAATGATACATTCAAAACCAGACGGAAGATGTACCAATGTGACATTCAAAATCAGACGGAAGATACCAACAAGACATTCAAAACTAAACGGAAGATACCAATGATACATTCAAAACCAGACGGAAGATACCAGGTATCATTCAAAACCAGGCGGAAGATACCAATGATACATTCAAAACCAGGCAAAAGATACCAAGGAGACATTCAAAACCAGAAGAAAGATACAAATGAGATATTCAAAACAAGGCTGCAGATACCAATGAGACATTTAAAACCAGGCGGGGATACCGATGAAACATTCAAAACTATAACAAGTATAATGGAATAAGACAACGCCATGGCAAAAACAAAAGACTAGGAAACGGAAAGGGCAAACAAAAAACACTACAAAGAAAATTAAAGATTAAACACGAACCCAGCACATAAAACCGGGGTTGATCTAATGTTCTCTAGAAGGGTATGTCACGTACAGTCGGCTCGACATGTATAGCACTCGCTATAATTTCCATTAAAATTTATTGAATTCAACCGACATAAAACTTTTAAAGGAAAATAATTAAATATGAATTTGTATACATTAAAGTTTTTATAACAATACAAAGACACTTATAGATATAATTTCCAAGTGCAAAATTGATATTGCTTAGATAAATTTAAGAACTATATATATATAAATATATATATACGATGCTTTAGAACTTTAATATTAATAATTGGAACCTTAAACCCTTGAAAACATATCCGAACTACATATTACGTTAGCAAATAGTACTTCTGAAATTTAAGTCCATCTAAACAACTTTTTATTGTATCAACAAGATATAAACCGTACATTCATTTCGATTTATATGTCTTCCGTAAATGGAATTTAAATATTCAAAATAAACAATTTAAACAATGCTTTTGGCAATATATATTTGAATTTAAAAGATCATGAACATTATCATCAATCTACACCGATGATATCTCTATCGAGATGTATATTACAAAGTCTATACCGAAGTGTCCGAGGCCCGTCGAGAGGGGTGATCTTCCGATGATTTGTCAAATACGTCTTTAATATGTGTATCATGTATGTCATCGTCGTAACGTAATAGCAATATTGACACAGTAGAGGCTATAATTATCACCTTTAATTTAATGTTAATAGTTTTTAATTATTTGGTTAAACTCAGCTCTTTCACAATTGTAATATTTCTATTCTTCATAACAAGGTATTTTGACAGGAGAAGAAAGCGATCAGCATTGATCAATGGGACTGACAGACGCCGTGTAGGACACTTGAGTTATAAAAGCCGTGATGTGCTCGACAGACTTCGTTCTCACTATAATATACTTTATACAGTCTTGTGTCAAGAAAGAGTCTAATTGTAACTATAAAAGCAAATACTTAAGATGTCAAAGTGAAATGAATATTTTAATGAAGAAAAGTGATAGGGATTTTGTCAACAAACTGAATTTCTAAAACGGTTACTGTAATCGATGCCAGTTTGTTTGTATGTGTGTTGAACATCCTGCTTTAAACAATGATGTACCCCATACAGGAAAGTGATCAGTCTGCGGTCCTGCTAACTTCTTCTGTCTTCTATAAGACAGACGGGTGCCCTTACTCAAACAAACCTTTTGATGAATACTGCTGATGTTTACATGCTGCAGTATATATTGATTCTCAACGAGCTCTACGTTTACTTTTCAAAACAAAAATTGAATTAGAACCATAGTTTAGTTTTTATAGCAGATTTTTCATTGATGAGTCAAGGATATGACGATATCTACAATTCAAAAAAAGGTATTTCATGTATGATTTATTAAATATCGTGTTCTATACGGTATAAAAGTCAAGACAAGTTCAATATTTAAACGTTGAACAATGATTCTAATTCAGGAGATGACACTAACTGAAAAGGCTACTTATTCCGTCTAATCTTTATTTTCTATCTTTGTTTGTTTATTTGAATTTGATAGATCCGAGAAAACGTGAAAACAAAACTATAATTTTGCTTTTATTTGTTTGGTGGTATATGGTGACAGTGGAAACTTTGTCATAGCCCAATATGAGATAATTCAAAATGCCTGAAGATGTATTCATAGCGATCGGAGTCATTTGATCAAATAGAGTCCTTGTATGTTAACTACATTATGATGAGAGGGCTCTTATCTTATTTTAGCTGTAATACTCTCGAGAAAAATCAATTGCTTAAATTGGGAAAATAATCAAGTTTGCTTATCAAAGAAATAACTTTTATTTTCCTCCAGGAAAAACTGTATGTCGACATGGTTAAGTCGTCTAAATCGCAATATTTTATCAATTGATGGTTTAATATTCATTTACAGTGTTACGATCACTTCGGAAATGTGGATTTTTTTCCACAATTCAGACTTGCGACCAGCCCATCAAGTTCACTTGAAAATGGACAGTTAAATTAACCCCATAACTATTACACTGTCAAGAGTCAATCATAGAGAATTATGTTTCATAGCTGCCAAATTTTCATAATTTCTCATTATATCTGAATATATTTTCGTAAAGTTAGTAGTATGATCTGAACTGTAAACTAATGAACCCGGATAATCTGTTCAGGCTAAAATGATAAACAATTAAAGAATTCCTTGTGCGGTCAGTGTAAATGTAAAAAGAAATTGTATCATTTTCGTTCGTTGAAAAGAAAAATGGATAACAGGGAATACTGGGCATTGGTCAATGAGACCGACATTCCACAATACAAACAAAAAAGAAAAAAAAATCTTAAAAGTGCACATTAATCTATAAAATATCAATCAGTACACATCTAACATCCAATGGCTTTAGTGTAAAGACCCCATCAAGTTAGAGAAAAACGCGACCATGTGCAATGCCAAAATACAGGTATCGACAGAGTACCAAGCATGCGCATAATTTGTATAACCATAATACGGTTTTGAGTATGAATAAAGTCATTTATTCATTTCCTGGTAACAATTGAATTACATGTGGACCATAGACTCAGATAGTGTCCACTATAATACATTTCTGATTATCACAAAATTTCATAAAGTTGAAAATGACGAATATACCCTTTAAAAACATATAAGTTAACCAAAAAAAGTTTGCTGAATTATTTTTGAACAAAATGAATCGGGATTGACTAGAAAAAGCACCAAAAACCAAGTAACAAGCTCCACTTCCTAGACAATTTGTGAACCAAGTCCGCAAATAGAGATATTGGAATTGTACAAATATATATTGAATGTCGTAAAATGATTTCAGTGAACATGATGATAAGATAAATTATTGGTATCAATTTTACTGCACCAAATGAGCATTTCGACAATATATGTGTCTCTTCAATTATGCTTCAGGACATGTATTTGAAAATAAATAAGATGAGTTTATAAATCAAAATAAGATGAGTTTATAAATCAAAAAGTTCAAAATCTATTTTAAATGTCGGACAAAGAATCATGGCAGAGCTTTGCATTACGAAGATATATTCCTCTTACTAGTGAAAATTTCAAAACAATTGTAGCTTTAAATTTAATTAACACAATGTCCGTATTTTCATGCCATTATATCAGTACTGGATACTGGGCTGGTGATACCATTGGAGACTATCGCCTATTGTATCCACGAAAAAATGTACAATTTCTATATTTTCACCGATGATTTAAAATTGCATATTTCTCATGATGACAGACACCATTTTAAGCTGAGAAAATTTAACAGTATATGAAATTTTGATAACGAATCAAATGTAAGAAGCTTAAGAATTTAATTTTATTTTGACCACCTCAGTAATTGATATGTTTTCCGAGTGTCAAATATTTGATGATCTTATCCCGGGAAATGTCTGATAACCACCCTAGAACTAAACTCTAAGTAACACAAGTACGTCCCCGGGCCAATTTATAGTAACAATAATCACCTGTCAAAATATAAATATACACACTCAAAATATTTTTAATCGAGGGGTTGTAACTACATTCATAACTCTTATTTCTAAAATAAGATTACAGTATAATGTCCCGATCTCAGTTTTATAAGTATGTAAAATATCGCCTCTTATTCATTATGTTCGTTTACTTAACTGATATAGATATTATATTGCCAAAAGCCAATGGGTAAATACCACAATAAAGAGCCCGTGAGAACGAGATGACTCAATAAAAGCATTTAAAACATTATACGGGTGTTTCACTAACGTTTGTGGTATTTTCGACCTGGTGAAAATGTAGTACTATCTGTTAATAAAAGTAAGATTATATCAATAGGACAACACGAAAACTTTTAATTGAAAGACAGATAGAAAAAGGACAAAAGATAACAAAATTGTTGTTCATTAATACTTCATAGAAAATATTGGACATAATCATAGCTGTTGTAAAATTACTGCAGATTTCTGCTGTGTAAATTATTTGCAGTAACAATAATATGCTTCGTTTTAGCAATGATGGGGCGTCAATATTGCCAACGGTTTGCAAATAAACTTTTAATTAGTTTAACTAGTTTAACCCCGCCACATTATATGCCTGTCTCAAGAAAGAGTCTGTATTTCAGTTGTTATCATTCGTTGTTGTATATCAAATTTGTGTTTCGTTCATTGTTTTGTTTCAAATAAACAGGCCGTAATTTTCTCGTTTGAAATGTTTTTCATTCGCCATTTCCGGGTTATTTATAGATAATTGTGTTTTTTGGGGTATTGCATATTGTCCAATGCCTGCGTTGACCTACAATTGTTAACTTGTATGTCCTTTTGTCTCTGGTAGAGAGCTGTCTTATTGGCAATCATACCACATCTTCTTATTTTTATAAGTTAATATGAAATGAAAAAATAAACTACTTTATTAGTTTCATGCTTTCGATCGCGAAGCGCTTTACTTGATTTAGCGTCACCAGGAACGCTCAAATCAAAACTTTCAAAGCAAAGCTTTACGACAAAAACAGAACGCTTAATAACCAAATTCAAAGTCAATTTAGCATGAGAGAATGAACCTTAGTTGCTATAATAATTCATTATTAATAAGAAACAAAAGATTCTTTATAATACCATATATACTTTTTTCATACCACAAAACTAAAGATTTTATAACTGTACCAAATAATGCATATATTATGTTGTTTCATTTTAGCCGATATACCGGTGTTCATTCAGATCGAAACTTTTAGCTTGTACTAGATCCATTTGAACTTAGCCAATTAAAGGAAGAAATAAGCACACACTGTGATTTCAAAAGTGTAAAAGTATACGTGTGAATTTTTGTGACTAATGTTGATTCTGGGTGGTTCTCCAAGCTCCGGGCACGGATTTATTATAACAATAGCATCTATAAAGAATTGTCAGTTACAAATTAGTGGTGTAATGAACCTCAAATACAAAGTGTGAGTTCTGTCTTTTTCACAAATATATTTCTAGATAAAGGAATACTTTTAACTTTCAGTATAAATCTCAAGTCTTCCGGTGCTAAACCTAAGTCCCGCAGAGAAAATAACATCTCTGTCAGTAAAGTTTTTTGGCAGTAGCTTATTGTTGACCCGTCCGCAAAACGTTTTAATGACGGACTCAGTTACAAGGTTGATATAGATATGATATGTAGAAAAAAAACCGAGGACGAACTGTGTTTGTACTTGATTATCCCCTGGCTTAGAGTTTGTTTGCTCAGATGAAAATCATTTCCTTCTAGTGTTTAGATCCAGAAAATTAGATTCCAGAAAGGTTACCGATATGATTTAATATCTGTTTGTAAAACTCTTTACCCTGTTAACCGTATACTATTTTACAAATCGACCATTGAAAACATATGTCAAAAATAAACATTGTATAATTCTTAATTATCATTTTTGTGATGTAATATTTTTTTCACAGTATAACGAGTAACGAGTTAAGTGCAGCCATATTGGATGTGGTATTTATTTATTTGAAACAATTAGAAAATCTAACTTCTCATGTTTGTTTTCTATTCAATACTATACGTTCAATCGCCATTTTGTCTATCTTCCAACAAATCTTGAACAAACAGCTCTATCTAAATTTTGGCACATTGCACCGGATTTATTCTACAAAAATAAGCCAAACAAATAGATACCATACAATAATCTACACGGTGGATCTAATCTTGTCATAAATAGCACGGTATAGGTAAAGCCAAAACATCGCTGAGATACAGAATCAATCGTTTGTACAAACCCTCGGCCACTTAGGTCGGCTCACGTGTACTTTAATACCTTAGATAAACAACCAAAAGAGATATAGAACATAATCCCGTTTTCTTTTCTGAGGTGGTCAAGAATCTGGTAAATAACAGAAAACTTCAACTTCTTAATTATTTATATAGATCTATGTTCATGGTGCTTACATAAAGAATTGTCTCATGTTTATACGAGAAAGTATGCGTTAAGTTCTCCTGTGGGTCTCTCTCTCTCTGTCTGTCTGTCTTTTTGTTTAATTTTCTGTACCCATTCTGTGTTTTCTTACATTCATATTACATTTGTGTCCCTTCTCTCTTCCCTTGTCTTTCATTTCTTTTTCTCATTTAACTTTAACTGCATTTTAACAATAAATGTAATATAGAACTTCATCCTGGATATGCAGGAAATATATATGTTTCTGGGCGTTTATCAAGCATTTATCTTTTAACTGTATTTGTCTTTTGCTTTCATAGCCTATTGTATTCTACTTTGTCCTACTCTTTTCGTTTAGCTGGCATCTATCCTTTGTCCTGCTCTTTTCGTTTAGCTGGCATTTATCCTTTGTCCTGCTCTTTTCGTTTAGCTGGCATCTATCCTTTGTCCTACTCTTTTCGTTTAGCTGGCATCTATCCTTTGTCCTGCTCTTTTCGTTTAGCTGGCATTTATCCTTGGCAAATTTCCAATCATATGCATGTATTTTTCTTTTACTTCTTGTGCAAATCAAACCAAAAAAAAATATATAAGTTTTTAGCTGCTATGGATTGAAACACGACATAGACAAGATCAATGCTATTTGTATTATGTTCACAGTATATGAAGTTTGCTACTATAAAAATAACATTTGTAACAAAAAAAATAGCAGTCTCCAATTTTTTTTATGAATTCTATGAGAATATATGATTACCAAACTGGTAAAAAAGTTAAACAAACAAAATTGAAATCGTTTTGCTATAAGTGTATTTGAGATGTACTTTAAAGTTTATGCAGCTCACTTCCGGATATACCATAGGTAAAATCTGAAGACAAAGGAAACTAAATACACAAAAAATACAAGGATTTGTTGAAACTTATAGCAAAAAGTTATATCGAGAATACATAAGGCTTAAACCATAAATTCAAATTGAGAATACATATAACTAAAACAATAAAGTAAAATTGAGAATAATATAGTTAAAATAATAACGTAAAGTTTAGAACACATACAGCTAAAATCACAATTTTGAATTGAAATACTGTTGCTAAAATCATCACGTAAAAATTAAGAATACATTCAGCTAAAATCACAATGTTCAAATGAGAATACTGTAGCTAAAATCATAACGTAAAAATCAAGAATAGATATAGCTCATAATGTGAAATTGAGAATACTGTAACTAAAATCCTACTGACAATTGAGAACACATATAACTAAAATCCTAAGGTAAAATTTCGAATACTGTAACTAAAGTCATAGTGTAAAACACAGATAAAATCATTAAGTTAAATTGAGAATTCATACAACAAAAATCATAAAAATAATGTATACATAACAGCTAATATTATAATGTGAAACATAGATACAAGAAGAAATGTTTCTTTCCTGATAAATTTCTGTTTTTGGACATATTTTCTATCAACATACAAGAAATTGGTACAAATATAAAGTTTTAAATATCAGCGCAATTAAACATTGAAGAATATTCTTACAACCATAGAAGAAAGAAGTATTGTCCTTTCTAAACTACAATGTATAACTGCATCAAATTTCAGATGCTTTTCAAGTTCACACAAGAAATATAAGCATGACTAAGAAATTAAAATTTGTGTAGGTCCTGGATGACTAACAGTATATATAATCCTGTCCAGTAGAGCTGTAGATTTGGCTGGGTGTTTACTAGTATCTCCTGTCTTAAGCTCTTTATCTTAAACTGGACACTAAAGATGAGAAGTATGACACGTATTGGATACTATCATGGTCAGTCTATGGTCAAGCAGTGATAACGTTGATGTAAGGCTTTCACAGTTTGGTTAATAAACGCTTCAATCTGTCAACAAATACTTATCGATATACCGTCAAAGTAAACTTTCAAAAATCTCTATTTAAACACACAAGAATTTATATCTTAATTCTAAATTTCAAAATTTTTGGAATTTTATTTGCTCAATATAAAAGTGTAGAGATTCTTCAAATATCAAAGAAATTAATTAAATATTAATTTGAATAAGATAACTTTTTAATTTATGACCCAAATGCATATGGTACTTAAGCAAGTCTCGATTATTTAAATTTAAATAATTGCATGCATGATTACTGGTTTGAAATTTAATTGCATATTACTAATCATTCAGTTAATTTCTTATAGCATTTAAATATATGCATATGCCATTAGAAATTTACCATTCTTTCGTAATAACTATATTATTTATCAAATTCATTTCCTTTCCAAACTATTTGTTTAAATTTCATAATAATTTGGACAAAATGATATAAATCAAGCTACTTCCATATCTGTTTTGGACCTGTTTTAATCATAATGGAGTATTTTAACAAAGCATTGCTTCATCGCTCGTGTGTCAACAGTATAGTTGATAGTGACACTAATTGTTTCGACTTCCTTCAAACAATCACACATTCACAGTGTATCTGAGGAGATAATTTGGTTCGTTGGTAGGAGATCCAGCTGAAATCGACAGGGATCGGGCATTTTTGGCCAATTTATGCATCCCTTTTGTGTGGCCGTGTAACTTTAAGAATTTCATTAGTTACATGTGTGTCTTTACAAAATGGTCTATTTGCATAACCCTAGTTATCATTTATTTTGACGTCTAATCTTGTACTAATACCGAAAAAAAAAAACTGAGGAAATAGTAATCTTTAGATCTCAATGTTCTATTACCATACAGATTTCCAACGAACCAATCAAAATAAAGCTAATGTTTTAATGCTGCGGTGCATTTCAAAACCTGTATGGTATATTGGGGACAGTTCGAATAATTTGATGAAGGTGAAACCAATCTAATATATAGCTGCGTAATTTCTTATGCTTTAATCCGGCTAGAAATCAAAAGCAAAGTAGTCCATATTTTTAATTACTTTGAAGTTGTTTTGAAAATAAGCTGACATTCCTTTAAACAATCACGATGATTCTCTTTAATAGAATGTAATTATCATTCTATAGGAAATGCGTGTGAAAGTCTACAAAAACGGAATGAAAGGATGTATAGCGTTGGCGTCAGCACACATACCAAGAACACAATTTGTCACGCAAAATAAATTACTAAATTAAGAATACTTAATTTACCTGATAGGTAACGAAGAAAAATTTGTTATTCCGAGGTTCATTGCACGCGACACATGTTTGTGCTAAATGTATTTGATAGAAAATAGTGATAGTCTTAGTAGATGTTATATAAAAGCAAAAGTTGTATTTGAAACTATAACTTCGAATAGTGGTGGTCCTCTCAACAATACCAGACTCAACGTTTGAACAAGAACAATTGAATTTTAAAACTGTGTCAGTTAGTTTGTCAGGCAAAAAGGAAAAGTTAAACGAAACTTTTAGAAAATCTTTGTGATCAATGTTTTACGTTTCGTAATTCATGCTAGGTCGTGTATGAGTATATAAAATGGTCGTTAAAGGAATATTGTGTTTTTCAGTTCGATAGACATGAATTTATGAATGATATACTTCCTTACATTTTCCTGAAAGTATAGTTAAATATATATACTTCAAATTTAATTTGATAATATATAATAAATGTCACTGCATCTATTTACCGGAATTTTGGAAGTCCACAATTTAAACCATTTTAATAACACAACTTAGTATTCTAAATTGTTTGAATTCCACTATCGCAAAATTTCGCTTTTCAAAATTCCTTAAAATTCACTTTTAAAAAATTTAAAAAATGCTTTTAACTGTATAGTGGAAAGGAAACTTTATGGCAATCGCTTTCCGGGAACAGATCAAAAACGTGGGTTACATTCATAAAAGACAGGTCTCAGATAAATGCGTAGAACCTTCAAATAAAATCCAGGATTATTTTTTTTCAGTTTTACTCTATTCAAATGATGTCCTATTTGAAACTTTGAGATGAAGAACAACACGAAAACACTATTTCTTTACTCTTTTTCTTTTTTACACCTCCATTGCGTGACTTTGTGTAGTGATTATCCTTTCTTAGCCGTTTCCCGTTTATACTAGTATCTCAATAAATTCTCAAATGTTGATGTTTTCAAAAATTGTTCTTGAAAATTATAAATAATTATTTCATATGTATACAACTGTATGATGTCAATTTTACTTTAAGTTAGTCCTGATTATCTTGTATAAATAAAGTCCTTACTAATTCTGCTTGGAGTGGGCAATTAAACGATTTACATATCGGTTTGGGTACCTTGAATTTGGAGGTAAGCTCTAGATCTGTATTAGGCAAACTGAGCTACCATCACCACCTATAGAGGAACAGTCAACGAATTTTTGAATGGGAGTCTTTAAGTTATATAGATAAGTGAACTAATACTTCACGAACGTCTGTACATTTGAAGGTACACAGCTACTTTGGCTATACTTTTTGGACCTTTTGGATTATAGCTCTTCATCTTTTATATAAGCTTTGGATTTCAAATATTTTGGCCACGAGCATCACTGAAGAGACATGTATTGTCGAAATTCGCATCTGGTGCAAGAAAATTAGTACCGTTAATTTTATTACTATCACTGGGTCGATGCCTCTGCTGGTGGATTATTAGTCCCCGAGGGTATCACCAGCCCAGGAGCCAGTACTTCAGTACTGGCATGAAAATACGGATTTATTGTGTTATTAAAATTTGCTGTTACAAAAATGATAGAAATTATTATAAATTAAGGAATGTATCTCCCTCATGCAAAGCTCTGATTCCTTTCACGTATTTGGCTATACTTTTTGGACCTTTTAGATTATAGCTCTTCATCTTTTATATAAGCTTTGGATTTCAAATATTTTGGCCACGAGCATCACTGAAGAGACATGTATTGTCGAAATGCGCATCTGGTGCAAGAAAATTAGTACCGTTAATTTTATTTGCATAGGTACTATTTCTGTACTAAAAATATGTAGTACTGGAAATTTACTTTTAATATTTAGTACTATTTCTTTACTTTAAAATTATTGTAATATTTAGGTACTTGTATGTTACAGTACTTGATTTGTATTGAATATTTTGGTACAGAAATAATACAATATTCCATGTTTGAAAATCATAATTTTAAGAAATTTGAAATAGAAAATCTTTCAAAATGCTGAAAATGTAACGGTAGTAACCAAAAATCTGTAGTACCTAAATTTCAAGTACAAATTAAGTACTGTAAAATACAGGTACCTAAATGTTACAATAATTTTAAAGTAACAAAATAGTACTGAATATCAAAACTAGTTTCCAAGTACTACAGATTTTTAGTACAGAAATAGTACCTATGCAAAAGTAGCTGTGTAGTACGAAAAGTGAATTTTATGTTATTTTTTAAATTAAAAATGTAACTGAAATTTTGCGTTATTTTCAAATTTAATATGTTGTGCGTTTTCGAAGATTCATTATTTCAAGTTATACGAGTATGTAAATTTGAGAATTTATTGAAATACTAAATTGTATGATATGTTCATAAAGTATTCTATCCAATTAACTCTTTTTATCAGACGTAAGAATAAGTACTTAAACATATATAAATAGTGGAGTTCTTTTGATTTATGTTTTCATAACAAGTCCCTCAGACAGAGTTGACTGTGATATTTTCATGTTTAAAGTAATCACATATACATTGAAGACCTGTTGGTGACCTTCTGCTGTTGTCTGCTCTATGGTCGGGTTGTTGTCTCTTTGGCACATTCCCCATTTCCATTCTCAATTTTACATATACAGTTGACTTGAAATTAACATTGTCTGGTGTCATATCTTAATGTTCTGTTGTTTATTTGCTGTTTGTTGCAGATCTTTGATCAATTCTGTTTCATGTATTTACAACTTCTATACAGGGAAGGCGGCATATACCAAAATGGAAAACGCCATGGCAAAAAATGAAACGTCTAGAAGACAAAGCAACAGGCTACAAAACAACCCAGAAACCGGGGGCGATTAAGAGATAGACATATTGCATAAACACATATCTTTTGTAGGAGACTATACATGTGCTGCCCATTATGTGGGTCGTTTTTATTATCAATTTTGGGGGATGGGTTGCTGTCTCATTGTCGTATATATTCTAACATTACCGTCTTTTCACATTTGTAATATTTTTAAGCATATGAAGTGTTCAAAGTCATCATAAATTATTAAATTATTAAAGGAGAAGGCAAACAAAATGTTTGATATTATTTCAGTGTTCATTTCACAGTGTTTACCGAATGTACAGATTGCTGTCATATATTTTGCCTTTGAGCAATTCACTATGATGTTGAATATTAATCCTCTCAAAAAAATGTTTGAAGAAATTTTCTTTAATAATACAATTGACTCCCAACATGCAAACTCTACAAAGTAAGATAAACCAAGGAGGTTATATTATATACCTCCTTGGATAAACTAAATATAAGTGAATAGGTGCAGTAAACTAAACTGAATGTTTATTTCATAAATGAGGGGGAGCCCAAAACACAATAGATCTAGAATATTAATGAATTTAACACTACTAGATTTAAATGTAAAAATCAAACTCCAAATCCAAGAAAAAACACACATTCACAAAAAAACAACATATAAATATTCTTAAAAACTAGCGGCGAAATTGAAATACCTATATACCCTAACATTCTCCCGAATAAACCTAAAGCAGTATCAAATTCTCAGTAAAAGAATATTTTATTCAATTAATACCATTCATATCATAACTTACCTTAGAAGGGGAGATTATCCATATCAAATAATTACTATTTCATATTATCTTTCCCGAGCTGTCATTTATTTTGAATTTAATCAGGTTTGATAATATTTTCTGTAATATAATTCTAACCATTTTGTTAAATCAAACTAAATTTAATGAAATATGAAACAGCAATCAAGATTTATATTAAAAAGTACTTCATCAGGCGACCATTTAGTCAATACTCTCTCTCACACAACATATCATTTTCATTCAATTCAACAGTATTGTGTACACAAAATTACAAGTGTCACTGCTGAGGTATGCTGAATGGTATTGTTTGCAATAACAAGTAAACATTGAAAAAAATATAAAAATCATCGAGGTTATTTAGGTCGGAATATTCATAGCTGGTGTAACTCAATTATCTCTACATCCGGGCAACAAAGTGTCAAAGCATCTTGTCATATGACACGGTAAATGAAGGTGACAATCTTATTTTTGTTAAATCATTAGTTTTTACTTATTATAGAATAAGTGTCAATTCACGGAGAGATATCATTATCATTCACCATCTAATTTCTGATGTGAAATAACTTGTTATATGAACATGTGTACACCTGACCTAAAGATACTCATTACAAAATGTAAAAAAGCTCCTTTCTATTTTCTTCATTACCGTACACTGCAAGAATTCAAATAATTTTGTCACTTCATTTTAAGTTAAAATGACTATTTGAAAGTTGGAAACCTAACAATCTAACCACTAAATTAAAAGTACTTAAAAATGTGTGCTATTTCAGGGTTTACTTACCTCCCCTTTATACGCAAATTTAAAAACATTGAGAATACAGAAAAAACAATCTAAGTCTCTTAAAATATTAATAATCATAAGTTAAAATTTTATAAATTTGTACATTCGAATAAATATTTACATTAGTTTATTGCATTCCAGCATCACATTTTGCTGACTTGAAATCTATTGTGCTCTGCTACTCTAAAATCTAAGTCGCTTTTATCCTGTCGACGTTATCGACCAATGGTGCAATCACATTGTGTGGGGCGATACCCTTTTTTCTAAGGGTTTTAATTATCATTTTAGAAACAAAATGTATTCTAATATCTACATATTTTTTTTCTTTGGTGGGGATTATTTTTTGTTCCTATTCATACGTCCAGACCAAAATTAACAATTAAAAACAGTTCAAATTATTTAAGAAATTCAATTTAATAAAACAAAAAATCTATATACCAAAATAATTACATTAGATGTATGTTTCATTATAATACTTTATTATGATTGACTAACTGCACATCGCGTGTTATTCCTTAAACAATTGCATTACTCAATAAAACTTTTCATTCATGATAAAACGTGGTCCCACAAAAAAAGTGCACAGGTGAATTAAATAAAACAATTATAAAATTCGTGTTTTCATGATTATAGCTATAAAATGTAATTATAAGTATTGAATGCTTCTTTTTGTAACTTCATAGGGTTGTAAAAGCGTTGACCGTGTGCACATTTTTAGAATGAAGTGCTTCCGCGCTTCATACAAAATGTACTTCGGTCAACGCTTTTACACCCCAATGAAGTTACAAAAAGAAGCATTCAATTCTTAAATAAATTAAGATAAAGAAAAAAAAAGAGGATACAATGAGTAAAGTTTCCTGTGGGTTCAGCCACTGTTTAACAGTTATATTTTTTACATTTTCCAAAGTCGACATATGGTGCTTCGTAAGAGCAACTTGATAATAACCATGTAAAATGGTTTTAATATATTTCTTACTTGTTAGAAAAACTAACCTTATTTCTTTAATCATGTAGCAATAAATGATTACCATTTTAAAGCTTGATTTATTTGACACCTTTTCAACGTATATATCACCTCAATTACCTGAACCATACGCGTATGGTCGGACCATATGAGTGTATACCCATATAGTTATGACCTTACGCATATGGTCCAAAAGCTTGAATGGTCCGGAACATATATTCTGTTACTTCGGTTTTTATTACTTATTCCTAATTGTGTCATAGGAAACAAGGTTGTAAGATGGTAAGTGTTCCAACTACTTGTTGTAGTTATGAGTATGTTTATATATACGTTATTCGCATTGCTTTATAGGTTATTGGAACGATGCGTAAAACGATAGAATTTGATGAAACTTGTTTTATTAATACATGTCATTCACAAGAAATTTAATATGAAACTTGTTCTATTAATACATGTCATTCACAAGAAATTTAATATCAACACACCTTAATTTCCTATCATGATTTCCTTGATAGAGGGTTGCTGCTCACAAGGAAGCTGTTAAACCAAGAGTTTCAAAAGTTTTACGGACGCCATCACAAGTTGGTTAACCGTTATGGAATATCTGTTTCAAAGGTGATAGCTGATATGTTCCTTATGTCGTAATTAAAATTCCGTTCCCTTTTCACGAATGTGACCTACCGAATTAGACTTATAACTGGACCTATACTAACATGAGCAATACGAAGGGTGCCATATGTGGAGCAGGATCTGCTTACCCTTCCATAGCACATGTGATCACCTCCAGTTTTTGGTGGGGTTCGTGTTGCTTATATAGTCTTCATTATTCTATGTTGTGTTTTTGTACTTTTGTTTGTCTGTTTGTCTTTTTCTTTTTTCAGCCATGGCGTTGTCGGTTTATTTTCGATTTGTGAGTTTGAATGTCACTTTTGTATCTTTCGCCCCTCTTGCATATCAAAGTTTCATTGTAAAATATTTCAACTGAAATATTTATGCGTTGTTCAGTAATCAGATAAATAATTATTTTTTCTTCATATATTTCTTCTTTGAAAATAAAATCACAACCCAATACATTTCTCAGATCATTGATACATCTATACAAAAGCTTACATATATCAAATACAACAAGAAATTTCCAATCAAATAATTTTTCATTGTAGTTGATTACCATATTATGATGGTTTACATTTCTTTAATCACCATTAAGATAAGCGATGCGACATCAAACTCTTGTCAAATAAAACGTATCGCTGTTACTTGATGTTTCAAGAATGACAGAATTAGACAGATTAAGAAGTAATTTCCTGAGAAAGAATAAAATGACAGGAAATTATGACGTTGGAATTAGATACTAACCTTGTGTTTCCTGCAATGTTCGATTAAACAATGCAACACCTGGTTTCAGAATTGTGTACAAAAAGATAGTTACATGACACCCGTCTTGAAGATCGTGGTTTTGTTTCATTTACCTTTTCAAAAATTGGACACTCCGGGCATTTATATGTCGTAAACTACAATTTGAAATATGAAGTTTGTAATGGATTACAATTGAGTAATGCCACGGAGTACTTCAAAATTATCTTCTTAAGGGCGATGTAGTTAAATTTTATTAACTTATGTGGTATCACGCAACTATGAATACATGAATTATACAAGTTCGGTGCATTAGTTTTCTTTATTCTATAAATCGACACATGCAAATCTTTTATCAATGTTCCAAACTTAGTGCTTTTAAAGTACTATTGCTAATTGAAATGTTTTCAAATATCATGTTATCAATAGGTCCTTCAGACCTATCTTTTACCAGGCCTTTTGACTCCTTATGTTAGAACATCGTGTGGACGAAGGTTATTAAGAGCTATTTAGTAGATATTTATCTGTCATTAACGTCTTAATCTTCAACTTCACTTTAAAAACATTCCACGTGCAAGTTCCGGTAACTCAGTTCTGGGTAAAATTACATGATACATGTACTTAATGTCAGTTGACAAAATTGATATGGGCGAAAAGAACATGACTAATTTCTGTAGAATAATACTACACAAAGATTACATTTAGATCTTAGATGAATAGGTTCTTATTTTTGGTGTTTTGAATTATATAGCATTTTTAAACTGTCTAGATTCATATACATCCTTGGCTTTCATATAATCGGCTTAATTTGAGCATTACAGAATAAGGTAAAATCCAGAAAAACGATTCGAACGCATGCAATTTGTAAAGTGCTGTTTTATTCTTTTACACACAATTTTTTCACTTTTCTTAAAAAAAAACACAAGACGGTACAACGAAAGAACAATACAATGAATTTTATAAAAATGAAGATGGGAAGAACATGCTGATGGTTTGTCCTAATACCTTATAAAATTGATTGTTACCAAATATAATCATTTCACTTCAAATGTCAGTTTCACTCCCTTCGTTTTGATTTTAACTTGTGATCAAGCACCTCCTTAGGAAAAGAGCATGTAATTTGCTGGAAAAACACAGGTGCCCGCTTTCAACATGAGCGCCTTTTTAGACTACTCTGTTCCCCTCAACAAATAATGTCATGATTAATCTCATTACTATAAAAAGGTAAAGTCACAAGGTCTCAGTGGTGCAGGATAATTAAGTGTGAAAAATAATATGGCGTTT
This sequence comes from Mytilus galloprovincialis, assembly GCA_037788925.1. Lineage (NCBI taxonomy): Eukaryota > Metazoa > Mollusca > Bivalvia > Mytilida > Mytilidae > Mytilus > Mytilus galloprovincialis. The sequence goes on along the minus strand of CM075334.1, from coordinate 6,790,941 downwards.
AGATGAAACTTCAGTAACTGATGACATTGATTTTGTGAGAGAGAAGTCGTGGGACGAACAACAATAGCAGTGCAGCGCTGTTCCCGAAGTGGATTATAGGGCGTGCCTGCTGCATCGTCAACTAAAACAGACTATCATAGAAAGCCGACTGCTTTTCGGAGGCAATTAGTGATGCATCAAAGACACCAGATGCAAAATTGCTGTTTCTTAAGGTTCAAAGTAAAACGCCCGACTTGTTGGCAAGGACGAATTTTGCGTTGTAAACAGTTTTTTTTGCAAATCCACCTTCATTTTGAATCAAGAATGAAAGTAAAGTGTCTGGTGTGTTCTCTAAAATGAAAATTAAACTTTTACAAGTTTGGTATTTCGGGAGCACTTCTCTTGAAGTGCCTTCGTAAGGAAGAATAAAACCCAAAGATTTGAAAACCCAGAATGTATAAATACTTCAACGAGATTAGCTGTATGACCAAAAGGGGCCTTAAACGATTAATTAAATCTTTTTAAGATCGACGCCGTCTTAGTGAGTTATGACTTTTAGTTTCTAACATATATACACAGAGAATGTGTAGGGTGTTTAAAAGCGAAATAAAATTATTCTTAACAACGCCTAATACAGTTTCTATATAAAATGAAAATACAGTTAGACATATATAAGCTCTTTTATCTGGAATTGGTTGATCTCGTTTAACTGGAATGATAAATATTAGAAGACTGGACTTGCTTTGCTGCAAATTTGAAGAACATTAATAATTCTAGGTCAATTATTATTATTAAATTTCAAACTATTAGTAACCCGGAAATGGCTGCACGGCAGATATTAAATTGGCCTGCACAAGAAATGTACTTAGGTACAGATTTCATAATTTCTAATGTTTATTATTTTATGACAATATAAAAAAGAAGATGTGGTATGATTGCCAATAAGACAACTGTTCACAAGAGACCAAAAATGACACAGACATCAACAATGAGCAAAGCCCATACCGCATAGTCAGCTATAAAAGGCCCCGATATGACAATGTAAAACAATTCAAACGAGAAAACTAACGGCCTTATTTATATAAAAAAAACATGAACAAAAAACAAATATGTAACACATAAACAAACTACAGCCACTGAATTACAGGCTCCTGACTTGGGACAGGCACATACATAAATAATGTGGCGGGGTTAAACATGTTAGTGGGACCCCAACCCTCCCCCTAGCCTAGGACAGTGGTATAACAGTACAACATAAGAACGAGCTATAAAAATCAGTTGAAAAAAGCTTAACTCATCAGATGGACAAAAATACTTGTGGGCGTGGTACATATTTTTCTTTAAATTCAAGATATTGTTTTTTTACTGATTTCAAACGTGAAACACGTTCACTTGGAAGGAATAGACTCACAATGAAGTAAGTCTGGGGTTTATGTATGTATAAATTATAGTTGTTATTTTTAGGTCAAAGGCCACAGTTGCTGAAAATGTATAGAAACCAGCGTCCTATAAAAATATTTCCTCGATGTCTATTTTCTCCGTGGAATACTGGATCGATCTTGGGGGAAACCGGCATGATCCCTCAGCGTGATTTTTGTGAGGGTAGAGCAAGATCAGGCCTATATTTTACACGTAGAACCACGCAAAACTCATCCCTTTTGTATTGTCAGAGACGTCAGTTGTAAATTAATTTTCTATTAAAGCATAATTTCCTTCTTTTAGTTAGTTTTTCAGTCATTGTATCATATATATACTTTAATAAAAACTGGCCGCCGCGAAATAGCCTAAATGTGGTGCTTAAAAGTGGCTTTAAAACACCAACAATCAAATCAATCATATATATACTTTCAGGATCAGATAAGTTATATTTATATATGAAGCACAATCAACTCCGTGAACCATTATTACGTGCTTATCATATGTCAATGGGTGGCGATTTTATTAAAACAATATACAAATGGTTCAAATTAATAGTTATGAATATTAAATAAAAAGTAATAGAACAAAAAAACTCAAAATTCAAATCGGAAATTCCATTATACTATGGCAATATCAATATTATCAAGCAAATCAAACGAATGAGAAACAAATGTTAAATTTCTGACTTACAAATGTAGTGCAAAAAAATGGTCGTGTAATTTTAATATATACAGCATTTAATAATTATACTGACTTTGGTGTTTAAGTGAGCTTACAATGATGTAGTATAACATTATCTGTAGCTATTACAAAACTATTACAAAAACACAAATTCAATCTCATATTCAATCTCATTTTCAAACATTTTAAGATTATATCATTGGTTTATGATTCAATATTCGATATGATATTCGAGAATAATTTTTAAAAAAAGACAGCTTTCGCCAGGTCTCAGCATGTAAATTGTGTGCGGCAGACGCAGTTCGAACCACGGGTAGAGTAAAAATATAGGATTGTATTTATTCCTCATTATACAGTGGAAGGGATGCAACTCTGAAAAAAAAAAACTAATTCTGTTCTTCATATATTTTCAGGTCAACAGAAAAAAGAAAGCAATAAACAGTAATACAAAATAGAGTTGGGTGAAAAAGCACATATACAAGAAAACACACACAGTGCACAAAAAACTAAATTAGTATTTGAGAAATGTCACATCCTACATATGTAACAAAAGAGGAGAGGTAGCATTACAAATGAGATATTTATCCATTAGAGTAAAACTGGCATTGATGCAATTCATATGATATTATTATTATTTAATATTAATAACTGTATGTTATTCGTCCAATGAAATCAAACGGTGACTTCAAACACGTGCATTCAAATGAGAAATGTAAACTCACTAAAAAAGATCGAACAAAAAAAACTTGAAAAATAAATCAACACTACTGATTGATATTTTTTGACAGGGAGACATTTCTTTTTAGTTAGATGTAGTAAGCTTTGAACTAGATTTAGCAACCAGATCTTAGATCAGCACGGAGTTACTTTAGTCTTCTTTTTATGTTTGTTTGTTTGTTTCAGCTTCGCGCTGATCTGAAGACTTCTTAATTATCTTTTTTTTTTTTTTTTTTTTTTTTAACTTTTTAACATTTACGTTTATGGTGTGCTGTTACACTTCATTGTCGCAACTTGATGTCTTCTACATTTATTTTTCGGTGTTTTAGAATAGATCAGGCCGTTGATTTTCTCATTAGAATTGCTTCACATTTTGTCGTGCCGGAGCCTTATTAAGTTTTACATAACTTGCTATGCGGTAAATGTATTGCTCATTGTTGGCTTTTAGTTTACGGTGACGTATATACTTATTGTTGCTGAAATAATTTCATTTTAGCAAAGGAACATTGTCTCGTTTTTAATCAACTTTGGGTTTGATCATCATTTTACTGCTTTTTAGCAAGTGTATTTCCTTAGCAATATTTGCTGCGACATTAAGTTTAATCAGACGGGTGTAAATAAAAAAAAAAGATGTGGTATGATTGCAAATGAGACAACTCTCCACAAGAGGCCAAATGACACAGAAATTTACAATTATAGATCACCTAATGTCCTTCAACAATGAGCATAGCCCATACCGCATAGTCAGCTATAAAAGGCCACGAAATATGTAAAACAATTCAAACGGCATAATGTAAGTACAAAGAATAAACGAAACACAAATATGTAACACATAAACAAACGACAACCACTGAATTACAGTTTATTTCCAGAGGGTTATTTAATATGTATGAACTGTATACGGCATTCATGTATTGCGCCAATTTTAAAGTTTGTAATGAGACCATATGTCCCTCTTATACCTGACGCCTTTGGAAATTTGTTTAGCTCTCAACAGGTATTTTTGGCAAATACCTATGTAAGCATGATATATTTGTATAGAAATAGTTGCGGTATTACTGTTAACACAAAATAGTTCATTTTGGTAGATCAAATTAAAAAAATGACAAGTTTGGTCAAAATTTCAATAGTTCTTACATATCTTAAAAGAGGGACGAAAGATACCAGAGGGGCCAGTCAAACTCATAGATAAAAAAAAAAAAGACAACGCCATGGCTAAACAATAAAAAGACAAACATACAAATAATAGTACACAAGACACAACACAGTATGTTGCATAATTTACCAAGATTTTTTACACGCAACCCACGACCTAGAAAGTGTTTGTATTAAAATTTGCGCAATACATATATTCTATATCGTCATTGGCAACTTCTGACTAACAGAACATATTGGATAAAATTGAGAATGGAAATGGGGAATGTGCCTAAGAGACAACAACCCGACCATCGAAAAAAATAACAGCAGAAGGTCACCAACAGGTCTTCAATGTAGCGAGAAATTCCCGCACCCGGAGGCGTCCGTCAGCTGGCCCCTAAACAAATATATAGTAGTTCAGTGATAATGAACGCCATACTAATTTCCAAATTGTACACAAGAAACCAAAATTAAAATAATACAAGACTAACAAAGGCCAGAGGCTTCTGGGTTGCGGATAAGGAATTCCTCAAGCTTTTAGGTTAGAAAAACACACGAATTCATCTTATTTTTACAATATATCCAAAATGTGCTCATAATGGAGTCAAGAATGTACTCTTATGCAGAGCTTTTTTTTAAAAGAAGTAAGGTTTTCGAAAATCTATTCAAAACCAATTTATAGCAATTTTCAAACTTTAAGATGAAGTTAATATTCAAGACAATTATGGACCTTATCCTTTGAAAAAAAACCCACTTATACACTTTTGTACATGAACCACTGCCACACCGGTAATTTCTGAGGGTTTAGGAACAATTATAACAAGGATCCAACATTATATTTTCATACTTTCAACGAAGTTTATCAATCAATTTATTATGTGTTTTAATTATATAAAAATGAGCTGTGAGAAGAATCTCATCGACACAATAAAGTGTCTCTCTGTGTGCATTGTGTTGTTGGATTGCTGACTTGCTGACATATACCCCACATCTTCTTTCAATCATATATATATATCTTTTTTTAAATCTGTATAAACTTAAGATAAAACAAATCTCTCTGAGGAGTTTAAGCATATCAAATTATTACACCATATACTTCAAAGGTGAGACGCACGTTTCATGCAACTACAAAAAATGTTTTAAATTAAAAATATCTTGCGTAAAATTCTGGAAGGAGCCAGAAATGTTTGTTTTTTACTTCTTTTGCATGAATTACATGAGTGTGTTTTGTCTATATGTCATTTTCAATTTCTGATGATGCTAATAAAATATTTCTCATCTAATGGTGCTAATTTATCTCCAGTGCGAGTGGTACCTCACACGGAGAATAAGGTCAATTTTCACCCGTATCTTCTATCATATCTCTTACAATTTTTTGTAATTGCATTTTGATAGATCTTATTTAAGCATTTTGATGATAACGAGCAATGTCCCATGTTCAGAAACTAGGTAGACTCTGGATCATACTGTTTAATAAGGAATCAAACATGCATATGCTGTAACAAAGCTAATTGTACCATGTTCTAATAGACATGCTCTCAAATTTATAATGAACATGATCATTTAAAAAATGTCACACTGTCAACTTTTAAAGTACGACAAACTCAATGTATTTAAAATCGATCTAATATTTAGGAAAAAGATTGTTACATTGTAACTGTTAAAGGTATAATGGGCAGCACTATAAATTGTTATGGAGGAGAAAACGCTTGATAAGTCGTTTAGCATTTTCAGTCTAAGAAATAACTTGCATCTTTCATTCGAACAACCCTTTTACCTTTTAAGAATAAATGTGGACAATAAACAATTCCTTTAAAGGCATTTTTGCCTTAAGAAACTCCATTTTGACAGCTTGAAAAAACGATCAGATTATTTTCATTCTCCTCATCCAAATTCAGCAAGTATAAGAAGAAATCCAAATTAAGGAAATGACAGGGGTTTATAATGATTGGTAGAATACTACCCTTGCTAACAGTTATCAAAGGTACCAGGATTATATAATTTAATACGTCAGACACGCGTTTTGTCTACATGATAATATCATAATAGTTAAAAAGCCAAATAAGTTGGAAGTGCATTGAGGACCACAAACTCCAAAAAAATATGCCAAATACGGCTAAGGTAATAAAGTGCTGGATGTATAAGTACGTAGCCACGTTCGAAATAAATGAGGACATTTAATCCGATGCATCAATTATAAAGGGGACTAGTTATAACAGTGCGGAGATAATCCACAGTTGTACTAGTTCTTTGTACGAGATCGATTTATCAACCATCTCATTGTCTATACGTCTCCTGGTTCGTTAAAAGATGAACTACAACGCTTTCATGAAGAACATAGAAATCGTATGCCTCAACGTAGGACTCAAAACATTAGTAAACACGTACAATTAATTGACAATATTTAAAATTTGATGTATATGCAAAGTACTAGAAAACAGTCAAATCACAAAAATACTGAACTCCGAGGAAAATTCAAAACAGAAAGTCCCTATAAATCAAATGATAAAACATATCAAACGAATGCACAACACCTGTCATATTCCTGACTTGGTACAGGCATTTTAAAATGTAGTACATTGTGGATTGAACCTGGTTGTATAGCGCTAAACCTCTCACTTGTATGACAGTTGCATCAAATTCCATTACATTTACAACTATGTGTGAACAAAACAGACATAATAGGTCAAAATATGGGTACAGCAGTCATCACTGTGCCAGTCACAATCTCAAAACAAACAAATATCAAACAAAAAAGCATCTATCAAATTTAAAAACCTAATGCATTGCTTCGTCATAAAATGTAAACGTCTCATATATCTTAAATGCAATTACCATCATGGCAAAACTGAGAATAATTTGTTTAGATTTTCGAAAAATTCTTGAAATTTGCATGATTTAACAATAAAATACTAAACTAAACGGGAAAGACTATTCAATGGAGTTCCTCCGTTTATTTTGAGTGTCGTGCACTCGCATGCACGTTCAAGAAAACTCATTGAAATGAAATCAGCTGGATCAGAATATATAAGTTGTCATATCATAAACATTTGAACATCAAAGAGTTTATTTTTATTCCTTTAATGTTTTTCAACAAACTTGCTCATTTCCATCATCTCCAAATTATCTTATATGCTACAATTTCTTGTTGAAAGGCATTTTAATACAAAATTAAATATTACTTGATATTGTTAAACTTTTCATCGAAGGACGCTGCTAGCTAAAATATGTTCACGAAAGACAAATCATTTGGAAACTGTTTTAGTTGAGGATGTCATTTTTCATAGATAGACAAAGGATATGAATAATTCATTCATGACTCAAAATCACTACATGCACTTCAAAAAATAAAGGAGCAGCGGTGTTATTATAGTTCTTGATCACGGCCCCTAGCACTAGCTTGCGCGGAATTCTCATCTAACAAAGACACAGAGCAGACATGATCGGGTACTTGTACATCCCTACAACAAAAGTCACGAAGTACATATCTGAGAAAACTCGCAGTTACTGACAACTAGTTCAAAGCCAATAACAACTACTAAAAATTCATGCATGTAAGTCTAAATTACCAATCAGTACACATTCAAAATCTCTATAGAAAGTGACACTGATGACTCTGATGTTCCTGATAAAATATCAAAAACAGTTAAAAATCAAGTTAAAAAACCCAAAACGAGGTCACAAAGAAGAATACAAAAACGATCAAAATTACAGATACAAAGAGAATTAGAAAGTCAGTGCTATGTGAAATATGCGGAGTTCCCCATCAAAACATTTGGCGACATATGAAAAGGGCACAAGACACACCAATAGAGAAAGAAGTAGAAGATAAAGTAAAATCCAATAAAGGCTACATCACATATATATATATAACCAGCTCTAAGGCGGTTAAAGGGATGTCGGGCAACACAATGCAGAAAACCAGTAGAGAGATTAAGGGATCACTTGGTTAGGACATATAAGATACCAGATGGTTCCAAACAACTGAATCATCTCCAAATTATCTTATATGCTACAATTTCTTGTTGAAAGGCATTTTAATACAAAATTAAATATTACTTGATATTGTTAAACTTTTCATCGAAGGACGCTGCTAGCTAAAATATGTTCACGAAAGACAAATCATTTGGAAACTGTTTTAGTTGAGGATGTCATTTTTCATAGATAGACAAAGGATATGAATAATTCATTCATGACTCAAAATCACTACATGCACTTCAAAAAATAAAGGAGCAGTGGTGTTATTATAGTTCTTGATCACGGCCCCTAGCACTAGCTTGCGCGGAATTCTCATCTAACAAAGACACAGAGCAGACATGATCGGGTACTTGTACATCCCTACAACAAAAGTCACGAAGTACATATCTGAGAAAACTCGCAGTTACTGACAACTAGTTCAAAGCCAATAACAACTACTAAAAATTCATGCATGTAAGTCTAAATTACCAATCAGTACACATTCAAAATCTCTATAGAAAGTGACACTGATGACTCTGATGTTCCTGAGAAAATATCAAAAACAGTTAAAAATCAAGTTAAAAAACCCAAAACGAGGTCACAAAGAAGAATACAAAAAGCGATCAAAATTACAGATACAAAGAGAATTAGAAAGTCAGTGCTATGTGAAATATGCGGAGTTCCCCATCAAAACATTTGGCGACATATGAAAAGGGCACAAGACACACCAATAGAGAAAGAAGTAGAAGATAAAGTAAAATCCAATAAAGGCTACATCACATATATATATATAACCAGCTCTAAGGCGGTTAAAGGGATGTCGGGCAACACAATGCAGAAAACCAGTAGAGAGATTAAGGGATCACTTGGTTAGGACATATAAGATACCAGATGGTTCCAAACAACTGATGAATCTGATGCACAAAGCTGAACCATCGAGAAAACAAAAACCGAAAGAGACAAAAGTCAGAGAGGAAGTAGACACGGCAATAGTTATTGATTCTGATGACGATAATGTGAAAATAAAACAGGAGCATATGAAAATTGAACAAGAAGAGGTAAAGGTGAAAGTAGAAAGTTACATATACCCGACTGTGATTCATATTTGATATGTCACAACACTGGTTGAAATTAGTGTTGATATTTTGTACGCTCAAACACAGAAAGTAGAAGTTGAAGAAGAACTACAATCGGGGTAATATATCTTTTACGAAGACAAACGGACAAAGGATTTTGTAACATAACTGCAAGCACAGGGGTTAGTAAGGAAAGAAGCAATGCAAATGGGAGAAGAGGCATTACACGTATGGAAGTAGACCATGCGAGAATATTGAAATCTATCACTTATAAACACAACGTTACTAAATGAATTGACAAAGTCTTAAATCAACAGAAATCTCCATTCATGATTAGTAAGTTCATACAGTCAGTGTCAAAACTGCTAATGTTTTTCATAAAAGAGAAGTTAATTACCGAAAGAGAAATTTCGAATGCTGAGGAAGTAATGAACAAGTAAGATGATTAATGCTGGAAAAAAAAGCCAAGATGATACTAGTATGCAAACAAACTGTCAAATACTCTAACCCTAGAGGAAGAATTCACTGATTGGTGTCAAGGGGTTCATAATATGTCACCACATTCCACAGCCTAGCAACACATGTACCAATCTTTTAAGATATAGTCCTATATTACTCCAAAGAGAAACGTTCAGGCACTGTAAATCGTCAAAGTATTTCTGCATGGGTTAATTAACAGAGCTCGGAAAAAATTAGAAGCATCAAGCATAAATTCTTATTTGGGATCTTTCTTAAGACTGACGACTTTCTTAAAAGACACTAACTTACTTACATACCTACCTACTTTCGTACTTATTTACCTATTACTTACTTGTCTGCCTGCCTGCCTGCCTGTCTGTCTACTTACTTACAATTTTCTTACTTGCTTTTTATTTATTATGTTGGCACCCACAAAACTGCAGAAACAGGTCCGGTTATCATAAGCCTGAATTGGGAAATTTATAGCATGTTGAAGAACTTAATGGAAATGTGCAAAAAGAATTCCAAACTTCCAACAACAGGCAAACTAAGCATGATGGCAGTGTTGTGCCGATGATGAGCAGCAACATGAACAAGGCAATCCAACGTTTATACCATGATGGACAATTTCAGCAACGAAACTGAGAAAAGCCACGTCTACTCACGTTCGCGCTGCAGTGCAGGAAACACGAGAAATATTAGCTAGACATATGACCCATTCAGCAGCAATAGCAGATCGGTATTCTGCCTTGTACGATCGGGAACAGTTGACAATGTCCGTTTCTACCCTTATCAGTTCCGTTATGGAAAAGCAACGTCAGATATTGCTACCATTTAGTGTAACAGAAAAATAACGTTAAGTTAGAAACGCGCACTATCAAGTTTTTCCTGCTTTCCTTGTTGGGTAAATGCAAAGTATAGCACACAAGTAGAAATGCCGAGATATTCCCATTCCAATATGATTTTATGATTTACATAGGATATTAATTTTTAATTCTAGTAATAATGAGTTTTTCGGGGGAATATTGCTGCATTATATAAACCCGAATAAGATTTTTTTTCAAGCAGTGGAACAAGAGACAATTAAATGGCTTATAGTTATGACACTGAAGTTTTCTTAACTTTTGGATCGTCTTATAGATGTATGTTTGTAATATGTGCATCATTTCGTTTTGTTGAAAGTGGGACATTTACATTAAGTGGAAGAAGGAACCCGTGAATGCAATTCATGCCATCCCATATTACGCTTGTGGCAACGTCAAATAATGTTAACGGACAACCTTGCAAGACATTTTCTTTAATCCTTAATTATTTTAAGGTAACCCTGTAATCTTAATACAATTTGGTGTAACGATTTCAACATTTATAGTACTTTTTATTGTAATATTAAACAAAGCCGAAAAATAATCATCATGAAATAAAATGTCTGTTTTTTTGGCAGTAAAAGTTTTGTGAAGGCAAGAAAATTTAACTTGGACATTAACCGCAAGACATTGCAAACCTATTGTTTTGAATTGATTATGTAGCTCAATTCATTCATTAATTTGAAGTTTTGGAGCTTACACTAAGTACAATACGATCGTGCTTACAATTTAATAAATTATATGTCAAAATTTTATTTTTTTAACTGAAATGTTTCACGTTTCCAAACTAAATTATCTAATCTTATTTTATATTGAGACTACCATGTAAACCAGTACTGAAATATATCACGTCATAGAACATTCATGCAAAATTTCAAAGAGTTGCGTGAACATTTCGCGAATTGTTCGAGTTTAATGTTTCGAGTTTGTTACATGGGACAACCCCAAGTAAACGTTTTTTCTGATAATCTGTGTCTTCCGAAGCCTATGAATATCATATTTTTATTCTTTCTCTATCATAACGTGGAAATTTAAGAAGCGGTCTTTATTTTCATATATAATTTGAAATATTCATTTAAGCATTTCTAAGAAAATTTCCTTATCAAATATTTACTTAGCGCTATTTTCCGTGGTAGTAGCAATATCTAACTTTGCGTCAGAACACTCACTCCATTGGCCAAATAAATGTTAGTTTACACCGTATTTTATTTTTCTCATTAAACCAACTTTTTTTTCTATCTTTCTCAAGTGAAACCAAACTTTGAATTTTCTATCCTGAATGACAAAAAATTCGGAAAAGTTTGGTAAAGAATTAATTACAATTTGTGTTGCATATTAATTCAATAATAAATCATTATGCAAGAAACCGCCCTTTCCAGACGACCATAGCAATTCCAATGGTGATTCCGTTATGACGTCGTTGAAACAACGTTAAATCAGGAAACAATAGACGTTTACGTTTGTTATTACCTCCCCTGAAACTGTTGGATATGCCATTAAATGTGTGGACAACAAGGAAGGAAAAGATGAGGAAATGTCTGACGAACAAATTGGTAAAGTAGCTGATCTGGATAATGATGTTACTGACACTACAGAGGAGTATGACATTGACAATTTTTTTCACTATCATCTCCATTGAATGATTGCAATGTTAGTATGTCCGATAAAGAGCTTTATCCGAAAAAAATGAACACTAATTTACTATTATGTTTAAAATATTTTAATACAAAGTTAACACTTCCGGTACAAAACAATATGGCGTTAATTTCAGAGATGAGTTATCAATATATGTATCCTCGATGTAGAGTTTTGAAAGAATGATTAAAAAAACTTAAGTCAATAAAGTACTAAATAAACCCATCATAGATACCAGGACTAAATTTTGTATATACGCCAGACGCGCGTTTCGTCTACAAAAGACTCATCAGTGACGTTCGAATCCAAAAAAGTTTAAAAGGCCAAATAAAGTACGAAGTTGAAGAGCATTGAGGACCAAAATTCGTAAAAGTTTTGCCAAATCCAGCTAAGGTAAAACATCTTTAGAATTACAAATATACGGCCGCACATACATGTATTTACAATCATCACCACAGGCATATAAAGCAGTGTATGGGAGACCCGATATCCCACATTTACAACGACCAAGGCACCCTTTCGTACATCGACAATGTAAAAGCTTCTGACAAGATGACGAGGTCTCAGAAAGAGCTCCAATTGACCACTTTTGTCCCTTCGCCATCCATAACCGTCTAGGCTAGGAAACACAGGAACTGATTCCAAGCTCGTTCCCCATACACACCCGCCTTGGTATATTGCACATTTACATGCTGGAAAAGACTAGACCAAGTCGCCCATAAAAGCCTCAATAAGTCTTCCCTTTTGCGCAAAAAAACTAGTTTGTCTTGCTTCGTTAATCCCATTTGATGAGTTTGTTCGTGCGAATATCAAAACCACGTATAGTTCTATCAATGACATTATCCAATCCATATCTGGTGATGTATGCTGATCAATCGTTATTCTAAATTCTAAAGTTACATCTTCAACGAAAATACCGTATCACAACAGATAAAGCATGGAACAAAGTTAATGTGGGTGATCGCTCGATGCCTAATGCATTTGAAAGGTTATTGAAAGATATATACCTGATACGTATTTCCCATATATTCAACGGAATAGCAAAACAGCAATGACAACAACATCAGTATCGACTGTTCAAATCAGGACTCGTTTAAGTCCGTGGTACACTGCACCACATGCACCATGCTTCAAGTGTCAGCCTCATCATGTGAACATGGTGTAATTAAAACTTAAAACAGCATCAAGTGGTGGATAACATAGAACATCCTGAACATGTGTTGGTACAACTACCATTTCCTTTAAATATTATTGAGTAAACTGCTGGGATAACTGAAAAGTACATGATTGTGCACATGTATATAACAATAATATTTAATTTGATTTTAATGTACTGATAACAAATTAAAATCAATATTAAAGCCTATAAAATAATATTATAGTTTTGAACTGGTAATCTTTTATAATAAGTTAAACAAAAAAGGATCGAAAAATTTACAAGGATCGTTTCTAAATTACCGGGTATGGTAAACAACACCTCCGTAAAAATTAAAAAGTCCTATCTCGCTAGAAATACAACCAAACTTCAAAACAAAACTCTATATCTATGGAATAATTTATTAAAGGTTTCATTAATTTGTGGTAACGAAACCTCTGATTTAATATTCTAATGCAATTTGTATGTAACAATTTTTTTCATTGGCTAAAAGTTGCCGTCAAATCCACAGTTGACCAGGCGTAACCAAGGAGGGACAACCATTTTGAAACGATTGAATCAACAAATGTTCGATTACTACTATATAATCCAAAATAAAACAACACCTACCTCGAATTCGACGTTTCAAAGTTATTTTATCCGAATTTGAAGCGTACAGGTAACGTAATAACCTCCAGTTTGTAAGTTTTCATTTGTATGACGTCACGTTTACCCATGACGTCTTTGCGCCAAAATCATTCATGAAGTTTCGCGGATTTTTTTTTTATTTGTCAAATTTAGACATTTTTCCAAGTTTTATCGTATTATTTCTTTCTGAAATGCATTAGAATCGGAATAACAGTACTGTAGTTGAAGAGTTGCCACCGTCAATTTTGATTTGACGGTCTCAAATCTCCGTTTTACTGTCTCCGATACGCGTCGCCAGTAAAACTGCATTTGCGACCGTCAAATCTACAATTGACGGTGGCAACTCTTCAACTACAGTACTGTTATTCCTTAAATTTACCAGTAATACATAGGTTACATTCATTAAATTCCATAACATCACAACAGACACGGGCATATCGTAAGAGTTGTGATATATATATATGTTCCGGACCATATGAGTATTTGGACCATACGCGTATGGTCATGACCATATGCGTATACTCATATGGTCCGACCATACGCGTATGGTCGGACCATATGAGTATATACTCGTTTGGTTATAAACGGACCGGACCATATGAGTATTTGGACCATATAGGTATATTTTTCAATAATATGCATGAGAAAACTTTATAAAATAACAATGATTGCTACATGCAATTGTATTATTTACAATTCAAATAACATTAAATATTGATGCCAAAGTTAGTTTTCATCGCTAATTGTCATCTTGCATAGATGCGTAGGGTGATATTTACGTCCACACGGTACCATAGCTTTGCTTTGGTCCTTGGTCATTCCGATGTGTCTACGGTGAAAAAGCCCTAGATCTTCAATATCGTAACCATGGTAACATGACTGAAGTACATCATATCACCAGACAACTTTAAAAAATAAACGAGTGTCCTTGCCGGTGACGTCATTCATTTTTTTTTTACAAAACACGTATAAGTATAAAAAGTTATGAATATTGCACTGCTAATGCTAATTATATTAAGTTTCAAAAGTAAGCAATTTATTAGACTCTTTATCCTTTACGTCAGGTTATAGTAAAACAGTTGACTTCTTGTGTAACAGTTCATTAATATATTTTTGGAAGTTATCTTCCCAGGTCGACATTTTGCCATTCACTCGTTATAACATATCGGTAATGAAAAAATGTGTTTACTATAGTTTTGACTAGTGATGAAATTTACTGTGTGAAACTGCTTATTTTATTTTGTTAATCTTGTTATTACTAATTTTTAATGAAAAAATGACCTTTGATAGTGTCTTGTTAATAACTTGACAACAAGAAGGGTTATATAAAGAGGTAAGCATAAACGTACCTGTTAATTACCCAGACCATATGAGTATATACCCATATGGTCATGACCATACGCGTATGGTCCAAATACTCATATGGTCCGGAAC
This sequence comes from Mytilus galloprovincialis, assembly GCA_037788925.1. Taxonomy (NCBI): domain Eukaryota; kingdom Metazoa; phylum Mollusca; class Bivalvia; order Mytilida; family Mytilidae; genus Mytilus; species Mytilus galloprovincialis. The sequence continues at coordinate 6,775,801 of CM075334.1, read as the reverse complement.
ATATAAACCATAAGATTGTGCCAAAACCTCACTACCCAAAAAAAGGGAGCGAAAAAAAAACGTGTCTGTTGTCGTAAATTTTAGAGTAGGGTTTCCCCGTGTAAAACTGAAATATCTATACCTAGGAAAGGACAATTATTATCGTCTCAATTTGATTCATTTAATGTAAGTTCCTGTGGGTAATTTCAACAGTATATTTAGAAAATTCTCGATTATCAAATGGAAAAAAATACATAAAGGACGACAACAAAAGATCAATGTAAGATAAAAAAAAAAAAAAAAAAAAACTTTTTATAAAAGAAATAGTTGGTGGGAGGAGGTCTAGATTGCAACACGTTTTGTTTATCCAAAATCGAGTTTACATATAACAATATTGCTCAATTAATTAAGGTAAGAGGGGGATGGGTGGGTCAGTGACAAAACTATGTGAATTAAGTTTTTTTTATTCTACATTGAACTTTTGATGTCGTCCTTAAGGATAACGGTAAGTGTTGTTGAATTTGGCAATTAACTATTTGTGATAAATAGGACATGCATGTGTTCCAAAGTTATCAGTTATGTATAATTTTTGTTTGTTTTGGGATAAAATGAAGACGCTGTGTGTCTTTTATTTTTGTTTTACAGTGTAAACGAGGGACGAAAGATACCAAAGGGACAGTCAAACTCATAAATCTAAAACAAACTGACGACGCCATGGCTAAAAATGAAAAAGACAAACAACAGCACACACGACACAACATAGAAAACTAAAGAATAAACAACACGAACCCCACCATAAAACTAGGGGTGATCTCAGGTGCTCCGGAAGGGTAAGCAGATCCTGCTCCACATGTGGCACCCGTCGTGTTGCTTATGTGATAACAAATCCGGTAAATAGTCTAATTCGGTAGGTCACATTCATGAAAGGGAAGGGGATTGTAGTTACGACGTAAGGAACATATCCGATATCATTTGTGAAACGGTTATTCCATAACGGTCAACCAACTCGTGGTGACGTCCGTAAAATTTACGAAGGGATGATTTCAACTTCACCATTTGGAACTCTTGGTTTAATAGCTTCCTTGTGAGCAGCAACCCTCTATCAAGAAAATCATGATAGGAAATGCAAGCACGGGAATATCGTATCAATTGGGAGACATCTACATTTGTAATCATTTTACTGCATGAAAAATGTTTTGAAACTAAGGTGTTATTAAAGTGTTTTATGTTCCTGTCTTGACATATTATAGTAGCTTTATGTATCGTGAATCTTACTACTTCCAAACTATTTAAATCTGAGCGTCACCGATGAGTCTTTTGAAGACGAAACGCGCGTCTGGCGTATTCAATTATAATCCTGGTACCTTTGATAACTATTTACACAATTGGATCGATGAAACTGCTGGTGGATGTTTCGTCCCCGAGAGTATCACCAGCCCAGAAGTCAGCACTTGGGTGTTAACATGAATATCAATTATATGGTCATTTCAGTAAATTTCCTGTTGATAAAACTTTAAAATTCTCGGTAAACTAAGGATTTTCTAATCTCAGGAATATATAACCGTAGCCGTATTTGGCACAACTATTGGGAATTTTGGTTCTTCAATGCTCTTTTACTTTGTATTTGATTGACTTTTTAATTATTTAGATCCGAGTGTGATGGATGAGTCTTATAAAGACGAAACGCGCGTCTGGCGTATTAAATTATAATCCTGGTATCTATAGATAACTATTTATAGCTAGCTAAGCCTCTTACTTGTATGACAATCGCAGAAACTAGACAAAGTGGTGCCCATGCACTCTACTATGAAGTAACTGTAACACAGGTAATGTAGGACTTTCTTTGAGATATTATTGTAACTGGGAGACAAAGTGTTATTTAAACAAAACTATAACATTTAACCCCTTATTACCAAAAAATTTCAACCATCTCCCAAAAAGAGCAAATATGAATAAAAGACCTAAAACCCTGACCACATACACACCTTCAATATATGTACAGACAGCCAGCAAAGTGAAAACTTCCAAGGATCTAAGATATAACATGTAAAATTTACAACAGTAAACATTGTTTTAAAATCTTAATTACTTTATATAAAAAACAAATATGTCATCAAAGAAAATCAAGAAGGTAGATAGACAAAGCACAGAAACAAAACTGAAAGACAAATAATTACCACAGCAAAACAACACATTGGATGCACAAGTACCGATCCACGTCAAAAGGATATCACAAAAAAATGGACACATCATTAAAGGTTTATAATTTTTAAAGACAAATTAAAGAACTAAATAACATATAAACACTGTCTTTGACCAAAACTTTAGTTTTTGGAAAGCCACTGTGACCTGTAGGAAATACGTTGGCTAAATCAGTAGTGTACACCTAGACCTATGGGAGACAACTCCTGATCGATATTTTATTTTCTATTTTTTTTTACCAACATTGATATTTCTAGAAGTTGCTTTCGTTTCGTTGTTCGAAAAGGGAGTACAATATTTTAGATAAGTTTGAAATGACAAACAAATTACGTGTCATCAGATAACTTTGGAAACAATAATAAACTCATCATAAATACGAAGACTAAATTTAGTATATACGCCAGACGCGCGTTTCGTCTACAAAAGACTAATCAGTGACGCTCGAATTCAAAAAAGTTAAAAAGGCCAAATAAAGTACGAAGTTGAAGAAAAAAAAAACAAAATAGAATTTAAATTAGACAGATGTTGAATTCTTGTATCTTTCAAGACAAAACATTTTAGTTCTTGCAGCTTTAATACGAATACACATTCCTCTTTCAATTTCAACGTCATGGCAGCTAGTTTCAATCTTGCAATTATTTGTCTGTCTCTTTTTAGTTCGTTCTTAAATATGGTTCAAACCTAAAAATATTTTAAAATGTTCTGTTCGTTCCCAATCTATTGACTGACAGTATATCGGTTCTCTTCACAGAGATGCTTTCAAACCTAGCTACCCAAATTTCTTTTTCACTTTTATATTATTACATGTACATTGTTTTGATTTAAGTTTGAATTGTTTACTAAAACTAAATCTAGGAATTTAAATTTATGTCTCAAATGTTTCCTATCCAAGATTCCTGGTTATATTTGTTCATAGAAGGCCTCCCAAAGGATAATACTTTAAAGTTTAATTTCTTTCATATGATGAACCCAATATTTTATCATATTCAAAATTACATAAAAAAAAATATAGATAGTGAAGTGAGTTCCCCTCTACATATTTGATATTTTTATGTTACCTCCAAGCTTAGTCTAAAGTTTCTCTAGATATTAAGTTCTATGTTTTTGTTTCTATCGTATATAACTCCAGATGCAAGATCCATACAACAAGATTGTTCGGATTGGATGGTTATAAATATGTAAAAAAGTGGAAGTATTTGGGGATTCCACTGAAAGGTCTTCTTTAATTTGAAATCCGCTTTCATTCCTTTAATATCAAGTTCTTTCTTTGACTTTTGGATGTGGATGCTTCGTGATGCTGACAATTGTATCCCTTAATTTGTGTATTTTTGACATTCGAAAATACGATTTCATAAGCATAATTCATTATTTTTATGTAGTCCTGATTAGTTATATACAAGAATTTTGGTATTTTTTAAGTCAACTGTCATTTTCTAATTTATAGTAAATTAAAGAAATATCTTGTCACTTTGACGAAGTCCTCGATCAGATGATGATAAAAAAAAACCGTATGCGGTATGGGTTTTGTTTATTGTCGAAGGCCGTAAGGTGACCTATAGTTGTTAATTTCTGTGTCATTTTGGTCTCTTGTGGAGATCAGCATACATTTAGATATTTAAGGGATGCGTGCAGGGGTCGAATTTAGCTTTTTTTTTTGTGTGTGTACTAGCTAGCCGGACCAGTGAACTGAAAAGTGAATGGTCCGGCTCTAAATATACTGGTCCTGCTAAACTGACATTAAATTGACAAACACTAATATACAAGAAAGAGGTTTACTTTTATTTTAATGCTTTCTTTTACACATGTTAGACAAGAAAAAGAAAGTCTTTATTCTGAGTTTGATAAAGGCTTTGATAATCTCAATGATTTTCTTTAACAAAATCATAGAATCACTGATAATTTTCAATACCCCTATGCATCTGCTCGACTTGGGTTACCAATTGCTTGAAAAGCCTTTGTTACAAGTCCGATCATATATAATTTCTTCCTCAAGAATTCCACTATTAGATCAGTAGAACCATCACACATAATAGAAATAAATTTACTTCATTTATATAATTTACAACTTTTTCACGTTCACTTTTGCAATGAAATAAACAAAAGTTACAACTTGCTTGGCATTCCGGTATGTCTGTCCAATATCTTCACCTTTCATCTCGTCAAATTCACAGAAAAAAACAAAATCTGTGAATGGGGTTCTGTTCTTAGCAATAGCATGTACATTTCTAATTATGTTCACTAGCCTTTTAAAAATGTTTTGATTTAAAAATTGAATGATTTTCCCTGCCATTGATTCCTCGGGTGCATTCCACTCCTTTACTCCCATAGATTTTTTTGTTCTGTTCTGGCAAATAATTAAAATGTATGTTAAATATATGACTAAGATTATCCCCTTGTCTTACTCCTACATTTGATTTGAATAAGCCAAATACAAATTTTAAATTAACATGTTTCAGATGTACATAAGATTTAAAAAATTAAATATGTCTAGTGCACACTAAATTTACACTACAGATATTGGCTGTAATAGAATTCTAAATAAATAAGCATAGTTTGGATATAAAATTTAGCATAAAAAGAATGTGTATCAACGAGAGGATTTTTTTTTTATCTTTTCCAAAGATTAGTATTTCCTTTGTTTGAATACATTCAAATAATTTGTTGGGATCATTTAACTAACACTAATTGCGGTGTTGCGACTTTTTTATCGAATATTCTGGCGTGCAATTCAAAAACAGAAATTGTATACAATTCAAGATTAGTGTTGTGTGGTTAACAGATGCACGTGCTATCAAACAGTTGAAATAATTTAGATTTCATCGACAGTTCATACTTCAATCAGAAAGTTGATTATTTGCATTTTAAGTTTTCAGAAATCATTTTAGCTAAGATAAGCACGTAACTGTTTGTGGAAGTCAGTAAAATGTCAGAGAGAATTAAATATTGGGTATTAACTGAGATCTTGCAGACACAATTCCAGGATATGTTCCAGGGTAAAGATTAGGAATTCGAGAATTGGTCAGATAGAGTATTCTCTTTAGCAATGAAAGTTTACAAAAATTCTCCTGTAGATAATTGGACTAAATATGCAGTAAAAAAGTCGTCTACGATGTACTGACCATCACACAATAAATGTACATGCTTCTTTAGCAAAACATATATTTACGGAGAAAGCCAGGGGTAAAATTAATGTGTTATCGATACGTTTACTCTTGGAATCCAATAGTATTAAAAGCAATAGTATTAAAACATTTGACTCTTCTACTCTTTACACATGTATTCAACATTCAAACTAAAAGACAAATTGAAAGAGTTGGTATTGCTTTGTTTCTTAAAAAACAATAACCAACGTAGATACAAGTATCTTGTCTTATTGAGGGATAAATCCTACTTTGTAAAGGATCACTCTGATTCAAACGAAAAATTCTCTGAATGTGGCATTATCAAGATAATTGATTTCTTGATTGACAACATATTTGTTACGATCGGAGGACGTGTTTTTCAACAGACTGTCGTCATTCCAATGGTTACCAATTGTACCCCTCATCTTGCCAACTTGTTTCTTTATTATGAAGCGGACTTCATTCGGGTACTTCTTAGGAAGAAATATAAGAAGTAAGCATTGTTCTTTAACTTTACTTTCCGCTATATAGATGATGTTCTCTCACTAGATATTTCAAAATAGGGTGACTGTTGAATGCATCTATCCAATTGAACTAGAAATAAAGGATACAACAGATACAGTAAAGTCGGCCTAATGGATAGTTGTCTCATTGACACCCATACCACATCTTCCTATATATAATATCTTGACTTGCATTTTAGAAATTGACAATGCGGGTGGGTTGAAAACAAAACTTTACGTCAAAAGAGATGATTTCAGCTTTCCAATTGTGAACTTTCCATTTCGAAGTAGCAACATCCAAGCAGCACCTGCATACGGGGTATATGTATCCTAATTGATACGCTATTCCCGTGCTTTTATTTCCTGTCTTTCTTAATAGAGGGTTCTCGCAAGAAAGCTATTAAATCAATAGTTCCAAATGGTGAAGTTGGAATCATCCCTTCGTAAATTTTACGGACGCTATCACGAGTTGTTTTACCGTTATGGAATAGCCGTATCACAGATGATATGTTTTTTACGTCGTTACCACAATCCCCTTCCCTTTCACGAATTTGACCCATGAATTAGACTATTTACCGGATGTGTTATTACATGAGCAACATGACGGGTGCCACATGTGGATCAGGATCTGCTTACCATTTCGGAGCACCTGGGATCCCCCCTCAACTTTTTGTTGGGGTTTGTGTTGCTTATTCTTTTGTTTTATAAGTTGTATCATGTGTATTATTGTTTGTCTGATGTTTTTTTTTTTCATATTTAGCCATGGCGTTGTCAGTTTATTTTCGATTCATGAGCTTGACTGTCCCTCCGGTATCTTTTGTCCCTCCTTTGGAAGAGTGGTTTGTCTAAAATCACTTATTGTGGGCCAGTTCCTCTATTGTTATGAATTACAAACCAAAAGACTAAAAATGACGGATCAATACAACATCTGATACTAAAATTTAATAAAAGATAAAGATGTTTGGATGACATATTGGCTTTCAATAATGACGACTTCGGATTATACTCTAAAGAGATTTATCTCTGTTAAACTGACTTTTAAAAAAAAGCTAATATGAACAATGACTGCCCTTTCGTAGATCTGAATAAAGTGATGACTTTTCATTTCCAAATTGCTAATTATTCATTTCTAGATGGAGACGTTCCATTGTCACCATCTTAAGGTGTTTATATATCCCAACTTGTTAGATTTGCTCGTGTATGTAACAGCGTATTTGATTTTTAACCGGATTTTTGTGTCAAAAATGTCGGTTATTGATTTGGGGATGTGCGGCCGGGCGGGTGGGCGGCAACCAAATGTTGTCCGTGCATTTACTCATGAAGCGTTCAACCAAACCTTTTAAAATTTTAATATGTTGTTACTGACAACATAACGGAGGTCAAGTTCAATAATGACGATTTTTACTTTTACCGTTCAGGAGTTACGGTTCTTGAAAGTTTAAAAAATGTCGTGTTCGTGCATTTACTCATGAACCAGTCAACCAAACCTTTTAAAATTTTAATATGTTGTTACTGACAACAAAATGGAGGTCAAGTTGTCAGTTTGTTTTAGATTTATGAGTTTGACTGTCCCTATGGTATCTTTCGTCTCTCTCTTCAATAATGACGATTTTGACTTTTACCGTTCAGGAGGTCCTTGTAATATTGATAAATGCCAGAACACAAATAAATGTTAAAGAATCCGGTTTACTGTCATTTTGACAGCTCTTGTTACGTTACAAATTTCTGTACTACTGATCAATTATTTCTAAATCACAAACTAGACAAAACATGCATTAGATATTACGGTTTTACACAGGAAATTCCACACTGAAATTAACGACAAAATGAACGACTTTTCGTTCCCTGTTGTTAATTTTCCCTTTTTAGCTCACCTGACCCGAAGGGCCAAGTGAGCTTTTCTCATCACTTGGCGTCCGTCGTCGTCGTCGTTAATTTTTACATTTTGAACTTCTTCTAGAGAACCACTGAATGGAATGAAACCAAACATGGCATGAATGTTCCTTATGAGGTGCTGACCAAGTGTTGTTACTTTGTAGCCGATCCATCATCCAAAATGGGCGCCAGCGGGGGACTTAGTTTAGCAAAGGACCCTATGGGAAATGCATACAAATGACTTCTTCTAGAGAACTACTGAATGGAATGAAACCAAACATGGCATGAATGTTCCTTATGAGGTGCTGGCCAAGTGTTGTTACTTTGTAGCCGATCCATCATCCAAGATGGCCGCCAGCGGGGGACTTGTTTAACATAGGACCCTATGGGAAATGCATTCAAATGACTTCTTCTAGAGAACCACTGAATGGAATGAAACCAAACATGGTATGAATGTTCCTTATGAGGTGCTGACCAAGTGTTGTTACTTTGTAGCCGATCCATCATCCAAAATGGGCGCCAGCGGGGGACTTAGTTTAGCAAAGGACCCTATGGGAAATGCATACAAATGACTTCTTCTAGAGAACCACTGAATGGAATGAAATCAAACATGGCATGAATGTTCCTTATGAGGTGCTGACCAAGTGTTGTTACTTTGTAGCCGATCCATCATCCAAGATGGCCGCCAGCGGGGGACTTGTTTAACATAGGACCCTATGGGAAATGCATTCAAATGACTTCTTCTAGAGAACCACTGAATGGAATGAAACCAAACATGGTATGAAGGTTCCTAATGAGGTGCTGACCAAGTGTTGTTACTTTGTAGCCGATCCATCATCCAAGATGGCCACCAGCGGGGGGCTTAGTTTTACATAGGACCCTATGGGAAATGCATACAAATGACTCCTTCTAGAGAACCACTGAATGGAATTAAACCAAACATGACATGAATGTTCCTTATGTGGTGCTGACCAAGTGTTGTTACTTTGTAGCTGATCCATCATCCAATATGGCTGCCAGCGGGGGACTTATTTGAACATGGGACCCTATGGGAAATGCATGCAAATGACTTCTTCTAGAGAACCATTGAATGGAATGAAACCAAACATGGCATGAATGTTCCTTATGAGGTGCTGACCAAGTGTTGTTACTTTGTAGCCGATCCATCATCCAAGATGGCTGCCAGCGGGGGACTTAGTTTAACATAGGACCCAACGGAAAATTCATACAAATGACTTCTTTTAGAGAACCACTGAATGGAATGAAACCAAACATGGCATGAATTTTCCTTATGAGGTGCTGACCATATGTTGTTACTTTGTAGCTGATCCATCATCCAAGATGACCGCCAGCGGGGGGACTTAGTTTAACATAGGACCCTATGGGAAATGCATACAAATGACATCTTTTAGAGAACCACCCACTGAATGGAATGAAACCAAACATAGCATGAATGTTCCTTATGAGGTGCTGACCAAGTGTTGTTACTTTGTCTCCGATCCATCATCCAAGATGGCTGCCAGCGGAAGGCTTAGTTTAACACAGGACCCTATGGGAAATGCATACAAAAGTCTTCTTCTAGAGAACCACGGAATTGAATGAAATCAAACATAGCATGAATAGTCCTTTCTTTATGAGGTGCTGGCCTAGTGTTGTTACTTTGTATCCAAATTTTATCTGTTTTTATATGATTTCAAAAACCCAAGTAGAGTCAGGTGAGCGATACAGGCTCTTGAGAGCCTCTAGTTTAATGGTGATGTTTCTTTGGTACCATCTTATGGTTTTTATATTTCACAAGTTTGCTATGATCTTGTCTGTTGAGACGTTTTCAATTGTAACGAACGTAATCTATGTATCACTGGTAAATTATTAAACCAGGGATTTCGTTACCACAAATTACTTGAAGCCTTTACTATTTGGTTTTCAAGTTTTGTTGTACTTATTTCAAACAGGATAACACATCCTCATTTTTACGGAAATGTTGTTTATCCATGCCTGGAAATTTAGAAACGATCCTGGAAAACTTGTAGATCCTTTAAAAAAAATATTCTAAAAGGTTACCAATTCAACACTGTAATATTGTTTTTATTGGTATGAATATTGATTTTGTTAATTGGTGAGTTATAGGCAAACTAAATATTATTGTTATGTACACATATGCATACATGGATCTACAATCTGTCGATACCTGTGTCTTGGCATGTCGTGTTTTCTCGGACTGTTTATGACTTCTTTACACTAAAAGCATTGGACGTATACTGACTAATAATTTAATCTTAGATACATGATTTTTTTTTAGTTGTTAGTGGCTTTGAACTAGCTGTCAGTACTTGGTGTCTTTTTGGTGTTGGGATATAAAAGTTCCGACCCCGTCCACTCTATTTTTGTTAGATGTATTTCTATTTGTATCCATCTGATAAGTTGTGCCTTTTTCAACTGATTTTTATAGTTCGTTCTTATTTTGTACTGTTGTAACACTGTTCCAAGTTAGATGAGGGTTGGAATCCCATTCACATTCTGTGTGTATGTGTCTGTCTGAAGTCTGGAGTTTGTAATTCATTTGTTGTTGTTTGCTTTTGTTCATTTTGTACATAAATTAAGCCGTTAGTTTTCCCGTTTGAAATGTTAGCCTTTTATAGCTGACTATGCGGTACTCTCAGATCAGTACTTAGTGTGTTTTTGTTGTTGGGATATACAAGCACCGACCACGTCTACTCAGAGTTTTGTTATATGTATTTCTATTTGTATTCATAGTTAAATTCAGCCTTTTTCAACTGATTTTTATAGTACGTCCTTATTGGTACTTTTTATACCACTGTTCCAAGTTAGGCGAGGGTTGGAATCCCATTCACGCTCTGTATGAATGTGTCTGTCGTATGAATGTGTCTGTCCAATGTCTGGAGTATGTAATTCAGTGGTTATTGAATTTGTTCATTTTTTTTGTTCATTTTTATGCCCCATTTATGGGCATTATGTTTTCTGGTCTGTGCGTCCGTTCGTCCCGCTCCATGTTAAAGTTTTTGGTCGAGGTAGTTTATGATGAAGCTGAAGTCCAATCAACAACTTGAAAGTTAGTACACATGTTCCCTATGATATATTCTTTCTAATTTAATGCCAAATTAGAGATTTTCCACCATTTTCACCTTCCACTGAACATAGAAAATAATAGTCAGGATGGGGCCTTCCTGTACTGGGGACACATTATTGTTTGTACATTTTAACGTTACGAAATTCCACCAACACCTTTGCTCTAGCTTGTTATGAATCTTACATTTCTTTAGTTATTTGTATTTATATGCTTTATATTTTTAAATAGTGTCGAGACGTACGAAATCATGCTTGCCTCCTATATAATTCCTATTTATGTACGTACTGACAGTGATTTACATGATAAACCTTGACCGGCAACGAACTATATTCGTACACCCAAGGATAAGGCGTGCTAAAAGCTATAAAACTGGACTTTTCTTATATCGAAACGAATTTGAACCGATCTTGAAAGATTCACATAGGTAATAACACATATATATAATACACGAATTCACATTCAATCGTTTTAACATATTGTATTATATTTACCTGTATTTATTATTATTGATAATAATAATCTCTGATACTTTAAATAGTTGTTTAGTCATTATTTAATAATATCTAGAAACCAAAGATATTGTTTTTAAATTAAAGATTGGCAACAATTTTTACAAGGCCGTTAGTTTGTCTCGTTTGAAATGTTAAACATTTGTCATTTCGGAGCCTTTTATAGCTGACTATGTGGTATTAGTTCTTAATTTATGTGTCATTTGGTCTGTTGATGAGAGTTGTCGCATCGGCAATCGTATAACATTTTCTTAAATATCTAGACAATAGGTAAAAATACAAAAAAAAAAAATGCCAACATTGTGTTATCGTCTCAATTGACTGTTCTACATTGGCTAGAGGTATAGAGGGAGGGTTGAGATCTCATAAACATGTTTACCCCCGCCTCATTTTTGCGCCTGTCCCAAGTCAAGAGCCTCGGGCCTTTGTTAGTCTTGTATTATTATAATTTTAGTTTCTTGTGTACAATTTGGAAATTAATATGGCGTTCAGTATCACTGAACTAGTATATATTTGTTTAGAGCCAGATGACGGACGCCTCCGGGTGCGGGAATTTCTCGCTACATTGAAGACCTGTTGGTGACCTTCTGCTGTTGTTTTTTCTATGGTCAAGTTGTTGTCTCTTTGACACATTCCCAATTTTCATTCTCAATTTTATCAATCACTATTAAAACAAACAACAGTAGATTTCAATTTGTCCACTTGTAAAAGTGAAATATGGTGCTTTTTTGTTTAAATCCGGGTCTAACGTCGGCAGGAATATTTTTAGAGTTAACACCTATTTACGATTATGAACCAATTCGAAGCAGCGGCGTTATGAAATCGGTTTTTGTTTATTTTTTCTCCTATTGAAATTATTTACATCATTCTTATACGAATAGAACAATATTTGCAAAATATGACTCAATAAAAAATATGACTTTTTGGAATTTTGGGTCCTCAATGCTCTTCAACTTTGTACTTGTTTGGCTTTACAACTATTTTGATCTGAGCGTCACTGATGAGTCTTATGTAGACGAAACGCGCGTCTGGCGTAATAAATTATAATCCTGGTAATTTTGATAACTATTTACACCACTGGGTCGATGCCACTGCTGGTGGACGTTTCGTCCCCGAGGGTATCACCAGCCCAGTAGTCAGCACTTCGGTGTTGACATGAATATCAATTATGTGATCATTTTTATAAATTTTCTGTTACAAAACTTTGAAGTTTTAAAAAAAAATAAGGATTTTCTTATCCCAGGAATAGATTACCTTAGCCGTATTTGGCACAACTTTTTGGAATTTTGGGTCCTCAATGCTCTTCAACTTTGTACTTGTTTGGCTTTACAACTATTTTGATCTGAGTGTCACTGATGAGTCTTATGTAGACGAAACGCGCGTCTGGCGTAATAAATTATAATCCTGGTAACTTTGATAACTATTTACACTGCTGGTGGACGTTTCGTCCCCGAGGGTATCACCAGCCCAGTAGTCAGCACTTCGGTGTTGACATGAATATCAATTATGTGATCATTTTTATAAATTTTCTGTTACAAAACTTTGAATTTTTTAAAATAAACTAAGGATTTTCTTATTCCAGGAATAGATTACCTTAGCCGTATTTGGCACAACTTTTTGGAATTTTGGGTCCTCAATGCTCTTCAACTTTGTACTTGTTTGGCTTTACAACTATTTTGATCTGAGCGTCACTGATGAGTCTAACGTAGACGAAACGCGCGTCTGGCGTAATAAATTATAATCCTGGTAACTTTGATAACTATTGACACCACTGGGTCGATGCCACTGCTGGTGGACGTTTCGTCCCCGAGGGTATCACCAGCCCAGTAGTCAGCACTTCGGTGTTGACATGGATATCAATTATGTGATCATTTTTAAAAATTTTCTGTTACAAAACTTTGAATTTTTTTAAAAAAACTAAGGATTTTCTTATCCCAGGAATAGATTACCTTGGCCGTATTTGGCACAACTTTTTGGAATTTTGGGTCCTAAATGCTCTTCAACTTTGTACTTGTTTGGCTTTACAACTATTTTGATCTGAGCGTCACTGATGAGTCTTATGTAGACGAAACGCGCGTCTGGCGTAATAAATTATAATCCTGGTAACTTTGATAACTACTATCAATACGAATGAATCTGATCTTAAACGTCCTTTTTAATATGGCAACTTTGATTCTAGCATGCATTTACAAGAGAAATAAAATTGTTAGCGAGATAAACATCGAAAGAATAGGGTGCTAAAAGTATAGACGTTGATGTTGGATCCTCAATCAAGAGGGCCTCATGTTTGTGTTAAGCCTATCAACCATGTCAAGTTCGGATACGTCTCTGGTGGGTTATTTTAATGGTGGGTTTTTTGTTGTTGTGTTTTGTTATATCATTTTTAAGGTACACCAAAGAATAAGGAGTTTTCATGTTCATTTTTTATTTAATTGAACGCAATGTTAAAAAAAAATATCACACAATGCGACATCTCATCTTGTGATTCATTAACAGTGGAACAAAATTTAAATTCATATTTTAAATTAAAATGAAGTCTGGAGAGCTTTCTCTTCGTCTTAATCATCAGGGCCCAGCTCTGTTGAATTGTCTATATATAAGAACAGAAATCGCTTCCATGCAAAGGACATATTTTTGTGTAACAAAGTTACTCACCCCTAGTTTTTTTGGTGGGGTTCGTGTTGTTTATTCTTTAGTTTTCTATGTTGTGTCATGTGTGCTGTTGTTTGTTTGTCTTTTTCATTTTAGCCATGGCGTTGTCAGTTTGTTTTAGATTTATGAGTTTGATTGTCCCTTTGGTATCTTTCGTCCCTCTTTTGTGTAACAAAGGTTTCGTTTACCACAAACACATTATCTAATGCAAGAACAAATCAAATCCTGAAGAAAGTACGATGACATAAGTACAGTGAACATGTACAGAACAGGGGTTGGACCATTGTAATTTTTTTCCCAACCGTATGCATAGGGTGCATCTTTTAACGGCTTTGCTTGATGTGATGTCATCCATATGTTCTGTGTATGCTTGCTCTTAGAATGGAATGTGTTGTTTGAATAACGATACGTTCGGCAGAAGGAGAACAAGAGAGCAGTCTTTGCTAATGTTAAGTCTAATACGTAACTTGTTCAAATCGTGATGACTTGACTTATATATGCCTTTTGGGTCATACAACTTAGATACAAGTTTTCTTGCAACCCATATAGAGGTGTCAATATTTGAGTTAAATAGTTGTGAAAGACCCGTCAGTTCTGCATTTAAAGACTTCAAAAGCTTAAAAACAGACTTTTCCCAATGCTAAAGAGACTTGATGTGGAGAATAAGCTACTGGTAGAATTTCACGTGCAATATTTATATTCAGGAACTAATGCACAGGGATGTATCGCCTCCCATCCTTATCACTAGTGACAGAACCCATAAATAGCCATTACTGATCTGTGTTACACATTCGAGGGAAGTAATGAACAGAGAAAACTAAAACATCAGTTCTCCCTCTTACATTACACTTCTTAAAATGTTAAACGAATTTCAAGTTGTGTGTTGAACAAACTTTCACAGTCAGTTATTTGATTGTAGGTTATTCTTCTTACGTTTGCCGATTTTGGAAAATCTCTGTTAGATGTAATGCTTGTCCCGACAGACAAAGAAGGTACTGGCACAATAAAATTTCGACATAAATTCCTCGATGAAGCAGATCAAAGCCTGTGTATTCCTATTATTTATTCCCCGGGATTTGTTTACCAGTCTGTGATACTGCTTATTTCATTTACATAATAAACCTGGTGTCCAACAGCTGCTTGAGACCGACACATTCCATAAATGAAACAGCTTTCTGACGTATAGCAAAGAACCCATCATTTAACCGTGCTGCCACTTCAGCGAGAAGATTGAGCATATCAAGAAGTTATACAGGAGTCCTTGGGTAATAATTATCCCCGTTGGTCACAAAAAATAATGGTAGCATAGCGCAGACTGAACGAAAACGTAGTGGCCTTTTACTATTTCTCTCTGCTCGAATGTTTTGTAGCATGCTACGTACATCGTAATTCGGAAACATGTATCAAAGACTGACTGTAGGGTACACAGCACAGCTCCATTCCTGATATTCATAGGCGCTAGATGCATGTCAACTGAATATTTTCTTATCCCGAGGCATTGATACACTTCCCTGCGAAATGTGTAAATCCATCAATTGGAAATATAACTTTAAAGTCCCACTAAAGTTAAAATAAAGGACACTATAGAAATATATATATAATCTTTGCCTGTATTTTTCAACCTATAATGCATAAAGTCATAAACTATGGGAACATATGTTCATTTAAACATTCTTAACATATACACACTGTGAAAATAGTAAATAAACTTGAAAGGAGTAGGTCCGGTAAGGGCCGATTTTGGCCTCAAATTTCAGGTTCATCTAACAAAAGATTTTGGACACTTTTTAAACACTTAAGTGTCTAATTCAATTGATTTGATTAGTTTTTGTGAAAGATTTTAACTGATTTTGTCATTAAAAACGCTCCGACTCCAGCTTAAATATGAAAAATCTATCAAATTTGGCAAAAAACGTCACTTTTCAGATGGTTTTTGTCAAAAATGAAAGTGGCCGCATCCGTGTTCATCCTCAACCTTTATATATGTTATGTATTATCATCAAATGCAACTTACATTTCAATATTATGAATGAACACGAATGCGGCCACTTTCATTTAAGACGGAAACCGTCTAAAATTTAACTAAAATGCTAAAATTGTGGAGATTTTAGTAATTTAGCATGACTTAATGATGCTAGTACCCGATATATGTACATTGTATTGTCAAAATCAGTCAGTATTTATGTAGCAGAAGCATTCTACTTTCCAATAATAAACTATAAGAAAACAATTTCACAATTTTGTAAAACCGCTATATTTTGGGGCCAAAAAGGGATCTTACTGAACCTACTCCTTTTTATGTTGTGGCCAAACTGGTTTTGAAGGTGAACACTAAATTTTCCAAAAAATCTGGAGGCTTGCGAGATAACTTTATTTGTTTTAAAATGGTATAGACGAAAACTGTGATTTTACTACTCTTTACTCAAGCATTCCCCATTCCAAACTAAAAGACAACACTGAAAGAGTTGGTATAAAAAAGAATGGCCAACGTAGATCAGACATGGGGTGAATTATATTGCAATGTAACGCATTATTTTACAATAACTTTGACAAAACCATGCATTATATTACAAGTACATGAATTTATCACAATGCATAGTCACATATGCATATTCAGTAACTGTTCCATGCATTGAATAAAGTATATTTGTAAAAACTGTATTCAATACGACTATTGCATTTCAGCATCATTGGGATTTCAAATGTTCCATCCTTCATTCCCATTCTATCAGGCCTGAATACTTTATACTAAACAGACGTTCAACCGGTGCTGAGGAGGCCGATACAGACATGTACTTCTATGCTAATTTTGATATTTATTGTCCGTTTTTTCAATACTGAAGAGGTTTGGCATAGGAGTCCTTACACTCTGTTCCAAATAACTGTGAACACAACGAATAAACCCTGTAATATGGTTTTTATGATAGTAGAGGGGCATTATACTTTCTGGATTGTGCGTCCGTTCGTTCGTCTAGCTGTCCCGCTTCAGTTTAACGTTTTAGGTCAAGGTAGTTTTTGATGAAGTTGTTCCAATCAACTTGAAACTTAGTACAGATGTTCCCTATGATATGATCTTTCTTAATTTTATGTCAAAAAAAAGTAAAATCACAAAAATACTGAACTCAAATTAGAGTTTTTTCCCCAATGTCACGGTCCACTGAACATAGAAAATGATTGTGCGAGTGGGCATCCGTGTACAGGGGACACATTGTTGTTTTTCTTGGGAGTGATTTTGGGTAGAAAACTAAAATAAAATCATCAATTTTTCTCTTTTAAGCAGGTGGGGAAATGTTATCATCATCATCTGATTTCAAAAACTCAACTGACGACACTTTATTTTTCAAACTTGAAAAAAGAGCCTCTATAATTTCAGATTTACTCCACAATAATTTAAGTCTTTTATCAAGCATTGATGCAGGTTTATAAACCTCATCATGCTCATACTGAGATAACTTTTTCGAAAGTGAGGCCATTAGAGCAGATATAAGTTTATTAATGTAATCAACAGATTGTAAATGTGCTTTCAGACCTAGTGTCACCGGCATCACCTTACTGCCAGTGATATTATTTTTCTCTTTCTGTACAAGAGGAGTTACATCTTCAAAAGGTTTTCTTAATTTTGCAATGAACACCTTTCTGTCATATGCAGAGATATTTGCACAATCTAATTTATCAAGTTTTTCCTAGGGAATTTCTAAAATCGAGCAGAATGATATACATTTGGCTTTTCCATCTAGTCGCATTAGATTCTTGAGATTATTTAAAGATATTTAGAACATACTCACCCCTTCTCGTCCAATGAAAAGTCAGTTTTTAGCCCTCTAATTTTCATAGTACATGGTTTTCCATGCACTATGAAATGCTATACATGAATGACTTTTCATGGTCAGTTAATTGTGAAAGTGAACTCTTAAGGTAGCACTACAGTCAGAATTTTCTGACTCCAATCAACAGTCTTTAAAGATTAATTTCTCCAAAACTACTCAATGGATTTTTAAAATCTTTAACTCATTTTAAAGCTGAAATATAACTCTTTCTTAATTTACATATAAATTTATTTTTGGTTTGATTAATCTCAAAATATAGCTCATTAATTGCCAAAAAAGTGGTTTTCCAACTTGGATGAAAATGGCACATTCATGTCAAATGGTAGTAAACATTTGTTTTCATCCCTTTAATCAACCATGTACAATCTCCAAAACCGTGTCTTAGATTTTTGATGTATGCCTCCAGTAAGAAGATATATTGATTTAACTGCTGGGTGCCAAACCTCATTTTACCTTTCATCTTTGGAGACCTATAAATTCATTAAGAAACAAATTATCCCAAAACTGGGACACGGTATTGTAGAAAATACACCCTTTAATCATATATATCAAAGTCAGGCCAAAGGGGTAACCCATAAAGTTTCTAGTTCCATTTTTTCCTTACAATTCTCATGAAAAAATGTTCTGAGAAATAACCTAAAAACTGAATTTCCCCGTTAGAACCCCTATTAAATCAATATAAATACAAACATTCCACTGGGATCACCCCAGGAGTGTTCTGATTCCATTACTATATCAATAGAACCACACACTTTGTGTCTTTGATGCTCTAATGCTGTAAATTTTGCATTATATGTGAACTGTCCAACACTAATTTGGTATTTGACCAACATCTGTGATGTAGTAATTGAATATAGACAAAGCTCCGCCTCTTTCCAGACAGTCTAAGATAAGAGAATAACATGATTGACCAGCTGCATATAATCAATGTTTAACATCATTATTCTCTATATATAAAGCATAATTTTCATTTGAATTTTTAAAAAGAAATAAACTTTGTCTGAAATTAGCTAGAACATTAAAAGTGTGCACCAAAAAACATGTTCATAAAAGGATCAAGACCAGCCTCTTCTTGAAAATACATTTTCCCACATGATTTTTTTAATTTAATGGAACTGAAAAATTACACATAAACTGAAAATTAGTTAGAATGCATAAAACTGTATTTAAATGAAGAAGACCAAAGAGAAGAAATTTATACAGGCAGTCAGAGGCTTTCAAAAACACTTTCCCACTATTTTTCATAAGTATTTGTTTTTCATTTTTGGTATATTTTTTCCCATTAGATTTTTTCTTTTTCTCTGTTCACTTTTTTATTCACTTCCATGTTATATAAAATAATTTTTGTTGCAAAAACATGAGATAAGACTACAATATTTATCTTGTAGTCAGGGATTAACAGCTGGACACTGGTATCAACAGATGATTGACATATTAGCCCCTCCCAAATGCCTATATATTTAGATTAATTACCATGTGCTTTTATTTACATAAGTTCATTATCAATTTACTCCCTTTTGTGATATGATAATGACTTTGGGATTTTTACAAACTGTACAGAATAGTACTTACTTCAAAATTATGTGATAAAAAAAAATATCTTCAAAAAATCATTGTTAGACTGTAGTGCTACCTTAATATAAATAGTTGCACTAACGAAGTGTTCAATCCCCTAAGACATTTTCCGTGGGAAAATAGCCTACTGGTTAAAGATGAAAGAGCAAAGATTAAAAAAATTTTTTTTTGAATTTTGCAAAATGTCATGCATTTTCTAATGGAACGCATATAAACAATAAAAAAAAAATGGTGAGGATAAATAAAATGATATTTATTTAATTTATATACCATGTATACCTTACATTTGAGGGAATTATTTTCTTTTTCTTTCAAAAATACACAATGCCAAGACTGCTGATATATAAAGCAAAGGATTGTTTTCGGAGAAACACAATACATTTAAATTTATCAATAAAAAGTAAGCATTTAATGTTGAATGTCTGAATTCAAATATTCATACAGAGAGTTTTATATTTAGGAAACAAATTTTAATTTCAAAAACGGGATTTTCATAGCATTGTGTTGCTTTTTAAAATAAAATAAATCTAAAGATATATAAGTATTACATTTTACCTGAAGCAGAAGAAAAACAATTTATCCTTCACAAACTATGTTAGTACTATTTCATTTCATCCATTGAAATGATCATTACCTATGTTTTATTTAGTTCATTGTAAAAGGTGAACTCTTATTTAGGTTTGAATATTACAATGGAAAAAGATAGTTGTGTAAGGTCACTCGAAAGTGTGAATATGTTCTAAATTGGTCAGACAATACTTGGTCATGTTTTATGAAGATTTAAGCCCTTGTCTAACCTATAAATAGTATATGACAAAAGTAATGCTACACATTACATGCAACTACTTGGGGAAATGTAATGCATTCCCATGCATTACAATTACACATTTGCATTACACCATGCTTGACGTAGTTACAAGTATCTTATCTTAGGGAGGAATAAATTCTACTTTGTAAAAGAATCGCTCTGATTCAAACGAACATTTTCTGACACTGATATTATCAAGATGCTTGAATTCTTGATTGACAACATACTTTTTGCGTTTGGAGGAAGTGTTTTTCATCAGACTGTCGGCATTCCAATGGGAACCAATTGTGCCCCTCTTCTTGTCGACTTGTTCTTAAATTATTATGCGGCTGACTTTATACAGGAACTTCTCTCACTAGATAATTCAAAATTTGGTGACCATGTTGAACGCATCTATCCCATCGACTAGAGATAAAGGATACAACAGATACAGCTAAGTCTGCCTCATATCTTGACTTACATCTAGAAATTGACAATGAGAGTCGGTTGAAAACTTAACGACAAAAGAGATGATTTCAGCTTCCCAACTGTAAACTTTCTATTTATATGTAGCAACATTCCAGCAGCGCCTGCATACGGAGTATATATCTCCCAATTTAAACGATATAATTGGGCTTGTATTTCCTATCATGATTTCCTTGATAGAAGGTTGCTGCTCAAAGCAAAGCTATTAATTCAAGAGTTCCAATTGGTGAAGTTGAAATCATCCCTTCGTTAATATTACGGACGCCATCACGAGTTGGTTGACTGTTATGGAATAACCGTTTCACAGATGATTTCGGATATGTTCCTTATGTCGTAACTACACTCCCTTCCCTTTTCACGAATGTGAGCTACCGAATCTGACTATTTACATGGTTTGTTATATGATGAGCAACACGACGATTGCCAAATGAGGAGCAGGATCTACATACCCTTCCGGGGCACCTGAGATCGATCCTAGTTTTTGGTGGGGTTCGTGTTGCTTAGTCTTTAGTTTTTTATATTGTGTTTTGTGTACTAGTACTATTATTTGTCTCTTTTTAGTCGTGGGGTTGTCAGTTTATTTTCTATCTATGAGTTTGACTGTCCATCTGGTATCTTTCGCCCCTTCTTTACCTTAGCCGTATATGGCACAACTTTTTGGAATGAAATTTGGGTCTTCAATGCTCGTGAACTTTAAACTTGTTTGGCTTTCTATCTTTTTTATCTGAGCGTCAGTAATGAGTTATGTAGACGATTGAAACGCTCGTATGGCGTATCAAATTATAAGCCTGGTACCCTTGATATCAAATAGTACATATCACCAGAAAATGTAGCATAGCACATCAGAAGGGCGTCCGAAATAATATCTGGTATGTTGATTAGACGATCTCGGGTTGTACATCAATCAAAATAAGAGGTTACACATAGAGACATCAATGCCTAATGTGAAAGAGTAAGAGTTCAAACTTCTCTGTTGAATTGTTTTCCAGAAGGCATTTGTTCAATGGTACATGCTGCGTATACTCCCGAATGAATTAGTTCAACGGTACATGCTGCGTATACTCCCGAATTAATTATTAGATCTGCCAGATACCAATCACCTCAGAGTTTCCCAATAAAGCATGCTACGGTGTGGAATCCTCCCAACCAAATGATACGACTGGAATTTAAGAGGCTGAGACCATTTGATCTTCTGTGTAATGGCATATAACTGTTGGTCATAATTCTGAATAGTAAGGGCAACAGTAGTATACCGCTGTTCAAAACTCATAAATCTATGGACAAAAAACAAAATGGCGTAACAAACTAAAACTGAGGGAAACGCATTAAATATTAGAGGAGAACAACGACACAACATTAAAATGTAACACACACAGCAACGGACTAAGCATTAGACAACATCCGATGAGAATAACCAATATAACATCAAAACCAAATACATGAATTTCGGATAGAAAAGTACCGTGACACGTCTTATAGTAATGTGAATTCACACTCAAAAATAGGAGAAAACAAACGACACAACGGAAACACAACGTAAAAATGTTACACACACAGAAACGAACTATGATATAACAATGGCCATTTTCCTGACTTGGTACAGGACATTTTTAAAGAAAAAAATGGTGGGTTGAACCTGGTTTTGTGGCGTGCCAGACCTCGCACTTTGATGGCATTGTTAAATATAACATTAAAATGACAACATAATAATACAGGACTACAATACAAATAAATAGCAGAACATATTAGGCATAGAAACACATGAATAATAGATAACAAAAGGCATCAGGTTTAAAATTCATTACGTCAAAAACGCGTGAATAGAATACTGCTCCATGGCCGACTTTCTTAGACAAATCAACACTTATTTTTATGGTACATTGTAGTATATCTAAACAGTAGCCATATCGCTTGGTTGGGGTCGACGACAATAGGTGCATATGATACTATACTGAAGTGATTTACAATACACAGATGTTTTACGGGGTTTCCTGTCCAAAAAGGAATATTTTTTTTATCTCCAGTAGTCCAAGGGTTCTCAATTGGTAAGGTATGTCTTGAGTGAAGCCGTTAAAACACCCAAGCCATGATGTTTCCTCACTTCAGGCTTCTCAACTGGGGATTTTTAGGTTCCATGTGTTCTTTTGGTTTGTCGTATTGAAGACAACTGATAGGAGCAGATGTGGCCTCTGTCAATGGAAGGGAACACACTTGGTTACGTGTGATTCTCAATTTATTCAAAGCTTCATGGGTATGAGACAAAGACTGAACAGGAAAGACCGCCCAAGCCATTGAGTGAAGCGTATCCTTACCTCCTATTGTTTCAGTATTAATATCACCTTTGTCTGCCCCTTCTTAAATAAGGTTAACCTCCCATGAATAACTCATTGAGGAACATATCTCCCATTCTCGTTCTTGTCAATCTCGTGCAAATTTTTGGTTAGTTTAGTAAGCAATGACGATACGATTTTTACGACCGGGCAAAAAATGAGGTTCATATATTTATCTTTCACGTGTAAAACAAAAATCAGCTCTGTGTTAGATGGTGCATTAAAGAAAAAAACTAACCGTCTTTTCCGAAAATGTCGATCGCTTATCGGTGTGTTTTTGTTGTTGGGATGCACAAGTACTCGGCGACGTCCATTCTGTGTTTGTGAGATATATTTGTATCCTCAGCTTTTGATGAGTTAAATCTTTTTCAATTGATTTGTATATTTCGTACATATGTTGTACTGTTACAAAACTGTTACAATTTCTTGTGCCGCCACATTTTGTATGAATTTGCCTGTCCCAAGTCAGGAGCCTGTAGTTCAGTGGTTGACGCTCGACTTGTTTAACATTTTCCCGTACCAGGCCTTTTATAGCTGACTATAAGGTGTGGGCTGTACGATGAGCTTGATTTGTTAATGCCTGCATGCCATTTGGGGACCTGTAAAGAGTTGTCGCATTGGCAATCACACCATATCTTCTTTTTTACATGTATGTTTTCCTATCAAATCTACGGAAAGTTTCGAAATATTTTGAAATTAAATAGTTTTCTAAAGATAACCAGGCAGCTTCAGTATTAAATGTGTAAGCCGTTCAGAAAAGTCTATATCGCCTACAACTGATAGTAAAATCATAATTTGGGTGTCTGGTTGGCTGTGCAAGATGTGAGTTTCATGCCTTATGAGCCGGGATAGGACCATTGCAACAACTATATTCTAAACGTATTGCTTTTAATTTTGAACTGTAATCTTAATATAATAGAATTTAATATAAATATACCCAAACTTAATTGTGAAACATTAATTTGTGAGAGAAAAGTTTTAAAATGAATTCAAGTATTATACCAACATGTTTACAATAGTACATACAATCTAAAGTACCACAAACAATTTGGTGAATAATGTTAAGTTAGTATCTGTTGTTCAACTTTGTATTTGTTTGGCTTTATAAATATTTTGATGATATGAGCGTCACTGATGAGTCTTATGTAGACGAAACGCGCGTCTGGCGTACTAAATTATAATCCTGGTACCTTTGATAACTATTGTTCCCAATTCTATTGTTGAAAATAACGCAAGTGGGAAGTATGCTAAATGTTTTGCAATATCCTCTTGTCTATTTTTTTTTTTTTCCTAGGTCCAACTCGTGCTGGTGATTCAAAACTTTAAAGATCTAAAATATACATAATTACTTAAATGACGTTGTCAGTTTATTTTTTACTTATGATAATGTCCGTGTTCGTACCTTTCGCCTCTAAATGAAATCGAGTTAACTCCCGTTGAACGATTTCTATACTTACAAAACATGTATTGAAAGTAGCGTTAAACGTAAATATGCTTTAAATATATCATTATAGTATTGGTGGCTTTTAAATAACTGTGATTGTATTTAAAGTTTGAAATAATCGATATATTATCTTTATTGTAGAAATGATATGAATGTGAGAAGTCTGATTAATAAATCTCCGATTAAATGTTAAATTGAATTGAAGCAGCTAACAATATAGTAGAACGAAATACTATCCGAAACTTCGTTGGAATGAAATTTTGAATTCTACGTTCAGGTCCTTCTCCACAGATAGTCGAGGGACAACCACAGTACCACATTTCGGCTTCTCAACTGACATTTGGTGGTACTATTCTTACTATCATATTTACTACCTACACTAAAAACCAAAATAAAAACTTAAAATATATTTTTTTTATTTTCGTTTAATAATCAGGAGATATCTAAGTACTAGTACACTTTCCGAAGTCAGGAGCCAGTAAGTCAGACGTTGTTTTTACATTGTGTCATGTCGGGGTTCTTTATAGCTTGCTTTAATCTTCGTAAGTTTGTCTTTAGTGGACAGATATTTCGTTGATAACCATACCACATCTCCTTTTTTACTGGCAGGTACCGGCATATAGCATGGTGATGGTTGGTTTGAATAAAGTGGTACCTTATTTGTGTTATCAACCCAGATCACTGAAACTTGTACATGACATTATGGAATTGTATGACTATTTTTCTCAGTAGCTAGGCTAAGAGTTTTCAACCCAGATCCCTGAAACTTCACAGAAAGATTGCACACAATAATGTTTTGTTTGAGGAATTGTTGAAGAAATGTGTTTTTTTTTTCAACTATTACAGTGGTCATTAAACGTTTACCAAATTAAAAAAAAATCTGATAACTGAAACTATAATATTCGTGCATAGCTATTAAATGCATTTATTCAAAAAACATTTATAATTAAAAAAAAATAAAAAAAAAAAAAATAATCTGGTATCATCGATTAACAAATTTTGATTGAGCTCGGTTGTAGCAATTCCTGAATACTACTTCATTTCCATAAATATTCTCACTTTCTTTTTTCTAAGTACTAGTAATACTAAGTCATCCAAGTTTTATTTCACTTTCAAATCTTATGGGTGTTTTTAGTAATATTTTTTTTTTTTTTGTTAAAATGGTTATATTTTTTATCAACGCAATAGTAATAGACGCCAATATCGAGTTTT
Organism: Mytilus galloprovincialis; assembly: GCA_037788925.1. Lineage (NCBI taxonomy): Eukaryota > Metazoa > Mollusca > Bivalvia > Mytilida > Mytilidae > Mytilus > Mytilus galloprovincialis. The sequence continues at coordinate 6,750,210 of CM075334.1, read as the reverse complement.
TTTCTTAATTATTTGACCCCAAGAGACATGCAAATTTCCTTTGTCCATATTATTTGTTCGTTGTCAACATTGTGTTATATTCTTGACCTCTTTAAAAACAAATATGTAACAATGAAGCACAAAATGGCATATAGACCAAGCATATAAACAAAACAAAAAGACAAGAATACACAAATTTACCTACAATAACATAACGACGGGAAGTATAATTACAGAGCCACGTCATATATGTATCAAAGAAATATAAAAAGGCATATAGACCAAGCACGTAGGAAAAATGAAAGATAAAAGAGGGACATGTCGCACTAACACCAAGAGGCATATAGACAAAACACATTAAAAACAAATATTAAAACTAGAAAACCCATGCATTGTACATTAGCAGACATGCAAATGTATAGACAACACTCACGTGTAAAGTATACACCCCTACGACTAGTCCGAATGTGGAAGTTCGAAAAATAAAGTTTTCAAGGAAAAGTGGTGAACACAAATACAATTGAATGGAAACGGGGTATGTGTCAAGGAGACGACTATTTTAGAGATAATGCAGATACAATGTAACTAAGTTGTATGTACAAAACGAAATGTTAGATAACGACAGGTAGAATAAAGAAAGGCTACATGTACATGTATATCCATTCGGAATACTGGATCACACTTCGGTTTTTGGTTTGATTTTTAAAGTTCAAAATAAGATTATTATAGTCTTTGCTTTAGTTTTTCCGTGTAGCTGTCTCAATCTTTATTTTCCTTTATACATGCGTGAAGATGTTTGGATTTGTGTATGTCCCCTCTCCTATATATATATATATATATAATGTATGGGGTGTTTTTTTTTGGGGGGGGGGGAGAGGTAGTTTGATAACTGTCGCATTGGTTTCTTCTTAATTCTTGGTTATTCTTGGATGATCATATGAGTACCGTCGAAGTCATATTGTATCTTAGTTTATATGAAGGTAGACATTACCACACTAAAAAAGCTACTAAAAAGGGGGAGGTAAGATAATTATGATCTATGAAATATTTAAAGCCCTAATATATTCCGACACGAGTTTAAGGTGGGAGGGTGAGTAAAATTAAGAGATATTAAATATCAAACCAAATTCCCAAAACGACAAGAGATATAAATGTATGTACAGATGTAATAGGTGATCCAGGTGTTCTCGATGCAATAATAGAACATTACAGGTCATCAGGTCATTGTACGCTGGCATGTAATTTACGTAATAATATTCAAAACATCTATGATCTATATGCTTAATCAATCAATTCTGTATAGATAGTAAAGTGAAAAATTAACATCGAATTGTCCACTGTAAGACCAATTATTCATTAAATTCATTTTCATTTTGTTTCCATCTCATTAGTCAAAATGTGTAAAAGCTTTCATCATCCTTATAGTAAATCAGAACACGCAATACTGTTTGCTTAGCAACCTCCAGCTGGACGTATTAAAGCGTCTTTGTGAAGCGTTGAAGCATCAAACATTTAACTGACCTCAACCGTGTTAATAACAGGACTTTTGAATAATTTTACACAATAATGTTTGACTTTAAAATAGAATAATCCGTTATCGATGTACATTCACCACTGAGGATCTAGATTAGGGGTCCATCATTTCTATATTCTATGATTGTTTTGGTCAATACTCAGTTGCTCAATTCTTTGTCTTTTTGTCCATTTTTCTCTGTTCTTTATCTTTTAATACCCCATTATTCTGTACTCTGTCTTGTTTGCCTATTTTTCTTCAGGACAACCTTTTATCATCAGTATTGACCCTTTCCTCTTCATTCTCTGTATACTCAATCCAGCCCCTCATCACTGTGTCCTCAAGGTCAATACAAATATTATTAAACTTCACAAAGAAATTGCTAATGAATCTTGTAATCCATGAGAGATAATTCATCCGTCTTTTCTTTCATACCTGAATAAAATTTGAAAAAGTTGTTGATAACATTTATATTTTCCCTTAAATACTGGGCGAAAAAGCCGTGTATAGAATATACAACTTATAAAAGTCTCAATAAAAAGACGAGAAAGTGACATCTTCTGGTCAGCAGCTGTAACAGATGGAACGTCACTTAAAACTTCAGATTTTGAATAATGCCATGCAATAATCTCGTTCTTTGAGTATCTTTATTTTTTAATTCATTTTTATTTCATTAGAGATCACGCAAGGAATAAAGAAACTGTCAACTACGATCTGTCATGGGTCACTATATTGAATTTTCATGATAGAGCGTTTAGCATGATTTGTTTAATCAGTTGGTCATTTTAAATAGCATTTATTATTGAGTCATAGCATTGAGTTTCTATCTTTTTATTTGGGTTAGTTTGTATAGAGTGTGTCCATGTACATGCTTGCAGGAAATAGGTGCACTCATATATTACATAATGTTAAGTTCTACAACAGAGGTGTTTAACTACTATGACTGCCAGTGAGGGTCGACAATCTTACTTTACGACGCACTTTTTTTCTTGGTACTGCACAGCAAATTTTGATAGTTTGTATATACAAAACGTATGTACGTTAGATATTTACAAATTGTATAAGCAATGATAAGGTGAAGATAACACCAAGAAGACATAGAGTTACCAGAGGGACATTCAAACATATATATATAAGTCAGGAACCTGTTATTAAGTGGCTGTCGTTTGTTGGTGTGGTTCATAAGTGTTTCTCGCTTCTTTTTTTATGTAGATAAGACTTATTTTTCTGTTTGAATGGTTTTCACTAGTAATTTGTCGGGCCCTAATTAGCTTGCTGTTTAGTGTGAACCGATGCTCCTTGTTGAGGGTCCTATAATGGTTTATTTTACAAATTGTGACTTGGATGGAGAGTTGTCTAATTGGCACTCATATCACAGCTTCCTATATATATATAAACAACGCCATGGCGAAATAAAAAACAAGACCATGCAGCATACAAACAATAGTACACAAAACACAACACTAAGCAACACGAACCACAACATAATTTATCTTTATCATTTATGCAATTTTACAGAACAAACAACTTTTAATTAGAACTATTCTAAAAAAAAAAATTACCACCCCTTGCCTATAAAATGGTTGGTACCTGAAAAAATCATTTGGCAAATGATATATTAATCATATTCAGCTGTAGTTTAATTACGACCTGGTGACCGTAAATGACCAAATCAATGACCTCACGTAACCTTGATGTTGATGTAAACAAATACCATCAGTTACCACTAACCATGTCCGATCGGCAGGTGTAAAAGGTCTTATTGATTACCTTTACAGCGTCTTACGTAGACTTAATGACTAGCTCTCCCCTGTTTTGGCTTTTTGGTCATCGTTGCATTTCAATAATATTACATAAAAAGTACAGGAATATTGTATTTTTGTTATCATTTTCTCAGTAAAATTGTGTTGTTTTCCTCTTGAACCAGTGTTTAAAAGCAAGAACTACATGGAGATCGTATATCGAACTTTTTTTACCGCGTTTCTATGATTTTAAAAGTTTTGATTCTTTTTACTTCATGTTTCAAGTAAAGTTGTGACATTTTTATGTCCGAGGAAGGGTATGATTGTAATAAAAATCTAACGTGTTGGGGAACATATTTGTGTTTAAAAAAAAATCTAATTACGAATTTAAATCGACAGTTTGTCTTTTTAAACGATATGGCACTTATCTGTGAAGTTTGCCACTGAAAAATATAGAATTCCGTCACCCAGTGGATATGTGTTTCTAGTTGTGTTTTCCAGGTGATTGTGGTGATCGGTCAAGCTAAAGTGGCAACGCTTATAAATACTAAATTTTCTGAACATAATCAGCAATAAAAAAAAATAAGGAGAGGTGGTGTCAATGCCAATGAGCTAACTATCCACCAGAGTTCAAATAAAGTGGATATAAGAAATTATAGGCCACCGTACGACATTCAACACTGAAAAATTCCATACCCTATAGTTAGTTAGCACATAATTACCTGTCTGTTAGGTCACTTAAAATAAAATTGACAATTAATTTTATAAATTTGGCGCGTTCGATTCGCGTTTCTATATTAGCAATCATGAGGAACGCTCAAATCAAAATTTCTAAAGCAATAGATGTATAAGTACTTGAGAACGTGAAAACTAGATGACCAAACGGCATGTCAAAAGAAAACTCAAATCAAGTTAACAACTAGGGTATACTTTTTTTTCAAAACCTCAATAACTTGTATACCTTCGGAACTGTCTTTGTGTACAAAAACGGTTTGTGACATTACTTATGGGGACTCGATATGGTGTACATATTAAGTAATAATTTGCAAAATAAACGGTGAACAAAGGTAAAGACTAAAGAAAAAGGCCAAATTGTTAAGGAAATAGAATAGCGGGATGCTAAAATACTAAAATTGGTGAATAAATATGAAGAACAGATAATATTGAACAAGAGTATAATGGAGGGGGTGGGGGCTAAAATGTAGAGAATAATGGCGAAAAAGCAAGGAAAATAATCACATTATTTGAATTGACTCTTTTATAAATGAGTATTTTCTCAAACTTACACGAAATTAGTATCTACAAAGAAATCACTGAAGATAGACTTATAGGGTTCGTGTTGCTTATTCTAGAGTTTTCTATGTTGTATCATGTGTACTATTAATTGTTTGTTTGTCACGTTGTCTTTTTCATTTTTAGCCATGGCGTTGTCAGTTTATTTTCGATTTATGAGTTTGACTGTCACTCTGGTATCTTTCGTCCCTCTTTTATGATGTTTCTCATTGTCGAAGCCGTACGGTTGCCTATAATTGCTTACATTCCCTTTATTTAATTTTTGGTGGATAGTTGTCGCTTTGGCGATCATTCCTCATCTCCTAATTTTCATTTTTTGTTTATATATAACCATCAGCAGTTATCAGTATTTAGATAGGAGTAATTATATAGACCACGTAATATAAGACAGTTTCGTCATACTAATAATTTACACTTGTGATCAATCACTGTTTCAAGGAAGATGGTTTTAGAATTAACTTGTATATTTCAGAGATCGCTGACCTATCGAATGGCCTTACAACACAGCTAGATATGACCGACCATTGGAAGTGTAAAAATCTTGAAAAATCATTATTTTTCATATTATGGATTAGGTAACATGTGGCGAAAGAATCGTTCTAAGTATAAATCTTATTATTAAGTAGTAAAAGTCAGACATAAACTCATTTTTAACCTCAGATTTTTTCAGAATCATAACTGGACATTTACCTCTTTTTTTCTGCAATCAATTAAAAACACACATATTTTAACCCCATATTTTAAGATTAACAAATAACAAAATTCATTGATTATATTCATTATATATATGTACCTCCCGGAATGACTTGGTCATAACATTTATGTATATGTGTAGATATAGTTTTTTTCTCCAAGTGATATATTCTTCTATGTAATTTATTCCTGTCTGCTGTACATTTATACTTTAATGGATAAAAAACGGCTCTCTTAAATATGTCTCGAGCATATGTTTTCAATTCATAGTATAAGGCTAGCCAAAAAAATCAGTTGAAACCAATTGAGGAAAAAAGTTGCAGAAATGATAAAGGTTTGTCAAGCCTTTTAAAACAGGGAGAATAACACATCAGAAAGTTATTTACTTGACCCTGTTGTATGACGCTATTTCTGACCTAACCCTGAGGTAAAATGAGGCCGAAATGCTACTACTACTTGAATTTGTTCTTGAGTAATAAAATTTTGTCTATTTCTGCATTCTGCTGTAACTATACTGTTGAAACTATAAGACTACTACTAGCTGAAAACTTCAAATTTACAGTATGCGTATCATCGTGTATTGGAGATTGTTGGATACTTTTGGGCGTTGTGCCGTTTTTGTCTAAATTTAAATGTCTAGCATGAGCCTTCTCATGGGGTTTTGATTATGTGATTACTCGGCCGTTTCATATTGATTATTTGATTCCAGACCAAATATTTCATGATTATTTGATTATTAGATAATATAGAACTGTATTTTTTATTATTTGATTATCTTTTTTAAAAATATTGATGATTATATGATTACATTGCCAAACAATTTGTGATTATGTGATTACATTGCCAAACAATTTGTGATTATGTGATTACATTGACAAACAATTTGTGATTATGTGATTACATTGACAAATAATTTGTGATTATGTGATTACATTGGCAAACAGTTTGTGATTATGTGATTACATTGGCAAACAATTTGTGATTATGTGATTACATTGGCAAACAGTATGTGATTATGTGATTATATTGGCAAACAATTTGTGATTATTGTGATTACTTAGACTTAGGGCCTCTAGCATTTTGAGAGTGTATGTTTCTGTAATATACGCCGTTTCTATAGGACTACTTAAATTACGAAAGCTTTTTCTAAATATTTCTTTTATAGACATAATTTTCCTCACATTTTTAAAATTAATTATTTGTACATAATTTCGATCTACATCTAAAATATTGACGGCATAATGTTTTTCTGGAATTCAAATTTAAAACCAATTTCATTGTGCTCCCTTTTTATTTTTCATAGGTGTGTTTTCTTCGAATTTCCAAGTTAATGTGTAGGTCATAGGCGATGGAGGGAATGATATTGAAGCCTATGCATCCCGCATACACCTAAACACCCCTTATAGTGTCAGGCAACACATTTATTGGATATAAAGAAATCTCAATAGTTCATGTATGTGCGTTTTCATCTCTGCTGCTATTGCACTTGTAGTGATTATATGCTTGCTCCCTTTACGCCCACTGAAACTTATCTGCCGCCACCATCATAAGGGAGCAACCATTTAACTTCAAAAGGGGAAGTCAGAATATTTTTTTTAGTTTTTCTACGCTATCGATCAAATCATTTATTTTTTTAGAGTTTAACACTGCGGTAGGCGGGAAATCTGCAATCAGAAAACAAAATTGTGTCATCTGCTTGACCAGAATATCTATTTGCATCAAATTGGGGATCAGAATATTTTTTAAAGAAAAAAAAACATATCCCCCTTTTTGAAGTTAGATGGTTTTTCCCTAATGTGAAGTTGAAACTTCCAGAGTTTTTTAATTTAAGAGACATACGAACGATATTTCTATTGTTGTAAATATGAGTTGTCGTTGATATGCTGATACAAAGTAATGTTAGTTCAGGAACTTAAATTGTTAACCTAGCTGTTTTCAGTCGCAACTGTATGTATTGCTATGTTCTGGGAGTTGCTTTTAATCTACTAACAGCAAAACGATCAGCAATACTAGATCTACAAACATGCAAATTTGACTGTACTTACAAATAATTTAATTTTGGATGTAACGCGTCTTCTGATTGGCTGACGTTATTTTGTTATGAGCCCATAGACATAATTTAGTCATGTGACCGTGACGTCATCAACGTTTTTTCATGGTTTTCTACGGTTTAAAATGGAATTTAGAATTAAATTATAAGAAATAATATTTTTTTTTGTCTATTCGAAATAACATAAAAAATGTGGTGCACACTGTTAAATAACCCGCTACGCGCGTTATTCCGTGTGCACCAAATTTTTTATGTTAGTTCTTCATAGGCAGAAAAAATATTACAGTCATTCCTTAAATAAATTTATTTATTATGTAAGAAACCCCTCTTATATGACTATTGTAATTTCTACTAATAGTAATATTTCTACTCTATCTTAAAACGACAATATATGAATAGAAACTACAAACACAGAAAAAAATCATCACCAATACAATGAACATAGCTTTCACCCCTTGGGGTTGTTCATGCACAAGGGAAAAAACAAGAACGTAGAAATCCAGGAAACATTATCTGAGGTCAACTTTGGATAAATAGTTGGTAAGTTTTTATCAAACAAGTTACACTGGTTTATCTTCAGAGAAATAACCAAAATATGTGTTCTGAAATAAATCATGCCAAATTATTAACTTCTATCCTCGTGTATTAAAAGTCCAAACACAGCGGCGATAACCAACGCACTATAAACATGTTTGTGAGTACTAATATACTGGTCCTTACATATCAGATATCAGATAGGTTAACGACTCGCAACAAGGGGTTTTCTGGGTTTAAAATGGCATACATATGTCACTGAACGTTGAATATATCTCCGGATTTCGACAAAGGCCTTCAGGGACATTTTGGGTAAAGGTCAATTTACTATGAAAATTTACAAACGATAGCCATTGGAATTCCAAAATGACTTCTCTTGTAAACGTATATTACCTACCTCCACTTTATTTGACCTTTGGCGGATATTTGTCTAATTGACAAGCGTACCTAGTTTATTTGTTTTTATGTGTATAGTTCTAAGTTAGGCCAATGTTTGATGAGGATGGAATATTTTTATAAATATATATGTAAACCATGAGTAGATACTAAACAGGCAATCAAAAACCAAAATAAGAAAGACACAACATTGAAATCAGTAAGACAACTATGCAAGATTCAACAGAGGGACAGGTACCTAAAACATGTGGCGAGTCGAAACATGTTGGGGTCCATGAACCATTTCCAAAATTTGAGACAGTGGCATAACAGCACAACATTAGAACTAACGGGAAACTCAATTGGAAATGGTGTGATTCATCAGATCGACAAAAAGCACTATCAAAGCCGACAGACAAAAAGTACAAATCTAAGACTATTCGCAGTTACTTGACCCAGTAGCCAATTATAACTAATAGATAAATCATGTTCTTCAGACTAAAATATCAATCAGTACACATCCAACAGATTAAGTGTAAGAGATCAGTCTTGAAAAGAATGACCTCTTGCAATGCCACGATTTAGTACATACATGTATTGACATCATGAATGACTAATCCTTTTCATAACTGTATTTAGCTATATATTACGAAATTGCTTATCTGTCCTTCAACTTTGGTCTACGGTGGTTATTATTCCTTTTGCAATCAAAACTTTTTAATCTGGGAAAATCTCTAGATTAAAGAATTTACAACAAAATCACATTTAATTTCTAAATAAGCAAAACTTGATAAAGAATAGCCCGACTATTCACAGTAAATGAATGTAAAAGAAAGAAAGATCACTATGACCGAAAGAAAACAAAACGACAAAATATTATTTTAACTTTTAGTTTCTTGTGTACAATTTGGAGTTTAGTATGGCGTTCATTATCACTGAACTAGTATATAATTGTTTAGGGGCCAGCTGAAGGACGCCTCCGGGTGCGGGAATTTCTCGTTGCATTGAAGACCTGTTGGTGACCTTCTGCTGTTGTCTGCTCTATGGTCGGGTTGTTGTCTCTTTGGCACATTCCCCATTTCCATTCTCAATTTTAAAAGTTTAGTAAACACCACACAGAAAAGAACTGCAGATTTAGCAAGATGAACCCAAAATACCGTGGGTAAAGCACCCGAACATTTAGAAGTTGATGCTGTAAAGTAAAACTAGTGTATGATAGGATATGTTATCAGTTGTTAGCATTTAAAAGGTCATATGATCTGATACCATTAATCTGAAAAATCTTAAAATCGTGAAACGTATTTTGAAATCGTGATAAAATGCCATTTATTGAAAAATTGAAAAGAACATTTCAAGAAAGTTTGACTCACAAGAGGTACTCTTGTAGTAACAGCTTCAAATGATTATACCTTTTATATGCTACCTTCGGAAATACACTGAAAAAAATTAATATTTATTTTTTAAATATACAATGCACACGACAGTCCCTGAAATTGTCCTCACCAGGTTCAAGTATTTTTCAATCGTTTGAATTGTTTTACATTTGTTATTTCGAGGCCTTTCAAAGCTGACAATGTCGTTTGGGTTTGGCTCATTGTTGAAGGCCGTATGATGGCCTAAATAGTTGTTATTTCTATGTCATTTGGTCTCTGGTGGACAGTTTTATCATTTGCAATCATACCACATATTATACTTACTTTTTTTAAATAATGAATTATCAAATCATATCAGGCTTGCTTTTGCAATTCAATAGGTTTGGGTCTTTTTAATGATCGATATACATTTTTTTGTATCGGGTTTCTACATGTTCTAATGTTGAATTCTTTCTTAAGGTGGTACCTAACACTACAGGGAGATAACTCTGTAAAATCAGCTAAACGTTTTGAATACGTTGTGTTGTTAAGGGAATATTAAGCTTCTCAATGATCAAAATAAGGGTTTATCAAACTGCTATATAACCAGTGTAATTTTTCTGATAAAACGGTTGGTTCAAATTTTTGAAATTTTTATATTTTTGTAAAAAGGTCAAAGTAAATACTTTGTCAAAATTTTAAGAAAATTTAAAGAGCAAAATTAATTTTAGTTAAAGTGTTAAGTACCACCTTAAGCCAATACTTGTAACAGTACGCGACATTGTTCCCTCCAAGACAAGCTTCCAAAGGAGGAACACAGTTTATGCATTGTTTTAGAAGGCATTATCTCTTTCAACCACTTATGTTTAACGTACGGGAAAATCGATGGTAGTACTAGTTTGAATTAATATATGCCGATAGAAATGTGGCGGAGCTCTTTGCTTCTACATGATACGACAAGCTACATATAACTGATTGATCGATTGATTGGTGGATGGATTATTGGGGTTTATCAGGGTGGCTAGTTTTAATTGGTTAGGGAAGGCGGATAGAATCGCCGATATTTGACCTCACAACCTCAGATTTGACAGGCTAGTGAAACATACAGTAGATGAACTATTTGGACCACTATAAAAATCATTGAAACAAAAACTTAAACTCATCTAGAGAGAACAGTCGAGATATCTGATTCACGTACTAATCTAATTCCATCACTTTTGAGGTCACTGTACCATGTCAGACTACTGAAATTCAGAATTTTTGAACACTTTTTTATTATTGCCAGTATTAAGCAATCGACAAAAGGGATTATGAGTTAATATTATTTTAGAAAATATAACAGAAGAACGTGCAGAATTTTTTTTTTCTTTCTTATTTCGGAAATATGCTATACATACAAATTATGCTAGAAAAAATCATTTGCGAGGTTCTTTTTAATTTTGAGAAAACTATAGTACTGTCGCAATTTTCGCAACAATAAATACATCGTTTATTATTTTTGACCTTGTGCTGTTGTGTCGATCGTTGTTTTGTCTTTTTACGTCTGTTCTCTCAGATGAATCGGGTGTTCGTGCATCTTTTACAGTCCAATATTTTCGAAAATTCCTGTTTTCGTTCGTATGCATTCTTCAACCATAAAGACGCGAACATGCAATGACTGAATGACAGAGTTAAAACGATATAATCTTGATGAAAGTATAAATAATTTCAGGTTATCCAAAGTCGTTAACTATCTTATTTAAAACTTGTATCCTAAATATAATTTTGTTAAATATTCATTATAGTAATGCGCTGAATGGTGAATATAGATAAGATAAAACAATGCCAAATGAAACAAAAAATTTATGTGTGAAAAAAAATATAATTTTATTTATTTAAACATAATAGTTACAAACTAAAACCTTCAAAGTATTTCAATATGTACATATCGACTTATTGTTTCTTCTCTATTACTGTTTCTTCATACATGATTTCAGTGCTTTCATTTCATTTGTCCATTTTTGTTCTGAATCCTTGAGAGAACTCTTCATTTTGTTACCCACTGATTTTATATATATCTTATCGTCTTCTTTTTCTTTCTTTGCTTTTCGTTTGTTATCCTTTAGCAGTTGTTTTCTGTATTTCTTTTCATTCTTTAGAAGTATTTTTCTGTGTTTTTCATCCTAAAATAATAATTGTATTAATTCATTTAAGATTAGCTTTTGTGATAATGTAGAAAGGAATATTAAAATAGCGACGTATTGCTATAAAAAGCTTATATTGCATAGATAAAAGTATACGTCAATCGGACAGCAACCCATCGACACAAAAATTTAAAAAAAAAAACACAAGAAATTGTTTTAATTTAGTCGTTTTGCAACAGTTTTTAGAACAATTTCATAACGAAAAGTTTCGTTATAAACAGATCCGATCATCAATTAGATTCAAGGAATTTTTTAAGACAAAAAATCAAATGAAGTGCATTGATCAGCGTTCTTTCTTTTGCATCAACAAGAACAGTAAGTGAGTCGCCTATAACTTTACGACATTCCTTCCATTTAAAAAGAGGGTGGACGGTTTAACCGTTTGTGATAAGATCGTCTGCAGAAAAAGCTGCAGTGAGAAAAAAAGAGTTCGCTGCATGATAACTTTACGACATTCCTTCCAATTAATTTAAAAAGGTGGACGGTATAACCGTTTGGTCTTGGGCAGTGATAAGATACTGCAGTAAGAACAAATGAGGTCACTGCATGATAACTTTCCGACATTCCTTCTAATTAATTGGAGAAGATGGAAAATATAACTTTCAGGGCTGGACAATAATATGGTACTAGTACTATGTATTAACATGACGACAAGGATCAGGACTTAACCTTAAATTTGATTTGTTTATGAATTTTGTTTCTTTTGACTTACTTGTTGAAGTCCATCTTTCTTGGTTTCTCTTTTATTCAATTCTAAAATGTGAAAATAGCTCAGACTAATCATTTTGCATTATACACGTGTTTCTAGATGATCCAAAGATCTAAAACAAAATGTCTCAGTATAAAATTGTGGAGCTATATGATCAAATGATTACGCGAAACATTAGCAAACAGATATAACGAAGTTGGTCAGAACGAAGTCTGATTTCCATCCGGCACAATTCTAGCTGAACGGTTCATAATAATCTAAAGCCATCCATGTTTATTCATCATAGGCTGTCCAGCTTAAGAAAAGTTGACATTTGACAATAACATGTGTTGCAAAACACATAATATGACAATAAAAATAAAATATCAAAAATACCGAACTTCAACGAAAATTCAAACTGAAATTCCCTGATCAAATGACAAAATCATAAAGCTCAAACACATCAAACAAAAGGAACAGTCATATTTCTGACTTGATACAGTCATTTCATGACAGTATTCTTTCAGGGCCGTAACTACATTGAGGCAAATGAGGCAAATGCCTCATGTTAGAAATTAAAAAAAAAAAAAAAATGAAACAAAAGATTGACTTCATATCAAATTGTTTTCACGGAAGTGTCTTGCAAGAGGCAAGTTCTCTTCACTCTCTGGTGTCGCCCCTGCATGTTTTGCGTGATTATGTTTCTATTCTACTTTTAGTTTTCAGAGTTGATGGTCTATTGTTTGTACTTCTGTGTCCCGGGTTTGTCTTTTGTTCATTTATTATCCAACTTTATGACTATAGTCTGAGTGTTGATTTTCATTTGTAAACGTGTGGTTTTGCAATGTTGCATGTCCACCGATGTCCAGACATTGCGCGAGAAAATTTTAAGAATATACGATGCTACTGGACACAGAAAAAAAGTCGTTTCTGCATGGAGAATTGAACTTGATATTAAGGAATCCAAAACTGGCTGTTTTTGGTAGATAAAACTAAATAGCTGAAATGGTTTACATTAAAGTAAACTAGGTCACCAATTTCCCGGTATCAAGACGTGTTCAGATCTTAAACAGAAAATAAAGGAATATGGAGTAAACGTGCACTGGACCCAATTGCACACAAAGTCAATACATAGAAAAAATACAAATGATCAATGGTCAAAGTATTTCTTCCTGTTCTTCATCTTGATAGTTGCTCGAGGGTCTTCAACAGTAAAAAAAAAATCATAAATACCGTAAAACAAGGTCAAGATGGTCCCTAGTGTCGACTTAAGCAGTACTAGTACTTAAAGTATAATACTGCACTGTCACTATATTTAAATCTAGTCAAAAAAAATCACCAAAAAAAAAAGTCGAGGCACAATACAAGACAAGAACAGACGGACATATCGCAATCCGGTATTAATGATTATGAGTGAGAATTACGATTTTTGCCTTATCCTACATATCGGTCTTTTAATGTTTTCCCTAAAACCTAAAAGTCTAAAATTACAATGATTCTATGTGATTGCTTATAGACAGAATATTGTCATAAAAAATTGCTAAAAATTAATTGCGTTTCAATGTAAATAAACACATCATAGATACCAGGACTAAATTTTGTATATACGCCAGACGAGCGTTTCGTCTACAAAAAGACTCATCAGTGAAGCTCGAATCCAAAAAAGTCAAAAAGGCCAAATAAAGTACAAAGTTGAAGAGAAAGTCCGGGAAACGTTCAGAATGAACGATTTTGTGTTATTTTTCTCAGAGCTTCTTGAAGCTTTGAGCGGCCCCAAGACCCCTCCCCAAAATGTTTTCGCCTCGCTACGCTCGGCGAAAATAGATTTTGCCTCACTTTTAAAAGAGGCTAGTTACGGCCCTGTCTTTTAAAAAAAATATGTTTTAAATTAACTTTTTTTCCCATTTACCTTTCTCGAATTCTTTGCTCTCTTTGATATCGATCTCTAGTTTTCTTTGTCGTTTTCTGATATCTAATTCTAGCTTCTTTTCGTGTTCTTTTAGTTCCTTTTTCAGTTCTGCGATTCTCTTTTGTATGTCTTTGATATGTTGCTTCATCTTTCCAGCAACAACTTTCTCATATCCTCTGACAAGCTTGTTTTCGTTCTTTTCTGTTTCTCTATCCATTGCTTTCTCCATTTTATCTCTTTTCCTCTGTTCTTCTGTCTTCTCGGTGTCAAAGTCATGATTGAGCTCATTCTAAAAGTATATTTCAATATATTGTTTGAAAAGCTCGGTCACATAAAAGCTAGTTCGTTCTTTATTTTGACAAGTGTCAAAATTAAGATGCAACTATGGTCAGTAATATGTAAAAAAAAAAAAACAACCACACTCACAAACCAGATAACGACTGTAGGGAAAATAGATAAGGGACAGATTCCTCGTGTTATTCAGCGACTTTCTATACTATACTAGAAATCCACTGTGTAATGATACTTGTACGAAGTAGCCAACATTCTATATCTTATAGTTGAACTTTGATAAAATTGTTAAAGAAAGCAATCGGGTCTTTAGAATAAATTAAAATAATCGAATAAAGAAATTAGCGAGCGATATTACAGAAACGACAGATACTTGAGAAAGCTACTAAAAAAATTGAAATCGAGATGTGTTCTAAAGACAAGTATTATAGAAAGCCACTACAAAATCAGAAAGCGAGATATATAATAAAGACATATACTATATATATATAAAATTAAACAAAACGTCAGCATTGTCTTTTGATGTGCAATGTACCTTCTTAATGTATCCGATGATGTTCCCCACTGAGTTTCTGATTACTACGCAATCTGCTTGGTTCCCACCAGACGCTGACGCTGTACCTTCGAAAAAATCAAGCAAAATCAGTTGAAATGTTGTAGCATCTAGTACTAGTCTGCGAGTTTTATAGGGCCAAATAAAAATATATGTAAGGTTCCAGTGACCCTACCTTCCCTACTTTTTCGTCTTGAAATTAGCCTTCCCTAAAGATTTTATCGTCATTTTTCATTAAGCACTGTTAAAGTCAGAATGATGCTCTCATAGACTCAATGTAAAAAAAAACAACATAAAATTAAAAAAATCCCAACCTACCTACCCTAACTGTTTTTCAGATGTAACTGGAACCACACATACTATTTTATTTGGCCTAATATGAGTGTCGTCTTGCATGTGAGTATCCGAATGGTCATTTCTTTATTTCGTCAGATTAAGTCACTATTATATGCATGCAAATGGAAGACATTTCTAGACTTTTTAAAGTTAATTGCCAGATATTAAAGATGTACTTGCATCCATGGGTGAAATTTTAAAAAATGTTGTATTTAGATTTGAAACTAAAAGTCAGAAGAGCATTTGTTAGGGAACAAAATGAGCTCAAAAATATTGATAGGAAATGGAGCTCCTATTCGATTTTTTTTTTTAGAAATTGTAGGAAAAAAGGCTGCCTCGGACTTTTACATTACATTCGCATTTGTATTATTTGAGTTTCAAATGGAAAAATGAAATCTAAAATTTTAAATTTTGGAAATGACTTTTTTTTACCTATTGAAGTCTAACATGAAAAGAAAAAAATTGTGGGTGTTATGGGGCCAAATAATTTACCCTGTACCGTAGGGGGAGAAAGCCAAGGAGTCATGAACATCTGACCTTAGCACATCCTTAACGTTTTCAAATTTCGTAAGTTTGTCAGTTATTTCTGTTATACCAGTTGAGGTTTGCTTCGTATTTTTCTTTAAGTTAGAACTGAAAAGGTTCCGAAGTCTGAATTCCTTGGGTTCTATAATTGTAGATAATTACCTGATATGGTTGTTAGGTCTTCAATGTTAGCTGTTGTTTTCTTGTTTACCCCGAATCCTGTCCATCCTTCCAAACCAGTTATGATTTTTGAATCACACAGCATGATAGCTTCTTAATTATAGAAAAACTGTATAATATTGTCCCCTATCAATTTAAAAAAATCTTTGATTAGAATATGATATTGAAAACGTTAGGAAAATAACATGCATCTAATAATTGATTTATCTAAAATGTACATAATCTAACCTTCCAAAAATATCCAAAATGGAGAATTCTAAATGTTTTTCTCAATAATGTTTTTTTTCATTGTTGAAGGCCATATGTTGCATATCATTGCTTACATACATTTCATTTGAATTTTGGTGGACAGTTGTCTCATTGGCAATCATACAACATCTCCTTATTTTTATAGAACACTTTTTTTAATTTGTGTTGTGTCCTATGTGCTTTTTAAAAGCCATTCATCGCACGGTACAACTCAACCTCAAATATTTTAAAGCCAATAAAAAAATGATGAAAGGTATGATCAAAACGGACATATAACGAATATCAAATAAATCGTCTAAACTTGGCTGATTGAGATGGCCCTTTCATTGTAAATTATTTCCAAATACTAGTTTCAACGAGTTTTAATTTCAGTTGATGCGTCCGAAGCGCCCAGAACCTGTCGAAACACTACCTAGGAGTCTACCTCCGTTTTTGGAAGAAGAACTCAAAAATGAAAGCAATGTATATGTTTAAATACGTGTTGTGCTATTTTGCAATAAAAGGGTTGACATTTATATATATAAAAAAATTTCTTCTCCCATTTCCATTGTTATTTTCCTTTCTACATGAAACTTATTCATTCTTAGATCGAAACTTTCTTATTATGATATCTTGATTTAAAATTATAATACCATTCGCTCATTTTTTTAGACAGTGTAAATTTCATTGATTTGACGTATTATATCCAATTTTCAGCCATTTCTTTCGAATGAATAAAGCATTGGACGGAAATAAGAAGCAAAAATACTCACAAACTTTTCTATTTTACTATTCAGCTTAAATCGATTAGATCTGTATACTTCTAACAAAAAATCCAGCCTCTATGTTTCGACGATGAATCTTCGATAATGTGTTGGCATTGGTGTATCTATGACGTCGCTTTGTTGTTATCGGCATCGTAGCATGTTCACGTTACTTTTTGGTGGTCCAGACATTATCAAAAGCGTAACGGGTCAAGACATTTGGGCATTACTACCAATCATTTCTTTCAAACAAACCGCAACGTAATGCTTCACAAGTTTGACGGGTAGAGAAATTGCCTACATACACAGCTTTTAAAGATACAGTTGACTATTGCTTGCTTAAACTTTAACCTGAAACGGGACAGACGGGAGAACGTACAGACGCACGGAGGCACAGACCAGCAAACATAATGCCCATAAATGGGGCATAAAAAGTTTCTGTGCCGTCCGTCATTGATTAAAAGATATTCTCCTATCTCTACTTTGCTGGACTTGAAAACCCGTCATCGATTTGAATTATACATGTACGCAAAAGAAGAAAATGAGCGGACCCCTTTCTATGGTCTACTGACATAAACACCAAAAAAAATAGTTTGCTGTGAAGGCTTCAACTTTGTTGTTAATTATCTGTCTTGTTCTAGACAATTGAAAACCAAGTATTTCGAAAACATATATGTGTAATCAACGGAGATAATAAAATATAAATTTACATGTATTGTATGAATAAAATGAGATGAGGGTGTGTATTAAGACATATAAACCAAACGACAAAAATAACCAGAGCCGTGGTGTAGTGATTAGTGCGTCGGACTACTAACACACAGGTTCCTGGTTCGATTCCCGTTCAAGGATGAAAATTTTAGGGACTGAATTTTCGGCTCTCCCTTGACACCAATTGCGAGTATGGTCTTGAGGAAACGATGATAGTCCGTCGGAAGGGGGCGATAAATGGCTGACCCGTGTTAAGAGAGAGCCATATCTCTTG
This sequence comes from Mytilus galloprovincialis, assembly GCA_037788925.1. NCBI lineage: Eukaryota > Metazoa > Mollusca > Bivalvia > Mytilida > Mytilidae > Mytilus > Mytilus galloprovincialis. Next base: position 6,732,037 of record CM075334.1, on the reverse strand, counting down.
CGCGTAAAAGACACCCTTGTAGATTTGTCGGACAAATATTTTATTTTTTCAACTTTAAAAAAACACACATTGTTTTGCGAAAAACATCTTTTTGTTAAGGTTGATTTTATCATGATTCTACTATTTTTCAATGGAAGACAAATTTATCATTTGTTTCACTTCCCTTCGAAAACAACTTTTTCAGGAACTTTGAAAAAAGTTTACATGTAAGGGGTAGCAATATGCGTTCGACAGTGTATTTAATTCATTAGGAGCGTATAGATATGTCTGTTTTAGTCGGAATCATGTATATAAGAGATTGAAAAATGTGGTATGAGTGCCAATGAGACAACTATTCATCTAAGTAACAATTTGTAAAAGTAAACCATTGTAGGTCAAAGTAAGGTCTTCAACACTGAGCCTTGGCTCACACCGAACAGCAAGTTATAAAGGATCCGAACATTGACTTGTGTAAAACCATTGAAACAGGAAAACCAACGGTCTGATCAATAAAAAAAAACGAGAAACGAGAAACACTTATGAACCACATAAACAAACAACAACCACTGACCATCAAGTTCCTGACTTAAGACAGGTACAAAACAAATGCAGCCGGTTGAAACGTTGTTTATATCAATTTTGATAGTGAAATTTCTCATTTTCGGTGATTTCTTACGTTTAGATGGTCACTGAATTTTGTTTGTTACAAAATCTGAACTAATATGGTACATGGGAGACAAATAACTATGCAATTCAAATATATATATATCTTATCTATGTTTATGCAAAACAAAACAAAAATGAAAATTATGGGAATGACCCTCCTGCTTTATGAAATACACATTTTGTAGTTGTGTTATACTTTATAGGGGTTCATACTATACTCGTTTTTTCTCCTCTACTGCATGGTGCCGACCTAGCCCCTTCATATTGGCTTTTCTAATCTATACTTAATTTCATAAGCTGAAAACCATATCGGGCGAAAAATACTTTGAAAAGGAGGTCATCAAATATTTAAAAAGAAATATTATTTTCGCTGGTCGATTCTTTTCTTCTTACCTTCTTAGTTAACTTTAAATTTAAAAATTATTTTTACTTATATCCACCGGCATATAAACAATATTGTTCTGAAAAGTGGTGGATAGCAGAAACATAGTTTGTCAGGTTTCATCTTCAAGATAGGAAAGCGACGCATATTCCGAACCCTTTCAATACCGTTTCGCGGCAAACGACCTATCAGAAAAAGTCTATTAAACATATATAGTTGCTTTCGACAATTTATGTTACGAATTCCTTTTAAAGGCTAAATACGGTAACTTCTGTGTCACTCTAATGGCGTTTTCGAAAATGGTTCTTAAGCCGTATACTTAAATGTGCAACTATCACAGCTTCATATGGGTTTGTTACAACATTGTTTCGTTTTTCTGAACTTGTAGACTTTTGATAACATGAAATGTCAGGCAAAGATGACTCAAAACTGTGTTTTTTCAGTTTTAATGATAGATCGCGTCTTTCTGGTTTCTATTAAAAGAATGGATGAAAATAGTAAGATTAACCAAAAACAAGTCTTTTTGTAATGAATCTGAATATATAACCTTTAAGATACAAATATATTTATGTTGGTTAATAAAACAAACTTTACGTACTTTGATATTTACACATATGCGTATGTCGAGCTATTTTGTTTTAAATCAGTACTACTAACCAGTATGTTCTTTTTGGCTGGGCTCGATTCGATGGTGTTACATCATACAAAGTGTATCAAAATTATTTTTGCAAAGAAATCGCTCAAGTGACTTAGTCGGTGCTAGGGGCAGTCTTAAGTTTGCAGTAAGGTGAGGGTTGGGTTGGGTTTTTTTTAGACTCCACTGTGATTTTGAGATAAAAACGGCAACAAAAGCGCTGTTCTTTTGCTTTTGTGTATTTATGTCTGTAAATGTACTGATTTTGTGACGTGGATGGATACCCAATGCATATCCTTTGTTTTTCTGTTTTATAAAAAAGATAACATTAATTTATCAAAATTATCACAAACTAATCTTCAACAGCGAGTTCAGCACTGACTAAATACTTTAACTCTATAGATACACGTATATATAATTTCGCAAGGTCCTTGAAGTATATTATTCAGACTTATTTGTAAATGCCGAGTCAATATGGTTACGTCAAGATCAGATTGTAAGCTGCTTATAACTTATACTCGTGGGGAATCAGTACCATCGCATTATAGATACTAGTGCCTTGTTAAGCTCATATGTATTTTACTATATATGCTATTTAAAATTTTCTAAAACTCATTTTTTTTTAAGACAAGTATGACATTATTACAATTAACCACATATACATGTGAACATTAAATCCTTTAAGGGCTTAAGAGAAATGAAAAATGAGAATCCTTGTTGTTTCGAATTTTATTTTGTATACTAGTCAACAAAAGAAACGTTAATAGGCAATATATATATATAATGAAATTGGAGGTACTGTACCAATGTAAATAACTGCCCAATTGGTCTAATTTATACATAGTATAATTTTCTTATCAAAACCATGGATTTATACGGAAAAACGCAAAAAAAAATCTTTTACTCTTTGATATTTCAAAAATCGTGATTTTTATCCAAAAAAAAATCAAAAATTGCTCTTAGAACTTCAAACTTTAAACTTAAATATGGTCTGTTTTCAGTTCTGAATGCCTATGCAGATATTTGAATACCTTATTCTCATCTTCGAAATTAAATGCCGACTTTTGTCATAATTTTCCGCAAAATAAATTTGACCCCTGTGTCCAAAAACTCGGTATTTTTTATCTTTCCAAATTGGTCAGGTTCTTTTTTACTCGTATGCATTTGCTTTGGTAATGAATGTTTTTCATTGGATAATATAATAGTTCTTCCTATTTATTATATTTTATGATAAATTGGAGTTCAAACTTGTGTATCGTTTCTTTTTTTGACTAGTATATGAATACATATAGAATAAGATTGCAGGTATGCCTCAACGAGACAGTATCCTAAAAGTCACTCGTGGTTAATTTACAATATCTTACAACAACGTATACGGCAGGAATCCTTTAGCGCCAATTACTGTTTTTCAAGGGTATCATTTGCACCGGTTTTTCTTTCAAATGTATTAATTTCCCCAATATTCGGAACACGTACGCTTCGGAACAAATAAGCGCCGTTTTACCCGTGTACATATGTTTATCATACATATATTATATATGATGATCATGCTTTGGACACTCCATCCGTATATGTGAGCTGAAAACCTATCTACCACAAGAGCAGAGGCACTCCACAAAGTACCCGTTCAGAAAATGAAACATTTGCCGTTCATAACTTTGAGCAATATGCAGAAGGGGAACTCAGCCGCTGACATTTTGTGTGTAAAATGAGATACAAAATTCCAGCTCAAATATATGCTGTCCAACTGTACATTATCATAATTTTAAGTTTTAAAGTATTCTATTAAATGAAATCAAATGAATTTAACTCCACCAGTGTAAACTACCAATGCCAATTCCTTATAAGGAGAAGGCAAGTCATTTTTCTTTTAATAAATTGGCGCAATCGTATATTTTATTTTTTGCAAATGATATTATGTAATTTTAAAGCAGCAAACGTAGCATTGAGAAAAAATTGTGGAGCAAAAGGACGCAAGTTTTGGCGCTAACGGATTTAAATGTGTATGGAGTATGGGGAATCTCTCGCTCCAAGCCTATAGAACCCCGTGAATATTTTTGACATACAAAGACTGCATGAGCAGCAAAATTCATTCATCTTCCTGAATCAGAAAACCGTGACCCCAAAAAATTAAAACTAATTTAAGACATGATAATCTTGCGAGGTATATCTATTATGATATTTTCTTTTGTTTTGGGTCTAATATTTTTTTGTTTTTTTGTTTTTTGTTTTTTGTTTTTTTTTTTGTTGTTGCATTTTTAGGGGCATTTCTTTTCTACTTTTATAATTTAAATCCTTGTAATAAGAAAAAATCATAGAGTGCGTACAATAAATATAACCAGTCTATTTCCTTTTTTTTCATTTCCTTTTTTTTTCTTTATTCGGTGGTGGTGGTGGTGGTGGCATTTTTCATTAAACCATTCCTTCTTTGAAATCAATCCTTGGCATAAGAAAAATTTCGTAGAAACCGTACAATATAAATTATCAGTCTATTTTCATTTACGTGTTAATCAAACTTTCAATATTATTATATTATTTTATCTAACTAAAATAAATATTGAATATAACTATTAATTTAACTAATAATAATACTGTTGCTTTTATTCATCCGTTATTCACTTCAAATGTTTTCTTTATTTCCGTAGAGATAATCGTGTCCACCTGTTGAATACACAAACATTTCCGTTAATGACCACTGGCTATCACCCGAGTTGACCTTTGGTCAGTCTGTGGTCAGTCTTGATCGATAACATGGTATTTAATAGACGTCTGGACAACGGTTATTTAAGGTCAGCTGTTCACCTGAAATGAACTACAAGCTACAAGGTGTCGACGATAACGAATATGTATTCGGAGGAGAAAAAAACTTGGATTGGGTAAGATTGTATAATAGCGTTTATTTCCCTTTAAACATAACATTATTTAATATAACATAATAATGAAGAAAATATTAAAAAGCAACTGTCCACTGAATCAATATCTATAAATAATTTATGATATGTTTTTCTTTGTTAGATCTGTTATCACTTTGATCAACAGATACACAACCATTGGACAAAACTGTCATTAAAAACTTATCATATCGGACATTGACCAGAAAGTAAGTGACCGTTACAATCAAAAACAGACAACTTCAAGGTGTTTTATTTATTTATAGTATATATGTGTGTCAATTCAATCAGTTAGCAAGTGCCAGCAGTTTCTGTAAATGCAAACGGAATGCAGAAATTATTGGTGAATACACATGCGGAAATGATGGTCACACTTGCAGATGTAAAATCACGTAATATTGCGCAAACCTCTTACCCCTTTTGATGTAATAGACTGTGCCGGTCGGCGGGGTCATTTGCTTGTAACATTACGGGCCACCACGCATCAGTTGACCGCACGATTACAAGGCGTTTTGACGACAAAATTTTACTTTTCAAAAACCCAATATGTTATTTTATATTGATTAATGACTGAAATCATACATATATATGTGTTTGGTCAGGAGTCACTGACTTTACCGGGATGAGAACGGCCGCAGCAACTCAACTGGACTAAATGATGGCGATGAAAGTGACATGTGCTTGATGTTGATTTCTATAAACTGAAACTAGAACAATACACAAAATACATTATATTATCGTAGATCTATTTAAGTTCACGTAAGAAATAGGATATTTACGTCCACTACAAAAGGTCTCCACGATAAACAGTTGCTTTTCATTCGTCGAGAGGGTATTTCCTGATCGTGGTCAGTGTTCATTACGTTGTAGCGGTCAGTGGCATAAGTGACCTGAAGTGACCCCAAAGGACTTGTCTTGATGATGTAAACTTTGGAATGGAAGATAAGTAAGAAGACAGGTGAAGAAGACACATTACATGAAAATCCGCCATCTTTGTTGATATTCTTTGTCCAGATGTAGAAAAGGCAGTGGAGAGTTGGTTTTAATGAGCATAACAACATGTCCAGGAGAAAACAGGGGCGGCCACAACAAAGACGGACCCTAGATTCTCGTAAGTTGTCAAATTTTTATATTGTCTTTCTTTTAAATTCTATTTTTTATTTAGATATAAATTGGTCACCGTGGACCATGTCAAATATGTGTGTTGACCAACGGGGACAAGGTTACGTATTAGTTGTGTATTCAGTTATGTTGTAATACACATGTGACGCGACAATACACATTATTTTCTTTTCAATTTCGACATCTCTTTTCATCAACTATTAAACAAAAAGACTGATTGGTTTTTATATATACATTATAAATTTCAAGCACCTGTTTGAAGTATAGAAGGTTTTATTTTGGTGACCGTATTTGTGTCATCTTTCTACATTCGGTTCTTTATAACCCAGTATTTTTGGATTAACAAACTTCATTGATTTTTAATACATGAATGGAAATAGTAAAAATAGAAATTAATTAATATTGGAAGAATATATAGTGAGTATTGTATTGTCATCAGAGGTGTACTTTTAGTTAGCTTTTACTTTAAATCTTTTTAAAATTTTTCTCTCATTTTAATTGTTTTCCTTATTTTTTTATTTGAATGAACTTTATCAAATAGATGATTTTATTAAAAGAAGAATAAGAATACTTATTTCCATTTCCTACTATAAATTTCAGAAAATAGTTTTTGGAACTTTTTATCTGGAAGAAATTTAGCAGTATGCGCACATGTATGTTAATTTAGAGGTTAAGATAAACTGGTTCATTTTAATAATCTTCCCCAATTTTCAATGTATATTATATTTTCCCATGGTGTTCTAGTGTTATATGCATTAAATGTTTGCATACATTAGTGAAGTATTATTGTATATGGTCACTGGATTGTGTAATATATGAGAGTGGGCAGAAAAAAAAAGATATGAGTCATATTGTCCATAAATATAGGTGTTATAGAACTGGTGTATATTTGAAAGTCAGGGCATGTTTATTGTGTAATTTTAGATAAGACATTTTGACCTTGTCTGAGGCTTAAATGTCTAGCAACATTTGCTACCCTGTTCTCAAAGGCCTCTAACTAACCATCGATCATATTTTATTATTTTCACATTAGATAAATTACTTTTTACAGCCTTTTAAAATTTGATTTTTTAACAATAATAGGTGTTTAAATTGCATTTTGAATGCACAATGTGCAATAGACTGTTGAATAATGTATTTTTTCATAACATTTAACACCCAGTTTTAAAAAATCAATGTTGGACAAACACTTAATGCATTATTTTTATCACAATTGAATTTTGATGCTTTTCAATTTATTTTTTTTTACAAAGTATAAAATTTGATTTGTCTCTCCCTGAGTGGACCTCTACACCAGTGTACAGTTGCATTGTGCATTGATTGGTCACTGTTAGATAACATGTCAGTGGCGTAACTAGGTTTTTAACCCAGGCTAAAAAATTTAACAAAATTTGATAGGGAAGTTCGCTATTATGTAATTTGGAAGATTTATCAAGGGATTTGTTGTAATTTTACTTCTGGATCTTAAATCAGATTGTAGCAAGATATTTAATAAAGAAAAGGAAAATTATAAATCTACTAAAAACAAGTATTATTTTAAGTGCACCCAATTTCCTTTTAAGAAAATGCAACTGAACAATTATCTTATAAACTAAATGCTAGAAATTTTAAACATAATATGTATATCTTGAAAAGAAATTTGATGAAAAATTAATTGAGTTAGACATCAGCATCAGTTACTTTCTAAAGTCACATCCAGTTCCCTGTTTTGTCCCTGCAGATTTTATTGAAGTTCACGCTGTGTGTATTCTGTAGATTAGATATGTGGACATTTTTTGGCTATTACACTAGGAATTGGCATGGGTAATAGATATTATGTTCCTCAAGTGATGTAAATGCTATTTTTAATATGTCTGACTGCATAACATATTTACAACAGATGAACACCTCTAAAAGCCATTGGTTTCTGCCCTCATTACACATTCCGGTAATAAGCCAGAAATTATCTCCCCTGCTACCACTCTTGAAACCTTGACAACTGATGGAGAGCTGAGAGGGGGAAAGAAGTACACAATTTCCATTATGAAACAACAAATGAATAACCCATTTATTTTTCAAATTATTTTAACAAAGTAGACCTATCTCAGGGCATAAAACAATGATAATTATGAAACAACAAATGAATAACCGATTAATTTTTCTGTTTTCAAATTATTTTAACAAAGAATTCCCATCTATGGCATAAAAAAAGATAATTCATAATATAATTTTAATTGTTTGTTGTTTAACGAACATTGTTTAATTGATTTGTCGCTAGTTGCTTCAAATCCAATGAAAAGAAAACTGTTTTCTGAATTAAAGATAGCATTTAACATTTCCTAATATATGGAATTGGCAAATATCTTCTGACAAGGTAAATATGACAGTCTTCACGATCAAATCACAAGCCCTATAGCCCAATTCAGCAATAAAATGTTGTTTAGCCAGTAAAATTTTCCTGAAAAAAAGTTTTCAAAGAAATTTTATGATATCCTTGATTTTTTGGGCTTGCAAGTTGAAAACCTTTTTCATGAAGACTGATAAATGTTTCAATTGTCCAGCATGCAAATTTATGCAGATTTAAAAAAAGATCTTGTAAATATGAACATTTATATGAGTTACAATTTACATGTAGTCCAAACTGATGAAAAAGGGGTTCTAAGCTTTAGAAACGGATTGACTACTAATTTTCTTCTTACAAAAACTTTTAAACAAAGGATTTTTGCTCTTTACAAACTTGCTAAGAAAATTAACTTTTTTTTGGTCACAGATTGTATAAAGATGTTATCGTTTTACATTATATATTTTTTTTAATTTTATGTCAGTAAATTTAAATAAATTATAATCAATAATATATTAACCTCAATTGTGTCTTGAAGTTTATTAATGTATGAATCATGTTTTTATGTTTTAATATGTTTTATTTCCAATCATTATGGTTTTAAAAAGTTAAAAATATGGTTTTGGCTTCAAATTTTTTTTATGGTATTTTGGATGTGATAGGTGATCTAATATAAAGTTGACCATGTAAAGCTTGATATATATTACAAAAAATCAAAGTATGTCAATTTTTGTCATTTTGGATATTTTCGTCTTTATGTTTGTATACCCCTTCATGTGCACTAAGACAGTTACTTCCCTGCTGTGCTCTCTACTCTTAAGTCTTTACCAAATGTTTTGAGAAAGGGGAGCAACTCCTTTTAGCACTTAAGATGGTGCATCTATGAAGAACAGATACCAGAAATCTAAAGACAAGAAGAAAGAATAAAAAACATGCAGTAAGAAGATATGACTTAACATGTATATGTCAACAGAATTTATTGATGCTATCTATAATTCTATATTTTTTTTATTTGTACTTTTTATGATACATCTTTTTTTTATTATGAATATTTATAAGTTATAGTTTTTTTGAAAGTATGAGTAAACTTAAAGTGGTAAGAACATTTTTTTTTCAGTAAGAGTTCAATCTACAGTGTGTCTCTTTATAATTCCCATGCTTTCACTGAATTTGGAATGGTTGGAAAAATTATGAACGGGCCAGTGAAATTGGCCATTGGCGCCAATAAATAATCGAACAGGATGCCAGAAATTCACTGTCTGCACCATAAACAAATCAAAATTAATGTTTATTGTTTGAAAATATTGATATTGCATCATAATTATTGGACAAATCAATTATCACATAAAATATTAAAAATCTAATTAAATATTCATATTTTTTCTGATGCTGAAATGAAATCAAAATAAACGGAGAATGAGACAGCAATCCCAGGGTAAAGGATAAGCAGGAGCCCTGCAGCCAATACTAGTGAAATTTGGGTAGGGGTGCTCTTTCATAAAACTTTTATGGAAATACCCACATTGCTGATCTTAATTTTCATATTATGGAAGGTTCAGCCATTAGTTAGGAAATGTTATTCTTATTCCCTGAATCCTAGAAACTCTGCAGGAAACAAAAAGCAGTCACATGTTCTGGAACCATACTAAGATTTAAAGATATTTTCTCCAAAATATATTGGACAAACTTCTTTTAATATTGGATTGGATTGAAAAAAGATCAATTATTTGTATTTCCTATAGGAATATTTCACCTGTATTGATTCCACATGAAATATAAAATGACCCCTTTAATGAAAGGCTACAGGCATTTTATTCTTTTCAAAAGTTCACCATTATCTGCAAGGCAAATAAATATTAAACACAACTTGACAAAGAAAATAGTTTTTACCCTTTTTAAAAAGAAAGTAGCAAGCTCCTGAAAAATAGAACTAAAAGCTAAAATATTTGTGGTATACTAATCCAATGTTTGCTTGTTGATGGTTTTTGTTATGTTCAATTCTGTAAAGACTTCTTAGACTAGGGCTTTTTGTCTTGGATTGGGGACATTTTTGGTTTGTTAGAAAAACAAAGACAATTTCCATCTTGCCCAAGACAAGAAGCCAATGAGGTCTCCAGGGTTCAAGGCTAAATGACTCAAACTTTTGCAAAGAAATGATTGGTTAGAATAGAATATGCACATAATTATCTCTGGAAGATATAGGGGTGTGGGTAATTTGTATTTTTTGTGTTGTTAGTTTTCTGTCTCATTGATGTTGACTCAGTGTCTTTTTGTTTTAATAACCTGTGTATTAAACCTGATCATATTGGTTTTTTTAAAATTGATTAATGACAGATAAAAAAAAAAAAATGAAGATCAGGGTCAATAAAAGTAGGCTAACAAATTACTAGTTTCATTAGTACAATATGTTGGCCTATATTTGGTGAACCCCTCAAGCAGCTGTATGACATATAAATACTGGGATAGTGCTGTTAGATGTAGAGGTTTTTCTATGTCAGATATAAATATTGTTAGAAATTATCTGGATATACTTTAAAATTATTCCACATGTTGTCTGCCATAGTTCATTTCTTTGAGTTGTCTCCCATTGTTCGTTTTCTAGAGTTTTCTCCCTTTCTTGAAGTTATTCTTCATATATTCAGTAAGTCTTTTTTTCATGTTATTTTTCAAGCCAATGAAAAACCAAATATCTTATCATGCAAGTTATGAAAATAATGAAAACAGACATGATTAAATATTCACCATCAATATGAAATTAATTCTGACTTAAGGACAAAATTATTAATATGTGACATTGACAAGGTCTTTGATAACACAGTTTAATTTTTACATGTCCCCGTTTTTGTCCAGCCATCCTTGTTGAGTAGCTGTCTCGTGGGTGCATACAACTAAATCTATTTTTATATTGTTATTGATTTCGTTTAAAACCAAATATGCGTGACATTATGTTAAATTGATGAAATGGTCCAGAAGACCGCAGTTATATGATTAAAAAGTTAACATAATAAACGTCACTTTTGTCGTAAGATATTGTTTTTTAGGTGATATTATGTCACAACAAGTCCTTGGAATGTGCACATATCTTTTATAAGTTTTAACATTTTAAATATTTAAATGTCTTGAATTAAACATGGAAAGGTTACAGTCCCCTTGTGTAAATTTGAAAGTAAATAGAAGAAACAGGACGTCAGAAGAAGGCTTGACAATATGTAAGTGACCCTGTATTGTTTGGACTACAACACAAGATCTTTATCAAAAAACCCGGTTATTGAATTATGCATATTGGTTGTACCGTAATTCAAAAGCTTGAAATTGTCCGGTCTGGCGAATTTAAATGCGATCAAATATTAAGATATGTTTGGACGTATTGTCCCCATACCAAAAGTGTCAGTTTGTATTGAATTATTGCCAAGTTTTAGTCCACACAAAGACTGAATGCACACCCATTATGCAGTAAGTAAACTTCACCTACCGATGGACAGTTTTATATAACGCATTCAAGTGCATAATAAATTGAAATAGTACAAGAAAATCGATAGAGATGACTTTTTCAGATCTTTCACACGGAACGCTTATCAACCATTTTCTCAAGGAACTTGTTTTAACAATTGTTTTTAAGTTGACCTTGTTAACGAATTTTAAAAAAATGAAGGTCTTTTTCTATTTTTAACACTAGACTCCCCTTCGAAAGGCTAACATATTAACACATATATTAAGTTCTTGTAAAGTTTAAACTTTTATTTGTCACATTGTAAATAATTTTTTTTCAACATTAACACCTTTTATAACAGATTTATTAGACCGTTGGTTTTCCCGTTTGAATGGTTTTACACTAGTAAGGGGCCCTTTATAGCTTGTTGTTCGGTGTGAGCCAAGGCTCCGTGTTGAAGGCCGTACATTGACCTATAATGGTTTACTTTTTTTAAAATTTTTATTTGGATGCTGAGAGTTGTCTCATTGGCACTCACACCACATCTTCCAATTATCTAATTATTAAATTAGACAAACATGTTTTTCACAGTTTTACTAAGATTTTGATCAATGCAATTATAAGTGGGGTGCACTTACATGAGCAATCAAATGTGACAAAAAAATCAAGTAAATGTTTCAAAGTCTATTTAACTTTTTTAAGAATTTCAGTAAGTAACTTTTTATCATTTTTTAATTTATTTTAGTATGTCATTTACTTATGATTTTGTCATTTCTTTGTCGATTCTTCTATTTAACTTCTTAGCTCTGACTTTTTCTAGAAATTTCAAATAAATGATAATAATTGTTAATAAAGTGTTAATTCACCTTATTGATTCATTAACAACCAGACATTTATTTTAATTTTGTTGGCCATAAATGGTCAAACACTTTATAAATAAATTTAAAATTCTCAGAACTAGGTTTTTAAATTTCTGAGTACAGTCAAAGCTTAATGTTGTCAACATAACTAAAGTTTTATTCCTAATGTATGAGTCCATGGATTTTCTTCTTCAAATAAAATATCCAAATGTAGGGATCATATTTATTGTATTAACTATGTAGTGATTCAGATTTCATTGGATAGTTTATCTTATTGTGATGCCACACACAGAGAAGAATTCAAATAAAGTTATAATTAGTTATTCATTTATTCATTCATTTTAAAACCATTATTTTTGTTGAAAAAATGAAACTATTGTGCTTTTTTTTAATCAAGTAAATACTATTTTGTGTGAATTCAATTTCTAAATCAAGGAAGATAACTCTGTTCTTTTAAATTTAAACAATGCTTTTGTTGGGCTATCAGTTAAATAGATGCACTCATTTTAACTTGTGCTCTTTATCACATAGTCAAAGAAATACAGCGAAAAAGAGAGTTTTACAACTACACTGACCAACAGGTTAAAAAATCTCATGGGCTTATTAGTCTGACACAAGAAAATGGATACAAATGTAATCTACTTAAACAGAATACCTGATTCAATGTGGTTACATTTGATATATTGTCTCATCATGATAATTTGTTTGTTAAATCTTATTTGATTCTGTAATGATTTTATCAAATTTTACTTAATTCATTGGAGTAAAAGTAAGAAACATTTATATGACTACCTCAGATGACTACAGAGTTTACAGATTTCTAAACAATTCTCTCACAAACTTTAAATCAAGATTTAAAATTTAAAAATAATTTAAAATGGTTGGTCAGTAAAGTTAACCCATCAATAATTATGCAAAAATTGGGGAATATTGAATAAAGAAATGTTTTTGAATTTCAAGGGCTTCATTATTTATATGCATATGTACTGCCTGCAATTAAATGTACAAATGTATGTGACTTATATAGAATGAACATAATATATGTCTAACTTTTAATATAATATTTCAATGTATATGTTTTCAGTTACAAATCATGATGTATTGTTTTATGTGTACATGTCTTGCTGCCCACCAAGTGCCCTTAATTGGAATAATAGATATCTTATTCTTGTGTACTGTATCATTTCGTTTTTCTTGCTTTTCCATTTGTTTTTGAAAGTCTGGTAATTTTTTTATGTCATCAAATTTGTGTAAATGCACAGGTTCCTCACACTTTTATTGTTTTATTATTGAAGGTCCTTTTATAAAGTTAAATATCTTAAGTTCTGGAACTTATATGTTTTCCAATCCTGAGACATGGCTGATTTGTCATAAATGTACTTCTATCTCAACAAAGCCATTTTCCATTTTGGGTTTGGAAGAAGGTCAAAAGCCTTTTAAAAGTTGATATCCAAAAATAAATTTAAATGTTTGAATTTTGAAACTTTAACTCCTTCCAACTTGATGTGAAAAAATGGTGAGAGAAATAAAGCCTTTATTTAGACAATTGTCATTCAAGTTCTATATATTTGATTTAAATTCAGTAAAATAATGCTTTATATGGAGTTTGAATAATATTACATGGCTATTGGCATCTCAGGGTGATAAACTTTTTATACAGGTGTTTCGCCAAATAAAAGGATACTTAACAAAATGGACCTTTTAAAGAATAAATTACATAGTCTTTTCATATGAAAATTACAGAATACCGAGGATTAAATTTGTTGGACCATAATATGAAATCCTGAACATTTCTCCTCTCCGGGTACGTGTGATTAAAATGAAAGGTTCACTTGAAGATGGCCTGTTGTAAGTACTATACTAAAGGAAACAAAAACATTTCGGCATTGGAAATTTTTTTACCATTGAAGACTATAATTTATTTATTTATTTATTCATTCCTGGAGAACAAATTGTTCTTGTACTTTTAGTTAATGACAGGTTCTTTGTTTGAAATGGATGTTGGCCTCCAATTTGGACGAAGAGCCTTGTTAAAATTCTGGCGAAAATGGACTTTACTAGCTAGGAAACTTATAATTGTTCGGTCATACAAATTCAGTTAAGATTGTGGAGATAATATTGAAAGTTGAGTTTAGTGACAAGAAATTCCTGCAAGTTTAGAAATAGTTTAGAAATATTTTCTCTATTTATTAGGAGCAGTAATTGATGAAAAGAGAAAAAAAAATCTAAATGATGAAATATTCAAGGTCTAAAATTATAATATCTAGTGTACAAAAAAAATTTAAGGTTGCAACCAAAATGTTGTGTATTTTCTTTCCAAATTAGGATTTTGCAATTTCTTATTTCCTAGCTCCCATAAGTATGAACCAGAGAAAAAAATACTATTGCATTATGGGAATGATGCTGTGTTAGAGATGCTCTGATTGGTTGATGCACTTCTGTCTGACATAATTTACATTGAGGGATTTCCAATATTTGAATTTGTCCAAGGTTTTTTAGGGTTTTTTTTTCAGGTTTTACTTATGATGTAATTGTCTAGCAAGGCAAAAGGGGCTGCTTAGGTACTTTAAAATAATTTTAAAAACACAGAAAATGATTCCACATCCATATGCCTGAAAATGATCGGATTTCATTGTATTTTGTTTTAAAATATCCTTCTGTATAGCTTCTTTCTTGAAGGAGTCTGTCTGACACAATTTTTTGTCATATTTTATAAGGAACTTCAAATCAAATTTTTTGAAATTCGACACAAACATTTTAAAAGTTTTTATGAAGTTTCACAACTATATGTATCACTCATCAACTTCGTGTTTACCGATACTTAACAGGGGTATAAATTTATTGAGCCATAGCTCACAGTTCAACTTGTTAAATCTTGGCTTAGAAATTCAAGTTCACCGTAAACAAGAGTATAAGCTTGAGCTCGTCTGTTCTTCCCTGTATGGGGGTTACACAAGAGTATAAGCTTGAGCTCGTCTGTTCTTCCCTGTATGGGAGTTACTTGTATTATTAAATTTGATCTTGTTGCTACCTGTTAACATTATGTAATATCATCATACAATTTTTCTGTTAGATTTTTGATTTTTTTACTAAAATTAGACATTAAATCTGTTTATAAAGAAGTATAGACTACAGGTAAAACATACATTCTACCAAAAGTGGTTCAGTAATTCATTTGGATAATAAACGGACCCTGCCCATGGACTGTGAATAGATCATGACAAAATATTGAATACATAAAAGCAAAAACTAAATTCCCCTCTTTGAACTTTATGTCTAATGTCACTATCCTATTAGACATGATTGAAAAGTATTTTTCAATAAAAATCTACGACCAAATACCCGGAACATTTTCCACCTGATCGGGTAGTTTTTCTGCTCTGATTCTCGCTTAATGAGTTTATTACATGTTTTTCCTGTTCTCACTCTCAGTTGACATGGGATCATGATTTTAACACCAATATGTGCATTTTGCAGATTTTTAGTGTGACACAATATTAAAAGGCTGTAGGCAGATTTACCAATCCATGAATACATCTGACACAGATGAACGATTCAGTATAACATGTGACAATAATGTCCACAACCTGTTGTAACATATTCACGCTAATCGTTATTAATAAATTTCATATAATTTTTAAACCAAAACTGTTTATTTGAACGACTTTCTTACCAGTTGTAGTATTATATTCTTGTTGAATTTTGAAAATGTTCGTGGCCTGGTAATCAACAGTTTGTCATTAATTATCATTTTGGTGGTGTCAATTTCTCATCATTCCCATGATCCTTTGTTTTTGCCTGATTTACAAGTATGTTCTGCCTCTCCCTCAGTTGCAAAAAAAAAAATGAGCATCTATTCTTCTTGTGTTATTTTTTGTGTTTTTTCCTGAAATTTGTTGAATACTTGCCTAGACATATTGCCACGTGTTCCTTTATCTTGTGGTTGCCATGTACCTAACAAATTACCTCTTTTTCTCCTTTAATTTATAGAATGTTACCTACTTTCTATGTTTGTAGTCAATACTTTTCAGAGGCGGATTTGGGGGGGGGGGGAATTTGGTTGCTTATATAGGGAATCATTGAAGCGTGACTGGAGCAGGCCCCCTCTTAGGTCAGTCAGTGGGCCCCCACTTATGAAAATTTCTGGATCCGCCACTGCTTTTAGCTTCAAGGTTTCTGTTGACCTACATTTTGACTATCTCTTGATGTCTTTTGTTTATTTATGTAGTTGCTTTCTCATGGATGCCCATCATAAATGTGTTAAGTTTATACATGCTATATTCCATAGAAATCAGGCCTTACAAACTTGCCCTATTTTCTTAAAGAAAGACATGTGAAGCAGGATATGCCATTCCTTTCAAAGGACCTGGCCTCACGGTCATAAAACTTTCGAGCATGATTTTTGTACTCAGACTCGAAAATCAACTAATCAAATTGCTGGATTTCATGTTTTGAGCATGATTTTTGTGCTCAGAGGACTAAGCAAAGTTTTATGCCTTCAAGGCCAGATGTTACTCATAGTTTTAGTAAGGAGTTCATATTACCCCCAAAGCTAAATTTTTTAGTAATTTGTATGTCTCTTTTGGTTTTCCTATTCATATTTTTGATGCTCGTTCTAAGATTTTCCCATCTCCGCTGTTACCTGTAGCCTTTTTTTATCTTGATGCTCTCAAACATTTTACTTTCTTGACATTGGTTGTGAGTCTTAAGATAAAAGTTCTATAACTGGTGTTAAACACCAATCAAATCAATCAATACTAAAATCTCTAATGGTTTATTTTTCAAGAGAAAATATATTGTTTTGGGATATTTAAAGAATATGTATATTTAGAAAATAAACCACTCTTGGACTACTATTTTTTGTTGGTCAATTTTGAATGACCTGTTAAGTACTTTAGGTCCCTTTAAACTCACTCCGTTCAATATTAAGTTTCATAAAATGCTTACAAGACATAAACAGATTAGATTTCTATGTATATATACATTGCTTACTATTTTATTACAAACCTTAATCACTAAAATATGCAAAAATATTGACATGGAGCCATTGGTCAATGACACGTAATATAGGTCACTAACCTACCTGTTGGCTAAATATATTTTATTGACTATCTCCTAGCTAATCATGTACCTACATGTTTTAACTTTTCCTAGTTTATTGACTGACTAAATATAGTAGTATTCCAATGTTAGGCCATTCAAAATTGATTATTCATTTCTAAATATTCCATGGTTAGTATTTGATTAAGAAGAAGATATCTTTGCATTATCTTTTGAAAAGAAGTTTAAATTACATTTGTTTAATATTTTTATAGATTCCTATATATAGTGAAGTTCTATTTAAGATATTAAACTAATGAATATCAATTTTCTTAGAAAATATAAATCCGGCATGAGGTTTTGCCATT
Source organism: Mytilus galloprovincialis (assembly GCA_037788925.1). Lineage (NCBI taxonomy): Eukaryota > Metazoa > Mollusca > Bivalvia > Mytilida > Mytilidae > Mytilus > Mytilus galloprovincialis. Next base: position 6,714,345 of record CM075334.1, on the reverse strand, counting down.
AGACCTTGTAATAGTTGAGGGGAGGATTCATTATTATCCATTGGGTACCTATTTTCATTAATTCTATGAGTATAGGTATTTAACCACAAAAATTAAATGCTAACAAATTCTTTTTAAATTTTTCTACAGACTTGTATGGAGACTTTGACAAAACCATTGTCGAAACAAATACCTTTACAAATAAACAGTTTCCTTAATCTTCTAAAAATAAATAAATCCACATTATACGCCAGGCACAAAATAATTACTTGTTAGCACCTATTTTTTGGTAAATTTAAAGAAAAAATGATAACTTGGTATTGATTATGCCAATGGTAGATGTTTGGATATTTCTAGTAAATTTAATCACTAGTATGGGAACATTTGTTGTTATAAAATACAGTTGGATGAACAAACAGACAAACGGTCAAAACAAACGACTGCTAATTAAATAATAGCATCCCTACTTCACTTTCACTTAAAGGGAAGATAACAATAAGTCATCCGCTGCTTGTCGTGTACAATGTCTGTAGGTATTAAACTCCCACCTGACTTTCTGTGTGATCTTAAAAGTTGATTTTATCAGCCCAGCGTTTGTGTCATAGGCTAGCTGTGTATTAATGCCTGATGACTGACTATTCCTATGGTTTATAGTCCTTTAAAAGTCACTGTCCAGAAAAGACTTAAAAGATAATAGGTAATAATTGAGGTGTAATCAGTCACTTAAAAATATCGTCTAAAGGTCACTGTATAATCTTGGCAAAACAGAAAGAAGTTGACTTATCAAAAAATACCAGAATGTTTCGGCTGCTTTTCATGTACCATGTCTGTAGGTATTAAACTCCCACCTGACTTTCTGTGTGATCTTAAAAGTTGATTTTATCAGAGAGTTCATTATCCCAGCGTTTGTGTCATAGGCTAGCTGTGTATGAAAGCCGGATGACTGACTATTCCTATGGTTTATAGTCCTTTAAAGTCACTGTCCAGAAAAGACTTAAGATAATAGGTGATAATTCAGGAGTGTAATCAGACTCTAAAAAAATTATTGTCTAAAGGTCACTGTATAATCTTGGCAAAATCGAAAGAAGTTGACTTATGAAAAAATAACAGAATTTTTCCACTGCTTTTCATGTACCATGTCTGTAGGTATTAAAATCCCATCTGACTTTCTGTGTAATCTTAAAGGTTGATTTTATCAGAGAGTTCTTTATCCCCACATTTGTGTCATAGGTTAGCTGTTTATGAAAGCTGGATGACTGACTTTTCCTACGGTTTAGTCCTGTAAAAGTCACTGTCCAGAAAAGACTAATACTTTATTTAATCGTCTAAAGGTCGCTTTATAATCTTGGCAAAATCAAAGGAAGTAAACTTATGAAAAATATCAGAATTTCTTATTGATATCATATTGGAGACTGAAGAGAGTTTGGTGAATTGTGACATACACACCAACATTCAAACATTAACCTTATTTTGACGTTATTAAATCGTAATATATCATGCTGTGTATATATTTTTTTCTGAATGTCACACTTACTAAGTAAAGGTTGTCCAGGACAATTTATATAGAATCATGTCTTAAAATAAAATTTGATAAGGGCATGGTTTAAATGTGGAGGTTAGTGGTCATTGAAATGTAGTGTTAAATGGTCATTGAAATAGAAAAGTACACATGGTCATTGAGATATAAAAGTAAACTATCATTGTAATGGAAGTAAATTGTCCAAAGTGATTTGTTCTTTTGAAAACAGTTTGAAATTGGCTTTCAAGAAAATTGTTCGATAAGTTTTTGGCTTGAGGATAATTACCTTTCAATCGTATTTGTAAGAAAAGGAGATTATAATTTTTGGATTTTTCCAAGCTATTTTTGTAAATGACCTTTGTTTTCAAACATTATAAAATGAAATTGTATGTATACTAGGGTTGCTCAATTGATAATTCACAGATATTTATGTTTTCTTGTTTATATTCCTGACACTGCTGTCAGTTTCCAGGATCTCATTTCAAGAGAGTTGGCCAATGTGTTCCCAGACAGTGGCGGATCTAGAAATTTTCATAAGGGGGGGGCCTACTGGCTGCCTATGAGGGGGCCTGCTCCCGTCACACTTCCGTGATTTCCTAAATTATCAACCAAATTTTTTCTCAAAAGGGGGTCTAGCCCCCCCCCCCCACCCCCCCCCCCCCCCCCCCCCCCCAAATCTGCCTCTGCCTGGTACTTAAATGGGAGGAGCTATCTTGGTTTTTGTTTTTATTTTTGAATAGAGGTGTAAATACTTTATAGAGGGAGCCATTTCTGCTTACACTCTAGTACTTTATGTTAATTTGAATTACACAATATCTGTTGGCTTAATCCATGGGCAATGTGGAAAAAGAGTTAAACCACAGAATTAATACTTTTCTATAGCTAGTAGCAGATTAATAGATTATGCTTTGCAGATTAACCAGTAAATCCATCCTCTGTCAAGTTTTTATACCCCACCTACGATAGTAGAGGGGCATTATGTTTTCTGGTCTGCGTCCGTTCGTTCGTTCGTTCGTTTGTTCGTTCGTTCGTCCGTCTGTCCCGCTTCAGGTTAAAGTTTTTGGTCAAGGTAGTTTTTGATGAAGTTGAAGTCCAATCGACTTCAAACTTGGTACACATGTTCCCTATGATATGATCTTTCTAATTTTAATGCCAAATTAGAGATTTTACCCCAATTTCACGGTCCACTGAACATAGAAAATGATAGTGCGAGTGGGGCATTCGTGTACTGAGGACACATTCTTGTTTGGAACAGTTTACTGAAGATAGGTGTTCACATCTCCAATACCACTATATCTAAAAATTGTTGAATTCTAAGCTAACTAACTATACATTAGGGTTTTTTTTATTCCAAACAGGATGAGGAACATCCCACTGAATTAGTGGGGAAAAAAAACAAAGAAAAGGATAAATCTCAGAAATTCATTAAATCATGGAAAATATATAGTTACAAAACACTGTTTTCCAAGCAAAGCTGGAACATTTGCCATAACCTAAAGAATATTTGCTCTCCCTTACTGGTTGGATTTCTCTTAGTTTGTTCTATGGTTTTAATGTGTTTTTTCTTTTTATCTGAACCCAGGGATCAAGGGTCTAACAGAATTAATTTGAAATTCTTTGCAGCTAGAAAATTTGATTTCTATCATTTCCATAGAATTTGTCACAATTGCTGCAGTTTCAATCTGTCTGTCAAAAAGACATTATTGAAATTTCACAAAATTAGAGTTTTACTTTTGTCTTTTCATTGAATTCTAAATTTAATTTAAAAGACAAAATGTTTGATTTTTAGTGTAAAAATATCTGGTAAATTTGAATGAGATTTAAAGGAATAAAAACACATCTGAGACCAGGATTTTTGGATTATATAATACTATGGATTTTAAAACAAGATGAGGATTTTTCTTTTAATACGTTGCAATGATAACATTTGTTTTGTAGGATTTGGCTCACAAGGGACATTACTCTGATTCCAAAGCACTTCACCATTGTCAAATAATTCAGCTTTAACTATCAATGAGATTGTAATAGTAGCTTTTGTGACACTGAATATTTACTTCGTCCTCAGACTGATCATTTCGCTCCCCATTTTAATTACTATAAGCTTATTGATTTTACTGAAGAAATTTTATTATTTCGTTTTAACATTAAAAACGTGATCTTGTCAAAGACTTGATTGATCGATAGCCCCAACACAGGCTGGCTCCAATAGCGGTAATTAAATGCCCTATGGTCAATAGTTTGTCCACTCGGTAGCCCTCGGTGGTCACCTTTAAAGTGGTTATTGATGGAGGTCAAGCCAGGTTATGATCAAGGATCAGTGGTGAAATAAAATAACAATACAACACCAATACAGACCATTCATTGAGACAAATAAATAAATTGTTGTTCAAGTACAAGTTCAAAAAGTCAATGTTTCTGGTCAAATCGAAACAAAATATTCATTTGTAAATGAAAAATTCATGAAGATATCTGATTGATTATTATAATAAATGTTTATTGCTTTAATTATTTTTTTATTTGTTTTAAATGTAACTTTATTGTCCTTAAAGTAGACATGTGACAGTTTCCTGAAAATTAAATTAAACCCATATACAAGACAACAATTTAATCCTCGGAGAACCTTTAAGAACATCATTAATATGTATTCACAAGATTTTTCTGGAAATTCCAGATTTTCTTTTATTGAATCGACTTTCTGATGGACATTTACATTGCTGTTTTGTGAAAATTTACGATAAAAATTCTGACATGGATTGGTCAATATTATCAGGCATTTGAGAGAGAAAAAAAAACACATTTGTTTTCACAAATTTATAGGGAAAAATAAAAAAATCCCAATTATTGGAATTCCATTCAGAATCAAGGACAGGTCAATTTGGAGTTATACTGGCACTGGAATAAATTATCAATGTTTTTGTCAGTTTGAGAAAAAGAAAACGGTCTTAATGTCTTTTCAAAGAACAGTGACGTCAACAGTGTTTATAAATTACTGAAATTTGTTAGGAGATTAATGTTTTAGCTTTAATCAAGTTGTTGCATGTTCTCTGTTAGGTTGCTGTCTCTACACAATCCAACCTGTCTTTTCTTCTATGTCTAGTATTAATTGAAGCTTTTGTACATTTTTCCTTGAAATTTTTTTAATGGTAAATTATTGTAACAAATAGGTCTCAAAAAACAAAAATTACATACAATATATTTAGTTAAAATTCACTTGTGGTTCCGTGTTTCTGGCAGAATCACCCAATCCTGTATTTTGCTTATTAAGCAACAAACCCAAATATTTGTGTTTAGGGTTTCTTCACCAGTCTGAGTTCTTTAAATTATGCCTTGTGTTTTAGAAAGTTTCCTAACCAGCCTTAGTTTTGTATACTTTAAAGATTTCATTGGCATGTGGTAGTGAATTGTGTAAAAATTGAAACTCGAGGGGGAGAAAAGTAAGAAAAATCCTGTTGTCTCTTTTCATCCAACAGTTTACTAAATTGACTCAAAAGAGGAGGTATTATAACAGACTGTTTTTGTTTTTATAAGGAAAATTAAAAGTTTAAAGAAATCTTCTACCTTATTTTGCCCTTTCATTCTAGTCTTTTATAGGGGTTCAGTGATCAATTGATACCTTAAACTTGTACCTTCAGCTTAAAACTCATGGAAAACAATTTTCCAAATGATAGACGATATGATATTTTTTTAAACATTCAGAAAAAAAGAGGAATTACTAAGATCCTGAGAAATACACTCTTTCTTTTTTTACATTTTACAATATATATTCTTATTAACAAACTTATGGAGTTTGGTTTACTTCAAAACAGATATTTTTTTATACATGTTCATAAGTTGTGTTTGATATGATGGCAATAAAATATATGTGTATTTTTATTGCAAGCAAAATGTGGATGCTTTTGTTAAATTATTTGTTTTAAGTTGGTATTATAAAATAAAATTTGGGCCTAATATCATGCAAAGGATTTGTACCCATCTTGCTTGTATTTGTATTGGGTATTTTCCCTGTGGCGGGTTAAAAAAAGGTAACTTATTGTGAATTAATCAAAATAAAATTTATGGTGTTCTATTCATTTATACGTTTTATTTATTTGTAAATGGGGAAAGAAAATTTTTACAAAAAGACATACCAAAAGGTAGATGAAAAAGAAAGAAGATTTTAATAGGCTTTTATGATAATTACAATCTACCTTTGGTTTAAAAACAAATATTTAAAGATTACTTTGTCCTTGTAATTAAGTAAAAAGATTTTTTCAAAACTATATTTTGTGCTCTGATTTTTAATCTGAAACTGTAATTATTTGATACTCTTAGATATATGATTTGTAGGTAATTTGATATAGTTTCTCAGAAATTTGTGTTGAAGTAGAAAGATTTTATAAATTAAAAGACATTTTACATAAAATCAGGTGCTGTAAATTAGATGCCCACATTTTATGTTTCCTCAAGTCCAGTATTTTGAAAATTTTCTTTCTAACAAAGTAAACTTGATTAGATGCCTACATTTGTCCTTTCAGAAGCTTATGACAATTTGATAATGCTGTTTTATATATTTTCTTTCTAAGAACATGATGTTTGTAAAAGTTTCTTATGTTAACATGTAGGCCTTAAAGTTGCCAAAATATTAGAACAAAATGAAAAAAAATTCTGAATGGCATGTACAAATTAAAAAAAAATATAGTAACACATTTAATAAGATGTAAAAAATGGTTTTTAAAGTGATTTAATGAAAGGGTGAATTTTCCCTTTCTGTACTGACAAATAGATTGTTACCCATGCCTTATTATAAATTTAAATTTCCCCCTAATTAATTAGAGGTTTTCAACTTTAAAAAAAATTATAAGTCTAATGCTTTCTTAAGGGCTGTCATTCTAACTACTTAAAATAAATAATTCAACTTTTTAATCCTTTCCTGTCAATTAAATGTTTTATACATGGTCATCAGAGGTCTAATGTTGACGGAGATTAAAAAAGTAAAATTCTATTTTGCTATGCCATGCCGTAAAGTAGCTATTTCTTATTGATTTTACGTAACGGTTAAAGAAATACTACTGGTAATAAAGCATACAAGATGTCCTCAAATTCCTAGCTTTCACAATTACGTCTTGGCTGTGAGATTTAAAGTATCTCATTAAATCTTGACAATGTTACATCTTCTTGTCACACTGCTTCAACTAAGAACCCAACCTCAACATTATATTTAAAATTCAAATGTACCAAAATGAAAATAAATTCCACATATTTGCCCATTACATTGGCAGAAATTCACTTTAATTTTAAATTCTAAATCTGTAATTATGTTATTAGATCTTTAATTTGCTATTTCATAACAGTTTTCGTGGATCTTTAAAAGACTATTTTTTTTCGGGAAAAGACCAGGAAAATTTTAATGGAGAACATTTACATGGAGGGTGAAGTCTGCAATTTTAGCTATGAAACCCTGCTTAGAATATTAAAAAGCAAATTCATTTAAAATTGAGGGAATATAAAATGGTTTATTGCAGGTGCATGTCACATTGAAAGATTTGTTGAGAGACGCAGGTATAAATTTGGAAAAATATTAATAATATAAAGAAATGGCATTTCCTTCATTTAGATTAAGTAGATGGAGTATTATAATGACCCGCTATAAACTTTTTTATGGTATTCAATAATGGTTGAATGGACAAAGTTTATAATGACAACTGACCGTTTGTACTGACCACCTGAAGCATACCTTTAAAATGCATTTTATTTATGACTGGTCAGGGAACATGGTCTTCTATTGTTGGTTAATTGTGGCAGGATATTTTTTGAGAACATTAATTTTGATAGGATTAAATGACCACGGTCAAGGGGTCCCCGGTGAATTCATTTGACCAGATCTTATTGTTTGTCAGAAGGTTGCGGTCAATTCATAAAAAGGTCTGGGAAAATTCTTTTTCTTTTGTTTTCTGCATAAAAAAGAATTAATATGATAGCCATGTATTTTTTCTCTCTTGAATAGATTTGTATTTCTCAGAAGAAATGCTGACTCTTTCAAAGTAATTACCAAGATAAAAATGTCGATGCTTTTTGTAGAATTAACATAGCTTTAGGAAATTTAAAGATATTCACATTACTTTAAACAGAAACTACAAACGTTTTCAACAATTATTAAAACTTTAATGTTAAAAATATATATTTTTTAATAAATATTCATAATGATCATATTGAATACTGTGTATTTCTACAAGCTTTTTGTAATACTTGATGCCTGATGTAATACTATGGATGAGATGTTTTTCTATTTTGAAATGTATAAGATATTTGTGGTCTTTTTTAAAGTAAAACCAATCTAAAATTTCAATTTTCATTGAATTTTTTAATTTTTTTTTAGAAAAAAGTAAGTTTTCAATTTTAACAGTGTATTCTCTACACATCAGTAGAGCTGTCGTTTTGTTTTAGCTAAACAATTTATTTCTTAGTTGAAATGTACACTGAATGAATTTTTATGTTGTTTTTTTTTGTATTATTTCCTAAAAATTATTATGTGAAATATTCAAAGTTTCAAAAAAAACATTCAAGTATAATTTAAGATTATGAATCAGGTCTGTTTTGAGAAATTCCAATCTCTAGATTGTCATCTTAGATTTCTTTTTATTTAAAATATGGAAATAAAACTTTCTATATTTTATGCTTCTGATGCACTTTTCTTGATTAACCTTCATCTGGAAGTCTCAAAGCAAAGGGAATTACAAGGTTTTATATTACTAAATGAATTTGGAATTGTTTTCTATTATTAATTTATATATTTAGTTGACCAACTTATATTAGCACAAATACATAATCATTTGTAATTTTTTTTTATGTATTCAATTTTGCCGACTTTTACTGACGTTTTTTTTCACAATTTTCAAAATTGCTTAATGTTTTCAAATGAGTTGAGTTCCTTGTTGGACAATATTGTAAATTGTTGTGTGTCAAAATTCTGGGGAAAATTCCATAGATATATTACAAAAAATAGTCCGTTTACAATAAGTGAACATTGAGTAGTATCCTTCTGTATTCTGTGCGATATTTGAACTGCCTAAATAGGTAAACAATTTTATGTACTATGACAGTTTTGCAATATTTGTTTTAAATAAAAGTGTCTTTTGTAAAATGTTGCAAGAACCAGAAGAACCCATGTTTTCTGTTGATTTTTTTTCTTCAAGCATAAATTTTACTTGTTAGGGAGGGCCTGCTGCAGCTTATAAATGGCATCTTTTTATTAAAACAACGCTCATCCATTGTATCTATTTTTATTTAAGTAATTTCTTTTATTGAAATTGTATGTGATTATTTAACTGTTCTCTTTTAAAATGTTTTTCTGTTTTATATATATGACTTCTGAAAATTCAATGAATTGTCATGGTACCAGACGTTCAAGAATTATGCCCCTTGAAAAAAAATAACGATAGAAAACAGAAAAGTTATGGATTTAAGTTTACAAGTTGACCCTAAAAAAACTCTGATACTGACCCTAGACTTCAGAAAATGACCAAACTTTCAGTTTTACAACTTGTTCCCTGATGTTTTTGAATGCAATGAGCTTCTGAACCTAACTTGATTGATTGATTGATTGAAGCTCATTGCATTCAAAAACATCAGGGAACATTGATTACTCCATGTTTATGCAACAAATCCCAACCTTTATAATGCTGACTGTAAAATACCTCACTTCCATGAGTTATGGCATTCTGAAATTAAAAATGGAATTTCCATGATAATGTTCATGTATAATGAAGACTTATGGTGTGGGGAATTTTGGAAGAATTTTGCATTGTAAACGATGCAAAAGATACCAAGGGGACATAAAAAAACATTTCTGGAATTTTCTGCTGATAACTTTTGAAATTATTAAGAAAATTACAGTTCCTTCTTAACTTTCATGCCAAGTTCACCTGATATGGATTGGCAATATATGTTTTAGATCCTTGCAAGTCATATAGCTCCTTATACATGCTTAGCTTTCAAATGTTTGGTTTTGAATATTGCTGGTAGAGATAAATCAAGGAAAGAACTGGCAATGCTGCATTAATTTTATCCCTTCACTTAATCAAATTATATTAAACCACTTGACCCTCCCAAAAAATTAAGGTTATTTTTGGACGGTGTAAAAATCTGCTCTATTCAATTTTTTTCCACGCATTTCAATTTCTTTCTATAAATTATTTGTATATTTTTAGTATGTATGTTTTAAATTCTGTATATTATATTATAATCTTCCAATATGTGATAAAAATACAATTTATAATAAAGGTTTCCGAACTTCTATTTAAATATTACTTTTTTATATAAATAAATATGGCAAGTCAATGTTTGTGTAAACAAACAATTGTTTTATTGTCTTGCTGATAGGCTAAACTGATACTAGAGATTTAATCCTGGGTTATGAGAGGTCAGCAATGTTCAGTGTCCTGTGACACTAACTGACCCTTCAATGACACCACTGTCCACTGTACAATATTTTTATTCTCTACATGAGAACTTTTTTGCTTGATGAATAGTCAAAAAATATTATTTGTGGTATGATTGATGCAGGTGACCGAGGGCCATTTAAGGCCAATGGACATTAGGACTGACCAATCAGGGTGGCCTGAGTTGTTTATAAGTCTCCTGAACTGACCCCATGTTTTATCACTTCAGTGTAATCAATGTAAATGGGAAGTTTATTTTATATCTATGGGATACTTAAAATCCTACCCTGTTTTTGTAAGGTTATTATGATGGAAAATCATGATTTATTATGTAATTGTAATAATATTCCTCACAAATGTAAGTATTCATTAAGAGGCTTTTAGTTCAGGAGTAATAATTATCAGAGAGAAGAATACATACAAGACTACTTTGACACTCCAAAAATGCAATTTAATTCTTCTCTATGCTTTAGTGCATCAATTTCTTAAATAATATTTCGTATGTGATAGTCTTTAAATGTAATGCTTGTTGTTTATTGAGGAAAATTAAAAGAGGCAGACTCTTTAATTAGGAAATGTGACAAAGGCTTGGTTTTCATTAACTTCCTGTGCAACATTGGGTAAAATCAAAGTATCTACCTGCCGCTTATATATATAGGTAAATCATTAGAGGAAAATCAGAAAAACCTGTACCATTATCATTACTGAGATTCTTTGTTCTAGAACATCAAGGTCATTCATTGTTACAATATGTTTATGTTAATGACAAGATAGTTGTCAAGTTATCATCGCAATCCCCTTTAAAAGGGACATGCGATGAGCTTAGGGGGAGGTTTGAGTGGAGATAAAACTGGTGTAACCCACTACGTCTTTAATCTGTCCCATGTGTTGCTTCTAACTGTTTTTTAGCTCACCTTTCCAAAAGGAAATGTGAGCTTTTGCCATCACTTGGCGTCCGTCGTCGTCCGTCCGTCGTCGTCGTAAACTATTTCAAAGATCTTCTCCTCTGAAACTACTGAACCAAACTTCATCTGATTGATTCCTAGGGTATCTAGAATAAAGTTTGTGTTTTAATTCCCATTTCATCAAAAAACATGGCCGCCATGGCTAAAAATAGAACATAGGGGTAAAATGCAGTTTTTAGCTTATAACTCAAAAACCAAAGCATTTAGAGCAAATCTGCGGTAAAATTGTTTATCAGGTCAAGATCTATCTGCCCTGAAATTTTCAGATGAATCGGACAACCCGTTGTTAGGTTGCTGCCCCTGAATTGGTAATTTTAAGGAAATTTTGCTGTTTTTGGTTTTTATCGTGAATATTATTATAGATAGAGATAAACTGTAAACAGCAAAAATTTTCAGCAAAGTAAGATTTACAAATAAGTCAACATGACCGAAATGGTCAGTTGACCCCTTTAGGAGTTATGGCCCTTTATAGTCAATTTTTAACCATTTTCCGTAAATCTTAGTTATCTTTTACAAAAATCTTCTCCTCTGAAACTACTGGGCCAAATTGAACCAAACTTGGCAACAATCATCATTGGGGTATCTAGTTTAAAAATTGTGTCCGGTGACCCGGCCAACCAACCAAGATGGCCACCATGGCTAAAAATAGAACATAGGGGTAAAATAAGTTGTTGGCTTATAACTCAAAAACCAAAGCATTTAGAGCAAATCTGACAGAGGTTAAATGGTTTATAAGGTCAAGATCTATCTGCCCTGAAATTTTCAGATGAATCAGACAACCGATTGTTAGGTTGCTGCCTCTGAATTGGTTATTTTAAGGAAATTTTGCTGTTTTTGGTTATTATCATGAATATTATTATAGATAGAGATAAACTGTAAACAGCAAAAATGTTCAGCAAAGTAAGATTTACAAATAAGTCAACATGACCGAAATGGTCAGTTGACCCCTTTAGGAGTTATGGCCCTTTATAGTCAATTTTTAACCATTTTCCGTAAATCTTAGTTATCTTTTACAAAAATCTTCTCCTCTGAAACTACTGGGCCAAATTTAACCAAACATGGCCAAAATCATTATTAGGGTATCTAGTTTAAAAATTGTGTCCGGTGACCCGGCTAACCAACCAAGATGGCCGCCATGGCTAAAAATAGAACATAGGGGTAAAATGCAGTTTTTAGCTTATAACTCAAAAACCAAAGCATTTAGAGCAAATCTGACATGCGGTAAAATTGTTTATCAGGTCAAGATCTATCTGCCCTGAAATTTTCAGATGAATCGGACAACCCGTTGTTGGGTTGCCGCCCCTGAATTGGTAATTTTAAGGAAATTTTGCTGTTTTTGGTTTTTATCTTGAATATTATTATAGATGTAGATAAACTGTAAACAGCAATAATGTAATGCTTGGGGTATACAATGTTTTTTTATACTTTCATCATAAATTATATTATGAACACGAGACAAACGAGACATTTCAGTGTGTCCACTCTTGTTTTTGCTTTTGAAGAAGATATGACAGAATCGAAGAACCATGTATGTAAATTGAAAACCCAAAATAATCATTCATGGAAGATTTAAGCAAAAAATTTAAGGTGAGCGATTCAGGCTCTTGAGAGCCTCTTGTCTTTGTATGTGCTCCTGTTATTCTTGGAGGAGCTGATGAAATTATGGTGGTACCCAACACTTTCACTAAAATTAATTTGGCTTGTTTAATTTTCATAAAATTTTGTCAAAGTAAATTAACAAAAATATAAAAATTTAAAATAATTTTGAACCAACCGTTTTTTTTCTTCAGAAGAATTACACTGGTTATATAGCAATTTGACAAACACCAATTTTGATCATTGAGAAGCTTAATATTCCTTTTGCAACACAACGTAATTAAAACATTTAGGTGACTTTACAGAGTTATCTCCTTGTATTGTTAGGTACCACCTTAAATATCAATGAAGCTTGCTTGACAATCCACTAAAATTGGTATCAGTGAAAGTAAATGAATCCACAGTACCCTTTTTATAGTCAATAGTGGCTAATATATATATATATAAAAGGAAAAGCAGATATGATATGATGCCTAATGAGACAACTCAGTATATCATGCTAAGTCATGATAGAATAAAAAGAGTTCCAAAGGGTAACTGGAATCTATTTATCAAGGACAGATAACACCATTGCAAATAAGAAAATTGGGGATAACTTGATGGTCCTGTGGTCCTAAGTATTCCAACTTCTGTATCACTAGCCTGTCAACACTGTCTGAGGTTTAAAGTTTGAAACCCGCGCAAGATAGGTGCATCAGACTCCAATCTTGATAAGACTGTGATTGTTAGTTTCCTGCCAAAGGTTTGTGGTTCTCTCTGGACACTCCAGCTTTATCCACCATTAAAAACTAACCACCTTTAAATAGTCAATAGCGCTAAAGTGGGTTGAGCACAAATCAATCTTTACATTACACAGAAAAACCTATCAGAATTTATTGAAACCAAAGTCACATGAACTTTTCCTCAATTTTTATACGACCGCAAAATTTGAAAAATTTTTCGTCGTATATTGCTATCACGTTGGCGTCGTCGTCGTCGTCCGAATACTTTTAGTTTTCGCACTTTAACTTTAGTAAAAGTGAATAGAAATCTATGAAATTTTAACACAAGGTTTATGACCACAAAAGGAAGGTTGGGATTGATTTTGGGAGTTTTAGTCCAAACATTTTAGGAATTAGGGGCCAAAAAGGGCCCTAATAAGCATTTTCTTGGTTTTCGCACTATAACTTTAGTTTAAGTAAATAGAAATCTATGAAATTTTGACATAAGGTTTATGACCACAAAAGAAAGGTTGGGATTGATTTTGGGAGTTTTGGTTCCAACAGTTTAGGAATTAGGGGCCAAAAAAGGGCCCAAATAAGCATTATTCTTGGTTTTCGCACAATAACTTTAGTTTAAGTAAATAGAAATCAATGAAATTTAAACACAATGTTTATGAACACAAAAGGAAGGTTGGTATTGATTTTGGGAGTTTAGGTCCCAACAGTTTAGGAATTAGGGGCCAAAAAGGGACCCAAATTAGCATTTTTCTTGGTTTTCGCACCATAACTTTAGTATAAGTAAATAGAAATCTATGAAATTTAAACACAAGGTTTATGACCATAAAAGGAAGGTTGGTATTGATTTTGGGAGTTTTGGTCCCAACAGTTTAGGAATAAAGGGCCCAAAGGGTCCAGATTTAAACTTTGTTTGATTTTATCAAAAATTGAATAATTGGGGTTCTTTGATATGCCGAATCTAACTGTGTATGTAGATTCTTAATTTTTGGTCCCGTTTTCAAATTGGTCTACATTAAGGTCCAAAGGGTCCAAAATTAAACTTAGTTTGATTTTAACAAAAATTGAATCCTTGGGGTTCTTTGATATGCTGAATCTAAAAATGTACTTAAATTTTTTATTATTGGCCCAGTTTTCAAGTTGGTCCAAATCGGGGTCCAAAATTAAACTTTGTTTGATTTCATCAAAAATTGAATAATTGGGGTTCTTTGATATGCCAAATCTAACTGTGTATGTAGATTCTTAATTTTTGGTCCCGTTTTAAAATTGGTTTACATTAACGTCCAAAGGGTCCAAAATTAAACTAAGTTTGATTTTAACAAAAATTGAATTCTTGGGCCTCTTTGATATGCTGAATCTAAACATGTACTTAGATTTTTGATTATGGGCCCAGTTTTCAAGTTGGTCCAAATCAGGATCCAAAATTATTATATTAAGTATTGTGCAATAGCAAGAAATTTTCAATTGCACAGTATTCAGCATTAGCAAGAAATCTTCAATTGCACAGTATTGTGCAATAGCAAGAAATCTTCAATTGCACAGTATTGTGCAATAGCAAATATTTTCAATTGCACAGTATTCCACAATAGCAAGAAATATCTAATTGCACAATATTGCACAATAGCAAGAAATTCCAATTGGATTTCAATTGGAGTTATCTTTCTTTGTCCAGAATAGTAGTTGAATCAACTTAAATCATTGTTTTATACAATATACAATGTATATTCACTTTTACTACCAACTGATAGATTAAAACAATCTTTACCATTCAGTGATAACAAGCACTTTTTTTACATTTTAATATTTTATGATGTATTTAAATGAGTAGTTATTGTTGCAAACTTCATTAGAAATTTGAATTGAGATCAGTTTTGAAATAAGGGAAAGGGGGATGTGAAAAAAAAATTGGAGGGTCAATTTTTTTCATTTCAGATTTCATAAATAAAAAGAAAATTTCTTCAAACATTTTTTTGAGAGGATTAATATTCAACAGCATAGTGAATTGCTCAAAGGCAAACATTTTTTTTTAAGTTCATTAGACCACATTCATTCTGTGTCAGAAACCTATACTGTGTCAACTATTTAATCACAATCCAAATTTAGAGCTGAATCCAGCTTGAATGTTGTGTCCATACTTGCCCCAACCGTTCAGGGTTCAACCTCTGCGGTCGTATAAAGCTGCGCCCTGCGGAGCATCTGCTTTGTAATTAAACACTATAGAGTAATTTCTGGTCAGTGCAGAAGATGTTTGCATATTTGCTGCAAGTATTGATTTCTGGTTGATAAATGTGTGTTATAGGTTCCTGTGGAAGATATTTATCCTTCTCTATGGCAGTCATGACACACACCTTTGTCACCCTGATGTCATTTGTCACTGCATAACAACTTATCTAGTGTCATGGTAACATGACATTATTAAATTTGATTCCATATATCGGTATGGCAGACTTACTTTTGCAGTCTCCATGGATTTTGGTCACATGCTTTTCTTAAGAAGATTATTGGCAGTTAAATGAATTAAAACTTGAACTGGTTTTGAAAAATAAAAATCTAATGCATATGACATTTTTTTTAAAGATGAAACTGCTTTCCAAAGTAGTTAATTTGTCTTTCAATGCATTTTAATCTTGAATTTTATACATTTGTGTCTTTGAATTTAATCTTGAATTTGATTCATTTGTGAATTGAAACTAATTACCTTGTCAACATACTTGTATTTATAACATGTATTGTAATGCTTTCTCTTTTTTGTTGGTTTTGACATTTAAAAAAAAAATGGCATTTTGTAGTTTATTGGATGTTAAAAAAAGATTAGGTTTTATAAGAAATCAGAAAGAACTATAGAGCCTGAAGACAGTCTATGTTTTTTTTTATTGTTTATAAATCATTAATACTGTATAGATATATTGTTTGAAATGTGAATGTCCTTTATAAAATTTACAATTTAATAATGATTGTTTAAAAAAATGTTCAGGGCTGTAGGATTTATTGTATGATTGACTTATTCTCAGATGAGCACAGTATATATAAGCAAAGTAATATTTAAAAGTTTCTATAATTAAAACGTTAGAAAATGTCATCAGCTTTTAGAAATAAAAAAAAGATAGGAGAAGAAGAAAAATTGTCCTCATAAGAAGGATATTGTATTTCATTATATCATTGATATTTATTGATATGTTACCATGGTTTATAAATATAAAAATTCAATTTCATGGTTACTAAATTTTTGGTAATTCTGATCAAAATGACATTTTGTTTTACTTACTGCATTGATATAAGTTTACTAAATTTACTTTACAGTTTGCCAATTTTTTTTAAAAATCTGAACTATAAATGTATGCATACTTTATTTAAGATTACATTCTGGAAAATGCTTCAAGACTTTCTAGGGATTAAATGTCACTGACCTCTACATATTTACCTTGAAAGTGCATTTAAGTTATTTTCTTTTAAGAAAAATTGAACTTCATTAAAACAAAAAGAAACCATGCACAATGTTCACTTTATCATTCTTAGGTCGTTGGTGAATAATTTTATTGACAATTCCGTATTTTTCAAAGTGTTATAAATTGCATATTCTTAATGAGCGAGTAAAGTACAGAATGTTTTGTCTTCCTGTATCAATCAAGCTAGAGAAGGCAGTGCCATTGATCCTGGTTAGGTATAGATCAAAAGATTAGAAAGGAAGTGTATTAATCAGGTGCAAGGGATTTGTCTGGACTTCTCCTTAATCGATATAATCCCCAGCATGTAATGAAAGGACTGAACCTATTGCTTTAGTTACTTTATCTTATTAGCTTACCTGAATACTTAGTGTGATGGAAAAGACATTGTCTTACCTGTTCCTTCAATCTTTATTGGATTCCTTGCTTGTAAAGGAATTATTTTCTTCATTAGTAATCCTGATGAGTTAAAAGAAAAGTGTATCTTTTTTTTGTTTTGCTGCATAAAATGCACTTTGGTTCAAAATCAGAAGAATCGCTAACTCAAAGTTTTGGCTTACTAGTTTGGTTTATATTTTCAACAATATTTATTTTGCATTTCTTATAATAAATGTTTTTGCTTTCACAAATGTTTTGCAATATTAAGTCCATACCTCCACAAAGGATCCCACTATCATGCTGGTCACATGAGCAAAACCACTAAACACACTTGTTCTACCAATAAAAGTGTTAAATGTACCATTTATTTGATACAATTGGGTAATTGTTAAAGTATATGATTATAGATTGTCCAGTTCAATTTTGTTTGAAGTAGTAGATAATAAATGTATAGTTCAAGACAATTACTCCTGTCAATCCTATTGATATATTTTAATTTTCTTTTGCAGTGGAACAGGAAAATGACTTACTTGTATGTGGAGAATGCCAAACCAGCTTTCCACTGCGAGACATACTCAAGTTTATCAAACATAAAATCAACAAATGTAACAAAGACGATGGTGATGCAGATACACCAGAGAATGATGATGAAGACCAGGAGACTGCAGACATCTGCAGCAGTATCAGTCTTAAACGTACCAGTATATCTGCACCCATCTCTAGAAAGGAATCATTAGAGACAAGACTGTCTCCGTTACTAGACTGCAGTAACGATGATGTCAAAGAAAACGATTTCTCCCCTGAGGAAGAACTCAAACATGTCCGGCCGCCATTGAAGTTGAAACAAGGGGTAGATGCCGAATCTAACACAACTCATACAGGTAGGTCAAATTCACTTCACAAGAAGATTAAACAACATTTAGCAGCTAGATATATAGATTCTTGCTTCTTTGGAAAACTGGCATTAGTAAAAACTAAATAACATTCAGTAGCATGATATGTGAATATTCTTGATACTTTACAAATACATATTTGCAATATTAAACAATTAGCTTTTCCTAGACTAGTAGTAATAAGGAATGGCCATTATGAAATACTCAGATCACTGATTTAATTGTAAACCTTATCCTGTGTCACTGTGTTAGAAGAAGTACTGTAGGCCCTTTATCCCATCTTCATAATAGACTTAGAAAAAAAAGTTTCATGCTATTTTATTCAATGAAATACTGGTGTTTTGTAAATGTACACATACAGGATAATTTTGACTGCCAAGGACATTTCTTAAAATACTCCTTATGTTCAAATCTGTTCAATATTTCTGGTAACTTCAGATTTTGAAATAAACCTTTTTCACTGTTGTAGTTAAAAAACAAAAAAGACTAAACAAACCAGTACTGACCAAATAAACTGAAATATAAGTGGTATTTCTGTCCACAGCATAATTTCCTTTTAAGTATAATAATGGCCCTTTTATTGTAGACAGTAAGATAAGTTCATTGGAAACAATATCATTGGTTTTTGACTATCATAATACTTTTAGTATCATTTTCGAACTGTGAGCATTGAAACACATCTTCGCCTGTTTTGAGTTTCAAAATAAGTTCATTGGAAACCAAATCTGTGGTTCTTGACTATCATAATACCTTTAGTATCATTTTCGAACTGTGAGCATTGAAACACATCTTCACCTGTTTTTGAGTTACATAATGAAACATCTGTATGATGAGTGTATTCTCTGAAATGATTAAAATATAATGAACACAATGACATTAACAGAAGGGTTCCAGGTTACTCATAATGACAAAACAAACCGGCAGTTGCTAGCTAATTACATCAGTTATGTTCTTTATTAGTTGATATGTCATAAAATTAACAAAGATAATTATGTTTTTATAAGAAAAGTAGTTCCTCAAAATAGAATTATTATGCAGACTTGTATAGGACAGAGTAGTTAGTAAGTTGCTTCATCTTGTTCAGTTACCTTTTCTCCTTATCTACTAATATCTAGTCATCAATTAAATCATTGTTCAGTTACCTTTTCTACTAATATCTTGATATAAATGAAAGTATTGTTTGTTCCCCAAAACCTAGCCTATCCAGAGAAATTGCTAGGTATACAATTCCATTCTCAAATTTAAACAGAAAAATAATTTTTCGTCTCAGTCTTATTGAACAGGTGTAAATTGACTTGTAAACATTTGCTGAAAGTAATTACATATATATCTGTTTTGGTCATTATCTTTAAACAAGAGCATAGTTTTGTATATTAAAAGAATTACCTACCAAATAAGCAAGGAAGGTAGAGTTTGGGGAGCACTCAATTCATTGAGGCCTTTAACATCAATTAAATATTCCTGATCTACTAATTATTTCCTTCAGTTACAAATCCTTCATCTACTAATAATTCTAAGTTTCTTTTTCAATAATCTACTTATAATTATCATTCCCTCTCTACAATTAACAGAAGCATGTTGAGTTAAAGCATAGTCTGCTTCACAAACTATCTTATGTTGAATGCACATTTTGATTACACTAATTAACAATGGTATTGACAAGGTATATGGGTAATGTTCCAAAAGACAAATATATATGCAGAAGTCATAATTCAATACTATGTATTGAATTTGACAGTCATAACAGTGCATCAAAGATAATAGGCTTTAGTTGATCTGAGACTCGCAGGTTTACATTGGAAAAAAGTAAAATCACAAAAAATACAGAACTCCGAGTAAATTCCGAACTGAAAGTCCCTAATCAAATGGCAAAATCTAAAGCTTAAACACATCAAACGAATGGACAACAAGTGTTATATTCCTTACTTGGTACAGACATGATCTCATGTAGAAAATAGTGGATTAAACCTGGTTTTATAACTAGCTAAACCTATCACTTGTATGACAGTTGCATAAAGTTACATAATATTAACAACAATGTGTGAATTAAACCAACAGACCAGTTTACCATTATGAAGAACAACAATAAAAGTGCAAATTTTTTTATACTAATCCACTTAATTGTAGAAGTTATTGTGTTATATACATCAACCTATATTTTTTTTTATTTTTCAAAGATAAAACCCTGATACAACCTAGTTCTGAGTTACAAGAGAGTTAAAATACACAGAAGTTTTAGTTAGTCAGATTAAGAAAAAAGAAATTTGATCATCGAATATATCATTCCATTAATCTTGTGTTATAAAATTGTAGGCTGATGAATTGTTTTGATTGTCTAAAGTCTTACTTAATATTGAATTTAAACAAAATATATGCCTTCTTTCTTTTGTTGTTTTGTTACATCTATTTGTATTGTTTTTTTGTTACAATGACCTTTTCAGTTTTTTTATCTAGCACATGAGTACTTAAAATGATACGAGAAAGATTTTTGTGTGCACTATATATGCTATTGAAATAAACTTTTTGAAGCTTTGAATAAAAAATGTAAAAAAAAAAGTATTAACGTAAATACAAAGCTCCATGGTAAATTAAAAAGGGATGAAGTCCATAAAATCTGGTAAAAGTCAAAAGCTCGACTATATCAAACAAGATTTTGATATATTGATATGCTGGACTTTCTGTAGCACCTGATATCCAAACTAGTTCATACTGCTCAAGTATTATCTATGTGGAAATGTCCTGTTTTCGTTGTTTTTTTTTTATTAGTTTGTGCTGGTTTAATTTCTCCTTTTCAGTTACCTACATGCACACAGTAAAATATTTTTTTGCATTTTAATAACTTGATCAAGTATAAAAGTTGG
Organism: Mytilus galloprovincialis; assembly: GCA_037788925.1. Taxonomy (NCBI): domain Eukaryota; kingdom Metazoa; phylum Mollusca; class Bivalvia; order Mytilida; family Mytilidae; genus Mytilus; species Mytilus galloprovincialis. The sequence goes on along the minus strand of CM075334.1, from coordinate 6,693,578 downwards.
TGTGCTGGCTTGAAACAAATGTACATACTAATGTTTAATTCATTAATTGATTGATCTTTTTCTGGCCAGCTGTTACAAATGTCATAGTGCACTAGTTCTACATACGTTACATGACTGGTTCATGTCGCATACAGAAGTAACAGTTAACATCATCACAAAATAAGCCGCCTTTCTTTTAATAAAATATTTTTTTGTTGACGAAACTCATTTTATGTTATCAATGTGAGTTGTATCCATGCATATCTTGTTATAAAAATAAGAAAGGTCATTTCATTTTGAGTGATATAAATGCATTATCATCTTCTGTTTTCCTTCAGTCCATTGGAATGCATGAAGATTTATTTCACGCTTTTCATTTAACAGATAAGGCAAGCATCAAGCATTATTTTGGCATCCGCAAGATGGAGAAGCTCTTTGTTAATGGCTATGATCTGAAGTTGTTGATGATAGAAAGTGATAAGTGAAGGGACATGTAACATATGGTGTTACATAATCATACTAGCTTCCGGTTGTGGTAGCTATGGGGGATTCATCATTTTTTATAACGTTTATACACATATTTTTTACCTTAACGTAAACTCAAAGGCTACTGGGTTAACAAATCATACACCCTTAACAACTTTTCCAGCACTAACATTGAATAATATTTTCTAAGGTTTATAGGAAGTGAACTTTCTCAATGATGTACGAGTTGGACTGTCCCTCTGTTATCTTTATACCCCCGCTTTAAAAAGGGGGGTATACTGTTTTACCTCTGTCTGTCAGTCCGTCCGTCCGTCCATCAGTCCGTCAGTCAGTCCGTCCCATGAAACTTTCGTCACATTTTTCTCAGGAACTACACATCCACCCTTTCTGTAATTTGGTATCAACATTTATATATGTCAGCCATACCGTGTGATGCGTTTTCAGATTCATCACTTGACAACTTCCTGTTTACCGAACACTTGTCTGATTTTACACATGATAGCCAAGTTGAAAATTTTCGTCACATTTTTCTCAGGAACTACAATACAAGGATTTCTGAAATGTGGTTTCAGGATTTTTATAAGTCAGCTATACCGTGTGATGCGTTTTCAGATTCATCACTCGACAACTTCCTGTTTACCGAACACTTGCATATTTTTACACTATTAATATTATCCACTTGCGGCGGGGGTATCATCAGTGAGCAGTAGCTCGCAGTTTCACTTGTTCGTCTCTCCTCTCAAAGTATAGAAAGGTGAAAATTTACCAAGGCAAACATTTATACAACAGAACAACAAATGAAAGATTTTAACGACCTTGACTGGCTATACAGCCCATGCACGTCGGAAACAAAGTCTCAGATTTTCTGACCTAACTTTTATATTAAATTAATCACAAAGTCTATTTCTTCGGAGTAAAAATATATTCAGGATTGAAAGATTTTTGCTTGCCCATTCATTTACTCAATGACTGGTTATGATGTATGTTTAATCCCATATTGACTGCTGCTCTGTTGTTGTTATCGAGCACAAGTAGTGTAGAGTACCTGTTTGGCCTTGTATTTTAGAGGACCATAATCTTGCGTTTATTTTTGGACTGTCTTGTTAGTGGCGGTACCAGTAAATGGTGTGCCAATCATATGAGTCTTTGTTTTATATCGAGGATCTTTTCCCGCTGGTTATCTTATTTTATTCTTTTAGGACTTGTATGTCTACAATATGTAAATGGGGTACAGTTATATTCGTTCAAGACTGAAGACGTTGTTACTTATACTTTTTTTCTCGATGCCAGATAAATTCATCAGTGTTAAAAAAACACCAGCTGGTCATTTTCCTCTTTCAAAATTTAAACAGTCTGCTGTCAAGTTTTTGTATCCTGATGTTGGTTCCGTTATACGAAGATTACCGTGCAGGCTATATCAACATTACAAAATCGAGTTTAAAGTACACACAACTTATCTTGGAAATTTGAAAATGTTTTTTAGTTGTATATACACGGTTGTAAAATACCAAAAAGTAAAATCACAAAAATACCGAACTCTGAGCAATGTCATTTGAGGGAACACCGTCCAATCGATGGATAATTGGTTATCAAAGGTACCAGGATTATAATAACATGTTCACTGTGGTGACATTGGTCTCTAAACGACACCTGTGTCATCTCTATGAAATAGCGTTTTAAATACTAGAGGACCAAACATTTCCAAAAGACTTTAGTGTGGGGCATCACTGATGAGAGAACATTTGTAGACGTACGCATTACGTATTGTTAATTTTGATCACTTCCGTTTGAGGTTGTTATGAGGAACAATATCACTATATTTGTTATTAAGATACTGTCTATAATAATTATGTTAATGTTGCTACCAAGTACGATATGCAAATACTGATTGTTCATCACAAAGATTCGTCAACGCGTTTGACACGGATAAACCCCTTATCCACCTTTGTATATATACCTACGAACCTAGAAAAAATGGCTTGTGTAGTTTCAGAAGCTGTACTTCTATTTTGAGTATAGACGTTCATAATTCTGTGAACTTGGTAAACAAATAGTTGAGGTGTATATATACTTATTACAAGGCTTTCGATATCAGAATAAACAAAAAATGAGCTGATATTGTAAGTGTCTAAAGATCTGAAATGCACATTTCATCATTTTGTTTCATTTCACTTGTTCAATTATTTTAATCAATACATCTTATTTCAACTGAAAATGCGAACTTTGATGTACACCAAGATCATTTTCATTATCATCATATGCATATGAAGTAACCTACTGCAAGTATGACCTTAGTACATGTATAGCTATTAGAAACAAGATGAAATCAAACACGGGAGAAAATCGGATTATGATGGGATTTTTTTCACTACAAATTAAAAATTCATATTGGACTTCAAGAAATAAAGTAATAATTGCAACATTGGTTGCTAGCGGTATTAATCAATTGCTGTGTAGAAATGAATTTTCCCCGATGGCGGAAGTCTTGTTGTTGTATACTTGTCAATAATCGTCCATGGTTCGAGTCTTTAAAGGCAATTTTTGATTACATGAAATTTGCTCTTTAGAAATTAATTGCATAATTTGAAAGATGCCAGCAGAGTGGAAGTCGCATGTCACCCGACCGATGCATTTAAGTAGATTTTCTGTGTAGGTAATGGATATAATCTAAAGCCAAAAGACCGCTGTTTAAATTTGGCTCTTCCTGCTAATAAGGTGTCGCCAATAAATTTTCATGTTTGTTTGAATTCGTGCTGTGCTTTGTTTTTGGACGACCGGAATAAATGTTATGGTTTGTCGGTGTAGCCGATATTTCTACAAACATAATAAGGTCAAATGATTCAGCTGTTAACCAGGAAAATAGACAGGAGGTAGAATATTAATGGTGAATAGATTGCCGAGAGACAAATTATTTGCTGTTGGAGATCAGTAAAAAAAATGAACAAAAACTTAATATTTTAAAATATCAGATTACGTTTTTAAAGTTTACAGTTATTTAGAACAAAAAATCAATGGGGTTCGTCGCTTTGGTCTTTATTGGTCACTTGAATTTCAACATTTTCGTTATTCCCGGTATAGTCAATTTTTTGGTTTGTTTTAAATGATTGCACATTGAAGACTTGATACAAGCAAATGTTATCTACAAATTAGAAAGTATCCGTAATATTGGTGGTAGTAGCACCAATAATGTATCTTAAGTGAACAGAAAATAAACCGTTTCAATGATATCCTACATTGACAGATGCTTGAGAATTTGGTAGGTGCATTGACTTACTAATGTCACAGTGACCACAGGCAAACTTTATTTTTAGCGATAATACAACTTCCTCGTGTATTAAAAATTATATTTCTACGTGTTGATAACAGATGTAATTCAACATATTTAATCAGATCTGTCAATTTATAGAGGCAGCTTGTTATATAGAGAGGTCTTTTGTTTAAGTTTACTGTGATATTGCTTCCGAATAGATGGGATTACTATCAATTCATTGGTTAGTTTCAAATATCCCCGATTTACTGAATTATTCAAGGGGAAGTAATCTATAAACGGTGTGAACCCGATGAAGGTAATACTTCATTTGTCACACTGGTGTCAGCATTGTAACCGTATTGCCATTTATTTGGTATTATAAGTGGACTGTTTTCAAAACTTTGGATTTTTTAATTACTACAAGGCACCTCAGGAATAGATTGCCTTAGTTGTATTTGGTAATCTTTGAGGAACATTTGGTCCTCAGTGCTCTTCAAATTCGTACTTTATTTTGCCTTTTTAACTTTTGTTTTATTCGAGCGATACTGACGAGTCTATTGTAGACGAAACGCTCGTCTGGCGTAGATTCAAGTTTTTAGTGTTGGTGGCTATGATATAAAGTTTATTATATATAGATACTTGTCTTTTGCATTCTACCCAATCTCCTTAGTTTTCAGTCTAAATAAAAAGATTTCAAAAGGTTTCGATTAGCAAAATTATAACAATAATTGTTACTTATTGTGTAATCTTGTTGTAGTTTTCAATTCTTGAAAACACAGAGTTCGAAAACAAGTTATCCATATGCACCTGTAAACGACAAACATCAAAATGTTTGCTTCTTATTATTTTAAGAATTAGAAATAACTAAGATGCTGATTCTCTTAAGTTGTTGTTGTTAGTGGTGAAGACGATTTGGTTTTATCCTTTGAACTGAAATTTAAAAACTACAAAAAATATATAATGCATTAAGAATAACATTTCTAAGACATTTGTTTTATAAGAAAGCTTTAAGTGTGCAATTAATGTTTTGTGCAAATGGTTTGTTACATACTTTTGGATTACAGAGGAGAATCTTTAATGTGATTTGTCGTCCAGATCTAACTGTCACTGAATATTTCTTGATGTTAAGTAAATTTAATTTCCAAGAGATCTTCATGACATGCAAATTGAATTTTATTCTAATCAAACAGATTGTCACTTCTACATTTTGGTTTGTTTAAAAATCGGTTATGGTCGCACAAATGCATAGATTGTTTTAGGTATTGATGATCGGCATCTTTTTAAAAAATAAAAATAAATTGCAAAGTTGAAGAAATTTGAGTTGCAAAGCAAGAATTGGAAATGCAAATTCAGTAAATTGTACATTGAATTGAATATATTCCTGTCATGATTGAAGCAGATTAAGATTCTGTTTGACTTAGTTTGGTCGAAATATAGGAGGATAGTTTTGCAAGTTCATTAATCACAGCGCTTCCTGGAACATCCAACTCGTAAAGGATTGTTTCAAGTAACTGTTATATTGAAATATTGTTTTCCTTGGAATACTTTCGAAACATCGGGCTTAGCTCTGAAGCTATTATAATCAACAATGCATACTTAAAAAATGAATTGGTATGACCTTTGAATCTTTGTTTTCGAAGTGATACTGGGATACTTCTCATAGATATTTCTCTTTAAAGTCATTCCTTTTTATAAAAAAAATGTTAATATATGGAAGTTTTAATGGTGTCAAATCAGATGTGAACTTATAAGGAGCTGCCAACCCTGTATTGCAATGGCCTTGCCAATTTGTCTTCGGCTTAATAGTTTAAATATATATTTGATATCTTCGGCCTTTATTTTTTGATGTTTTATAAATCTATTATTTTTTCATAGAAAGAGTGACCAAATGCTGCTTTTAGATTTGTAATTTCCTTTACGAATGGATCCGTCGTGTTAATAATCCCTATAAGGCTTCTTATTTCTTTGACTTTTATATATGACGACTGTCCTTGAAATTCCAGCATTGTTCCATCAAATTCAAAATTTCAATTTACCTTCGTGTGGCAACGCATATTAGTCTGTTGATATTAATGAAAGGCATACGTACACTTGGTCTTGATGAAATTCTGATGGATGAATATAATCATCCATTGTTGAAAGAAGTTTCAGTCAGGAGTTTTATATCAAAGTGAAAGGATGTTTGTTAAATCTTGAACAATATATACGAAAATGCTTAAAATCAATTATCAAACGTATGGGGATTGATACTTTATAAATGTTATATTAATGTTATATTACACGACGTTCTTGCAAATGGTTTGATGTTTCGGAAAATATTTAGTCATTTGAAAGAATTTGTCATTTTTGAAGTTTCTTTTACTGTGACAGTAGCTTGACATGTCTTGTTCTATGAAAATCTTTTATATAAGTTCGTGCAAATTGAAAATTTCTTCGACATTGGACTCTTTTTCAATTCAATCATTTTGTTGTATGAAAGATTCTAGTTTCATAACTTTCTGACCATAGAAACTGTTGTTTCATGTTTATTTTAACCACAACTTATTTAAATTAGTATTGAAATATTCAGACGCCAAGAAAAAGATTGATGAATTTGATAATTTAAAAATCGGACAATTAAACTGTCATATTCATCATTAAAGCGTGAACAAATTGTACAATTTTAAAGATGAATTATTTACTGTTACGAATTGCATAAATTTCCTAAAAACATGATGAATCGTAATCAATTCTGACACGAACATTTTAAAAAGTTGTGTCATGATTATGTCCATTTTAAATGCCCTTGATATGGGCATGCTCTTATCTTCTTTAAATCATATATTTTCCATAAAAAATCTTGGATTTACCAAGAGAACGAGGTTTATTGGTTAGTTTTCTGGAATTTTGATTTCTATTTTTTCATGTCGTATCTTGGAGCATATGTCCTTTCAATTCTTTGATGACCTATTACACTCAATTTTGAATCAACTGTCATGAAATATTGCTATCATTAGACGTAATAACTGCAGCGTGTATGGGTATAACTTAATTTGAGATAGTAATAAACGCGCTCCATACCAGTGTTTCTATTAGATAGAGTGAGGGATATTTAATGTCCATATTCTAATGATCCCTTGTGGATTTTTCATATCTAGTATTTCAAAGATTTTTTAGAGCCAGATAATGCAATATCGTGAGCAAAATTGTTGAAATTAATCTCGAACTTCTTCGGCAATTCCTGAGGAGTTTTGCTTCAATATGCATTAAAAATATCGTCATGTGATATCGAATGACAATGTTTATAATCACCTGAAGATTCTAGTGTCAATATGTATGACCTACAACTTCGTCCAAATGTAATAACAAAATGAAATTTGAACTACAACAGCTTCGAGCACAGCAGTTGTTCTGATAAACGGGGATCAGTTTATGAGATGACAAAATTAATAACGGTTTAGGATTAAAGTGACATAAGATGGTCTTCTCTGTTCGTATGTTTGATGCCGATCATTTATCGTAGTGTCGTTGTGTCTTCTTTGATGAAAGTTACTATGATATCTGAGAAATTTTTAGCTTTGAAAAGAAAATGATTCTGCTCTCTCACATGGTTAACTGTCAATACTTTCTTGAATATACTCTCGATTTCAACTTTAAATTCCTTTAGTCGTTGAAACTCCCTCGTTTTACAGTTTTGTCGCAAATATTTTATTTCTGATTGTATGTTGAAAATATTTTTGTAGAAAACATGGTCATGTGTATGGTAAATGCAGTAAAAGATAGGCACAATTAAAATCAGGAGGGCTTGTCAATTAGAATATCGGTATTTAGTTACCATTACGCCGAATTATGCTTCTCGTTTTATATATACAATCTACGTGGAAAACTACGTGAAACCCTTTACTAGTTTTTGCCAGTAATTATGTAAAAATGTTATGTCTTAGATTTAGAATAGAATTGATATTTTTTGAGTTATCACTTCTGTATTTTTACGCAATGTTAACTTAAAAACATTCACGTTCTGATGAGAGGTTTATCTTCGTGAAAAATGTATTTTATCTGATTGACAAAAATAGGAATCGCCCCAGACAGAATGTGCGGTATTGTTAGTGCACCTGTTACCGAATACTTCACACAAGTTGTGCAACAAATAGCCATTTCTTGCCCTGGATGTAATCTACCAATTAGTAACAGCAGAATCTGGAGGGGTCTGGTAATGCTATCAGTTTAGTTGTTTTAATGCCACTTCCACTATACAATTAAAACATATAATTGTGTGTAACGGTTGCTCATTACAAGAACGCATATTATTTAAGCAACTTTCCTTGCATCTAAGGGAAGACCATTTTCTGTAATTTTAATTTGCTGATTTAATTTGAATTTTCGAAATGACCTTCCTGTTATTTTTGATTAATGGAGAAGTTTTAAGTTTAACAAGCGCACAGAATGCTGTAATTAGATATTCTGCTTTTGGCTATTTGTGTATTGCAGTATTATATAACGTAGTTTACCCATTGATCACGTCCAGGCACTAATGAAGAAAGATGTGGTAATAATTATCCAGCATGGACTTGGCACTACGCATGCGTAATTGCTACCGTATTGATTTAGAAACTCGGGAGCTCTGACCCTGAGAAGCCGTTGGTGTGACACTGTTTAAAGCATGCACATTGCGTAATCCTGTCATCTACAACACCAAGAAAGCAAACCACTAATTGTATATACCGAATTATCTCCTTATTTTATAGCTACTTGTAACATCACAATGGTTTCATTTTATGATGTAAAATGATAAAAGTTTTCAATGCCATAAAGGAAGAAGAAACCATTTGGCGAGGAGAAAACTTCACTCTAGGTGCTTAAATTAAACGAAGCTGTTGATCTCTTGATAAATTCGAACAAAAATCCTCGCATAAATAAAAATTTTATTGAGTGCAACATTCATTGGGAACAAGCAGAAAAATATCAACACATTTTGCCATAAATAACGGAACGTAGAAGTTGTAGAGACAAGATTTACGGTCACTTTAAAAGTAGTGATTTATACTTCTATCAATTTACTTTTTTAAATAGTTTGGACAAATACAGATTTGGTGATGAATTTTAACACTTGTCTATTTTGGTTAATTGTTATAGATGCGTCTAATAAAAGCTTTCTTCCCGGGGTGTGTACTCGCACATTATTTGGCATGTTGAATTAGCAAGCTTATAAGTCAATATTGTGTAATCATTGTCCCTTATATCCGCATGTCATCTTAATGTGTATTTTTCTACCAAAGTTTTAATAGGCTTTAATGGAGTCCCATCCAGTTGATCTGCTGTGGAAGGCGTTTATGCCGCGGGGTCATTGAAGGTCAAAATGGAAGCATTAAGTTAGATCATAAAATTGTAAATTGCATCATGTGATGATACATTGCTTTTATCGATCGCTCGGACACAGCTGTTCTAAGCGTCGCTACCTTTGATACGTCTTTAAGCATGTCCTATGGTGAAGAAAACATCTTATTAAATGAAAATAACATATGTATGGTTTTTAATTTGTGTAGTATTGAGCAAGTTTCTTCACATTATTTAACTGTTTGCGGACATCCATGTTTACATGTATGCAATATTATCCTTTATATTGATTTTGATGATATGATTTACATATTTAAAACTTCAGTTACCAATTGTTGACCTAGTGAATTTAAAACTAGCCAAGGTTGTCTGTCGCTATAGAGATCCATGTATATTGTCTGAACAGTAGCCAATGGCTAAACACTATTAACATAACACGAGAGGAATTCTGTACTGAGTGTCAAGTGTTGAATTACCTGTATATATATTGTTTGTCCATTTATGCACACCTGTATTCCTTCCGTGTACATTACGTCATTATATGCTTTAACTGCATGTAGGCGTCCAAGGTACAGGTATCATGGACAAACGTCTTCAGGTTATTCATTGAAATTTAAAAAAAAAAACATAAAAAAACAAAGAAACATGCCTTGTTTGACTTGCTTTAATCGCCCATTCGTCAAAAGGTCTAATATTGAAATGTTAACCAGTTTTGTAATGTCATAAATTTCATTTGGTTAATGAATAATATATTTGATCTTTAATGTTTGTCCTTGCAGGCGATACATTCCAGTTAAGTGTGTTATGTTTCACATTTGTTATTACATTTATCATTTCATCTCTTGTCATTTGAGACAAGTCATTCCAGGACACAGAAACCTAGGTGGCTACTTCCTGTTTGATTTTCCCGAGTCCTGGGCATTAGTTAATCAACAAACAAGTTGCCAGACAAAAGTTGTGTTGACCCGTGTCATTGAAGATTAGTTGACCACTTAACCCATTTCGTGACATTTAATTGTTCTGATAAAGGGAATGGACTAACCGACATAGATGTCCATCAGTTAGGTCATTCTTATTTTTAGGAAATGATGAAGTATTTTCCGCCTCTTTCAATGTACTGCATTGTTTAAAACCGTATAAAATAAGGACGTCGATACAGCTTAAGTATAGTTAGTCAAGTCAATCCGGTCTTGAATCGTGGGGATGTCGTTTCTCTTTATGTTTATCCATTTACTTACATTGTTATATGTTTTGTTGAATTGGCATGTCTGCTTTTCATTGTTTAACGTCAAGAATCTTTTTTTTTTTACATCTTTTAAAAATAATGAATGTTCTGCTGCATAAGCAGTAATAAAGTCCTCAAAAGTATGTGATAATCAATATGCTTTCAACTTTTGATGACAACTACTGGTTTACAAATGATAGTTATATCCAGCATACGTTTTAAAGGATTTGTTTTTGAAATCATTTCCACTGCATCTCTTGTTCAACTTTGTCACAGTGTCAGATCTGGAATTTCGGCAACATATTTATATAACTATCTGTCTTTCTTGGTGTTGATACGGTTTCTTTTGAATTCTTAGTTAGCTTTAGACCCTTCAGAATTTGTGTTATTCAAAATGATAACGATTGTGTGTTATTTCTTGTTTGTTTTTTATCATCATCTGAAATATATTCCCCCTCGTGCAGTATCATTTCTAATAGACCCTCGATGAAGGCATCACCTTGTTTATACATTACGTCTGATTAAGTCAAATAGTCATAATTACCCTGGGACTCAATTAACAAACATATGGGTTATCTATCTTCGTGGTCATTTAACCGAGTGACCTGGCAGTGTCGGTTATTGACCGTATGTTGGACGAAGTCCAGAAAAACAGGGGCATATGTTAGAGGGGAAAATGTAAATGACTTTTTGTAAGAAATTAAATATACATTTATGTTCATAGATTGAATATATTATATGTTAGAGCAATTACAACGCACCAGCAATTTTAAATAACACTGTATTTATTTTTGCTTTGATACTACTTTCCAATTACTTTTATCTATTAATAAGTTAACTGTGTACAGCCCAATGGTCATATATATTTATCTAAGTTGGTCAATCACGCCATAGACAGGTAGGTCGGTGACCGTACTCTCCTGGCAAACTATAAATAACTTAATATGACAAAGTATCTCATAATATAGTTTTATAAAGTTTTTATTGTGATGATGGTTTGGGTGGGGAGACTTTCAGGAACTGTTTAATATATGATTATTAATATATAAATTGAGGATGGAAAATGCTTTTACTCAAGATGTTTTGCAATTCTTTGTTTGTGTGGTTTTTTTTTTCAAAACCTTTTCAAATTTTCCGTTCTCAACGCTATTCAACTTCATGTGGCCCTTTTAACTGTTTCGAATCCAGCGTCACTATTGAGTCTTTTGTAGACGAAACGCTCGTCTGTTTAACAAAAAATTAAGCCTAGTATCAGATGAATTTATTTGCCTTGTTGTTCTATCTTAAAAATTTAGACAGAACTACTTGTTATATAACATAACGATTTGTTAAACAGCATTTTGTGAAAAAAAAATATTTTGCCAGTTTTATCAATATCTTAGCGCCTCTCTATTTTTTTCTTTCCGAGCGCTTTATCAGTTTTCAGTTAGTGCTATGCCTTGTTCTGTCTGCATTTTGATTTAAGAGGGAACAGTTTATAAAAAGAATATTTACAGTTGTTAATCTCTCGCTATAAATATGTATATCATCGAGGTAAATTTTCACTATATTGATCTATGTTAATTTTAAAGGTCATCAGTTGGCTAATATTGCTCTCAATATTTTTAATTTAAACCCAGAATTTTAATGGTATTTAGGGTCATAGTAGCTGGAGATGAAATAGATTCTGGAAAGAATATGTGATGGGGTATTGTGTAATAGTTTTCCCAGAGTCATGCTATATTAGGTCCAAGTGTAGCGGATTACTGTCACCACAATTAGTCTACCTGAAAATGATCTTCCCAGGATCTTCCTTCAATACATGTGTAGTTCCTTTGTCATTTAAGTCAACCTCTTTACTTCTCTGAAAACAACTTTTGTGTAATTGAAAACATAATTTTGACACCACGAAGAATGAGATACGATTCTGATTAGGGTTTTAATAATATTCATGGCTATTTTTTTGTCCAGTACCAGCTGCCAGTATGTAAAATAGGCCTGGTTAATAATGTAGTGTGTCCGACAGCTGGCGTTGTTTGTTACACAATAACATGCTCCTGGCATTATGCACCCCCTAACGACTGTTGTCACCCCTTGGATTATATCACTCATTCATTTGCAAATTTTTTTCTTCAATTGATATCAAAGCCATTTTCATAATAGGTCACCATTCAGAGTGAAAAGGGTCAATCTTTTGTTCCGTATTTGTTTGGAGATTGAAGACGTCTTGGACTTGAGTGCTTTGTTATTAAGTGTCAGTGGCGTAATACAATCCAACAAGCTGGCATTCACTGTCCGATAACGTATAATTATACATACATATTTTCCTTTTTAATTTCGACCATTGTTGGATTTGTTACAATCAATTAATATTATTTTCAAAAGCTTTTCCAATTGTAAACTTTGAAGTTGACGCTTTCTGACTTAAAATCTTTGTTCGTTTTTTAGTATGTTTTCCAGTACAACAAAGCCAATATTAATATCTGTTTGAATAAAAGACCCACTCCATTTGGTTTCTCCCTTCGGGTTATATCCATAAACACAGTGAAAATGTCCTGATTTAGTAAAAGATACATGCATTAGGAGCCATTAATATTATATATCATGCAGAAAAATGAATGTTCCATATGACTGGTGTTGATACGTGGACCTGTTACGTGATAATTGCAGCCAATCTTATTTTATGCAATTAACACATAAAGGTTTCAGTATAATATATTGATTTGACTGGTGTTGATGATGTATATGTTAAAATCTTATCAAACATTTAAAGGTTTTTATATGTAGATCAAACGACATGTCTGGTTTGTGGTCATGGATGGATTCAGCTGACTGCGGGGTAGTCTGCGGGAAATTCAACATCATACTTCTTGGTCTGGTCACTTTTCTCAATAAAGTCTCCTCAACATATGTGTTGTTTGACACACGTTTTTATTTCAGAGGCTTAATGTGTATATATCAGATAAATATTATACTTTCATACTGCTTGCCTTTCGATAACAAGGAATCTGTAACAACCTGACAAAGTGGTTGATCTACGGGACTTATGGCGAGAGTAACAATTTCCTCCAATATACTTAATTATATATACCGTTATGGTTTTATTGACATCCTTCTTTTTTACTATTTTTCATAACGCCCAAGTCTAGTCTTTGTATATCTTTAAAATTTGAAGTCCTAAGTTTTAACAAGTCAATAGAGTTGTTTTCATTTTTTTGTCGTGTTCTTGGTTTGCCGTCTTATAAACATCTTTCCACATGTTTTGTTATTTTTTTTTCTAGAGAGAGTATTATTTGAAGTTGTCAATTGTTACTCGTTTCACACTTTGTGAGACCGGATGAATTCATATTACGAATATATTCATTTTAGTTTTAAAAATAAAACTTTTCCCTCCAGATCCCCATGCATATTTAATAATGTCTGGTCAATTTGCTCTATTACATAAAAGGTATTAACCAAGCGTCGCGATAAACCTACCTGAATCGATCAAAAACTTTTACACAATATCAAGCTTGGTCTACTGTTTGCCCAGTCTGCTGATCAAATAAATAATATTGAATTTCTTTCTACCTTGTGCAAGTAAGGTCATTATAAACAATGTATCGTTTTCAGGACCACAATTTAAAAACGTATGACTCATTTGTACATTTGTAAAATATTCAATTGACATTTTGGTCAATGACAATAAAAAGATAGATATATGTTAGTTAATTTAAATCTATAAATTCCATTTGACATAAAAACACGATAAATTTACAATGAGTTAAACAAATAATGAAAATTAACATTTCCAAAAATAGGTTTATATTTTATGTCTGAAAATTAAAAGGAGACCAATGGCGTTGAATTGAATATTTATTCATTTGGTCTGGGATATGGCTTTTACCGTAACCAGTTAATTTATGGAATGTAGAATGTAGAATTGTCTTTTAATATATTAAACAGAAGCAAGCTATTAAAATGACTTTTTATTTTTGTCTAATGAAACCTATTTTCCATTTCAGAGCCAACGAAGTTTGTATGTGAATCCTGCAAAGCCACTCACGAATCAGCATGGTCCCTCCTTCAACACGCTCAGAGGGAACATGGAATGAAAATATATTACACTCCACCATTGATTGAATCTTTGCCGGTTACCAAAACTATTGATGCTGTGATGAAAGATCTTCACGATTCTAAACGTTCTCCACAGTTGTCACATCCCCATAAAATTCACGACGATGTCCGTGATCAACATTTATCTATACATCGTGATCATCATAGAACACCTCCATCAGCGGGAAGCTCAGTCGGCAGTGGTGACGCAACCATTACATCACACCATTCTCCGAATCCATTCATGTTCCGCTTCCCATTTGATAGACCTCCTCTTTCTCCGAGTCTACAATACAGCCGTCCACCGGGTCCAGATTTTATGTCTAGCGAACCTCGTCACCTCGGATTGCTTAATTTTCCACATTTTGATGGTCCCTCGCCACCATTTCCTCATTTGTTTGACAGGACGCCTCGTCCTATGGGATTTGACAACAAAACTCTTGAATCGTTTTATTCACAAAGATTGCGAGAGTTAGCATCAAGAGACATCATTACTGGAACAACTTCGGCATCCCCGCCCATCCGGAAGCACACACCTCCTTTCTCGCAGGCCAGCACAACGACAACGACTTTATTTTCACCTCTCACACCACAGCAGTCATCTCCTCATCAAGTGGAACCTGAAAGAGCACAGCGTCCAGATAGTTTAACACCACCTAGCAAATTAAAGTCTTGTGAATTCTGCGGAAAATCTTTCCGATTCCAGAGCAATCTGATCGTACATCGAAGGTCACACACTGGTGAGAAACCGTTCAAATGTCCTCTCTGTCCCCATGCCTGCACTCAGCAGAGTAAGTTAAAAAGGCATATGAAAACGCACATGAATAAATCACCAATGATGTCACAGATCTCTAATTCTTCAGACGGAGGCAATCATGGTTCAGGTGATAGCACACCGGAAGGAAGTAAAAAGTTCATGGACGACGAGGATGAAGATGAGGAAGAAGAGGAAGAAATGGAGGAGGAGGAAGAAGAGATGGATGAATCAGAGATGATGGAAGAAGAAGAAAGTCGAAAGCTGTCCAATAACAATCTAGAAAAAAAGACTGATCTTTTTATCCCAAACTTTGTACCGACTCATTCACGAAATGGTGGTTTTACAATTAACTCAAATCAGGACAAATCGTCATTGCTCAAAGAAGTGATGGAAAATACAGGTTTGACAGGGATTCCGACATACAAAGATGCTTTGAAACAAGCCATAGAAGAAAACTTTTCAAAAGAGAATCCAGAGTCTGGCAAAGAACAGAATGACAACGGCAGCAGAAATGGCAGCATATCCAGTAAAGAAGATATCAAATCAGAACCTGAAACTAACCAAGGCAACTGCATTGATAAGCAAGCAAATAGTGAAAATAGACAAGCCAAACATATAAAAAGCGAACCTCATGAGGCAGCACCTACTCCTATGTTCAACTTCGATATGTTTTCATCATTGCAACAATCCCTTTGGAGAATGCCGGTCGCTAATCCACCACCAGAGATTTATCCACATCTTATACCGGGATATCCTTTCGACCCTAATCACAACAATGGATTCAATCCTGTGTCTACGGTTGAAAGTGCTATGAAGAGTTACAACACTCAAAAGTCAGTAGACAATCTATCTTCGGCTAATAGTTCCCCTTTGCCTAGAAAGGAATCTAGAAGAAATGACACTTGCGAATATTGTGGGAAGATTTTTAGAAACTGCAGCAATCTCACCGTTCACAGACGCTCACATACGGGAGAGAAACCTTATAAGTGTGCACTTTGCAGCTATGCATGTGCACAGTCAAGTAAATTAACAAGGCATATGAGAACGCATGGTCGGATTGGAAAAGATGTATACCGTTGCAAATTCTGTAGCATGCCATTCTCAGTTGCCAGTACTCTAGAAAAGCATATGCGAAAATGTGTCGGTAATGGACAAATGAAAATGATACCAGACTCTGATTCTCAATCTCAGTCAGATACTGCTAGGATGATTCAAGATTCAGAATCTGATTCAAGTAATGCTCCTTCAAATGCTAACACACCAACGAGTATATACGAATCAAATAGCTTATCAAAGAACGCGTATGGTTCTCCGAACTCCTCCACTAGTATATTTGACTCCGTGAACTCCTCGAAGAGTTTATACGAGTCAGCCAGCGTTGCCACGAGCATGTTTGATGCAGCCAAAGTACCAACTAGCCCGTTTGACTCGGCTAAAATGGCTGCAGCTTTCAAAAAGGAATCTGGTTTATTCGATTCAATGAATGTTACCCCTACTATATGACTGCTATGGTTTGCTCAATATTTTGTTATTTATTTGACACCTTTATTGTAAACAGCACAAAATACTCATCTTCATGGTCTGCCCAACTATTCGCTGTTGTGTAAAGACTTGCTGGCACCATTAACCGGTGACGTCATCTTCATCATCATTTATCGTCATAGATCCACACGATTGTTGTAGTTTGGGGCAGACAAACTTTAGATATTGTAGATTTGTTAATTTGTATATAGATGTTGATTGTTAAGATGGGGTGTTTTTAGGAGGGATTTGTACCCCATGACGTGTATCTTTAGATGGTGCTTACCCCTTCTTGCATGGTATACGTGTCATATTTTTTTTATATTTGAATAGATAGATGCACATTACTGGGGCTTTTAAAGCATATATTTTGAGATTATCAATAGCAACATTGCTTCAAAGAAGCAGCAACTAAAATGGCAGACATTGATTTTGGTGATTTTTAATTCTGTGAAAATAATTGTCAGTCTTTAGACTTTAAAGAGGAGTAGTAAAAATATATCATCGAAATTGGAGAGTAATATCACACTGTGTTGAATTATATATTTGTTTATTTGTTTTTTGGAATGTGGCTTAAGTACAACATCAAACAGACGGAATTGATCAGGGCTTTCAATCAGGGAGAATATTACACCAACGGTTTCGATGTTTTAAATGTTTCATTAAAAGTTGAAATTATTCTAGAAGCATATTTGTGCCTATGTCTTAGGTCATCTTTTGTGACAATAAGTCTTTTTGTAAAATATGTGCCATATTATGTTTATATTCATCTACTGATGACTTAATGTTATTTAAAGAAAGCAGCAAGTTATTTATTTAAATGCAAAGGGAAAACATACTAGGAGTAATTTTGTTACATTGTGATTTTCATATTAAACTTTTATAGTATCAACTTTTAATGGAACAATTGGGAAATCCATATAAATGAAACCTGTTTTGATATGTGATGTAAAGAAATATTTAAATTTTATTGGAGGTATAGAAATATGCACACTGCAACAGAAGAGCTTAAGGCAGCAGAAAAATAATTGTAATAATAGTGCCTAAAATATATCCTGCCAAGCAGAATTTTACATGTTGTACGACCAACAAATTCAACTGGTTAAAATCTGGAGAAAACAATACAACAGTGCAATTTGTTTTTGTTTTTTTGTTATTATTTTTTTTTGTCAAGAAGGGCGATACTACATTGAAGTGTTTGTATAAAGTTTTCATTGTTAGATTTAGATGTTAGAGAGTTTTATATATTATGTATTCCCTCATCACATTACTGTTTCCCAGGCAGTCTAACAACTAGGGACTTGACTCATTTTGGTGCAATAATGTGCTTAAAACTACCTATGGCGTTACAACATCACATTTGGGTAGTGGTTTATTTTATGTAAGTGAGCTTGATTTCGTTTATTGCATATAAATTTTGTTCAGAAATGTGTTTCAATAAGGTTAGATGTGCAAAATATCAGTTATCAAAACGATGATTTTTATAATATAACTCTTTATGCAAAATTACGAAAGGAAAGTGTAGAATGAGAATACTCCTAGAAAATGCCAGGAGTGTTTGGAACATCATAAAAGCACACTCAATGCAGCAAGTCAAGTTCAAAACAAACTGAAATGAAATATTGATCTTAACATGTCACTTTTCTTAGCTGTCCAGGGTTTAATTACTTTCTTGAGAAAAAAATTATCCATACTAAAGTTTCTTTGGAATATTGAAAATTTAAACATGCATAGTAACCCCTAATTGCATATTTGCTTTATTTATACATTTGATTATTTGGTAGTTGTGTTAAAAGTGACAAATTGTCGATCATCAGTATTCACACTTGTGTTAATTGTGTCTATTTTTAGATCAATATAATATAGAACTAAATCACAGCAAACTACATGGTAGATAATTCTATTTGTTATAAGCAGCAGTTTGTTGTATCAGGGGAATTATGTTCAAGTTTGTAACCATAACTTTTTCATTATTGTATGATATCCCATAATTCACCAGTTATGTTGTTAGTCTGTCCTTTTATGTGTTTGTTATTGTTAATGTCTTTCACCCTTAATATCAGGGCAGTTTCTGCCATAAGCGTGCCATATTTGCGTTACGAGGGTTCAGTTTATATATAGGTATAATTTTGGTGCATATTTTTTCTGAATTACTATTTTGCAAACAGTGCTGCATTTTTAAAATAGCCATATGACCAGGGTCTTAGCTTTTATTTATTTTCAATATTATGCCATATATTTGTACATATTTTGTCTTCCCATTATTTCTTATGTTCATTTTAAGTGCTGTATTTTGCATTTTTACATTTTCCACTGAAAATTTTTAATATTTTGTTTGACATATTAGTGCTTAACTATTTTCCAGTGGACACATTTGTTTTTTAATTAGGGCCATATTTTGTCACACACATTTAGTTTCCCGGTGATCAGTGCTTCTTGTGTTTTTAGATCTCTTTTAGGGTTGTTCAACAGCAAGACTCTGGTCAATTATCTGTGCCATAATCATGATTTTTAAATTCTGATAGTTATTTTTTGTGTCTCATTTTTTACTGTGATTGCTTATGTATTCTCATAATTGCGAACAAAATTCTAACCATTTATTTCATTGTATTACACATTCAGTAGAGAACATTGTTTTCTGTTCTTGTTCTGCTGAAGTCGTTTAGAAAAATATCAGATGCTACATAAATTTAGAATAAAAGGAAATGTAATTTGGTTTTATCATAGTTATAATATATTTGTATTCTCAAAAACGAATCAGAAGCATTAAACATTTTAAAATTTTGTTTTGATATGGTTTATTCCAAAATAAGGCTCCAAAACCGAGTTGTATTTAAATTCTATAGTTGTATTAAAAACAAAAGTGGGTTTTTTTTTTAAATGTACCTTACTCCATCGAATCTTTCATTCCTCATTAAACTTTGTTATAATACATATTTTCCACAATTTAAACATTGTTAGGCAAAATTCTATTTGAAATAATTAGTTGTCAATATAGTTTGAAGATCTATAAGAGAGAATAAATTATCTAAAGATTTCTATTTGAAACAAATATTGCTATTCTCGTCTTTTTTAAAGAATTTTAACAAAACATTTAGGAACTGGTTTAACTTTTGACATCGATACACTACTGTTGCCTCTCATTTTATTTGATCTCAATAAATAATATATAGTTAATTTTTATTATAAATATATTTTCAGCACCAAAAATATTTGATACTTATACTAAATTGTTAAACGATATGATAAATATAAATACAAAATACGCATATATTTTTCCTTTTTGGTACCGAAAACATAACTGTTAACAGGGATAACAACTAAAATAAGAGGTAATTATTGAATATATGAAGAGGCAATGAGCAGATACAAGAACAGATAGCATTGTTTATGTGCCTTTGTTTACAGATATTTTTGTACATGCAATGTACTAGGAGTAATTTAGAACTACAGCTTCATGTATTTATAATGTGATTGTCCGTATGACAGTACAAAGTACACTTAAATAAAACATTTCTTCTTCCTCTTTCTTATTTTATTTATTTCAAGTTACTTTTACACTTATCATCTGAATGTTATTTCCGTGTTAGCAATACATAATACAATAATTGTTATAAAGGATAAATAGTGACAGGAAGCGAACAGTGGTTGCACTTTATTTGTCTTATTGTTACTATACCGTCTTACAGTTAATTCATACTAAACTGGCTTTGTTTTACATACTTGTTGTATAAATTTCCAGAAAATATATTGAGAAAATTTAATGCAACTTTCCTAGAAGACGTATAAAATAAACTCATCATAGATACCAGGACTAAATTTTGTATATATGCCAGACGCGCGTTTCGTCTACTAAAGACTCATCAGTGACGCTCGAATCCAAAAAAGTCAAAAAGGCCAAATAAAGTACGAAGTTGAAGAGCATTGAGGACCAAAATTCCTAAAAGTGTTTCCAAATTCAGCTAAGGTAATATTTGTCTCGGGTAGAAAAGCCTTAGTATTTCAAAAAATTCTAAATTTTGTAAACAGTAAATTTATAAATATAAACATATCAAGGACAATTCATGTCAGCACAAAAAGTGCCGACTTCTTGGCTTGTGATACCCTCGGGAAAATAAATCTCCACCAGCAGTGACATCGACCCAGTGGTTGTAAATAAACTCATCATAGATACCAGGACTAAATTTTGTATATACGCCAGACGCGCGTTTCGTCTACTAAAGACACATCAGTGACGCTCGAATCCAAAAAGTCAAAAAGGCCAGATAAAGTACGAAGTTGAAGAGCATTGAGGACCAAAATTCATAAAAGTGTTGCCAAATTCAGCTAAGGTAATCTATACCTGAGGTAGAAAGCTTTAGTATTTCAAAAAATTCCAAATTTTGTAAAAAATATCTTGCCAAGTCGTTTCCTTTTATTCGAATATTGGTAACGTTATTTCGTTCATCATTTTGTAGACTGCATTGCGTGACCTAAGAATCAACTATGAATTACCATTATTTCAAAATTTGTCCTTACTACTAAGTCTACTTATCTACATAAGGATTCATTATCAATATTAATAATTTTCTGACTAACGAAATGCAGCAGATGTTAAATGTACATTAAGGACAAGATACAAATAGTATGACTTTTGCAATCATCTGTCATGACTCCTTTCTGCTCGATAAAAATACGGTTTACAAATATGCAAAAATCATATAAGGCAGCAATGTTAACCCCATGGAACATAACAAATATTTAGATGTAATGCAGATGTGGGAAAATGCCTACTAAATGAAGGCAACAGTAGTATACTGCTGTTCAAAAGTCATAAATCGATTAAGAGAAAACAAAATCTGGTTACAAACTAAAACCGAAGGAAACACATCAACTACCGTAACAGAGGAACGAAACAACAGAAACACGAAAGTGAAAAAAAAAACGACAATGCAACGTACATTGAAACCAACTATTAGTTACAACTGACGTATACAGGACATTTTTAGAAAAAAAAAATGTGGTATATGGTAGCAGTTTTTAACCAATGGAACATGGCCAATATGTACATTTTACGAAGACATGGAAAAAGCATATATGGCAGCGATTTGTTTACAATGGAACAAGGCCAATATGTAGATGAAGAAATTCTGGCTTTGAGTAATGCAGGTACAGATTAGTCTGTTTTCAAACCTAACATAATTATATAGCAAGCACGATGAGTCTTTAAAATCAAATTTTCAACACCAACATCCCATGGCAATACAAAACAGGACAGGAAAATCGTACCTCATTATTATGGACTTTAGGGTAAATCAAAATCCTCTAAAAAAATATCGATAAGAATGCATCGGTCTGTAGGAGCACACAAATTGTAAGGAGCTGTGGTTAACTGTTATTGTGACTTTGTTGGTGATTTTTGCTATATTTTTATTAATTTCAACATTATTTAATTATAATGTCAATCTTAAAAAACAAAACAGAAAACTACAATAAATTTTAGAAATACATAATTTAAAGCTGCCATTACCGCATGGATATCTACGACTATTAGACGTAAATATATTTAAAATATTCCCCGAAAGATATGAATTCTATAATGCCAATCAGATGATGACTAATAAAATCTAGGAAAAAAAACAATATTCAATGCCAATTAGAAGATGACCCAACAAAATCAGAAATATTCAGAAAAACACATTCCATTAAACCTGAGTTAAATTTGATGTTATTGAAGGGTTGGCATTTTCAAAATGGGCTAGCCCAAGGTACTTTGTGTAAAAACAATCTCAAGCTATCAAAAGCTAATTAATTGATTCGTTGGAATTTTCTACAAATTTGGTGATAGGAATAACTGATATTGCCAGTGGAAATATGGACATTTTGATTGGGTCGTGTTGCTTTCCGAGGATATCAGCAGATTCCATGTGTTGTTATGGGAGAGTTTAAAGTTTCATGTATTTATTTTTTATGTTATATATGTTATTCTCATCGGATTTTGTCAAATGCTTAGTTCGTTTCTATGTGTGTTACATTTTAATGTTGTGTTTCTGTTGTGTCGTTGTTCTCCTCTTATATTTAATGCGTTTCCCTCAGTTTTAGTTTGTAACCCTCTTTTTGGGGGGTTTTTTTCTATCGATTTATGAGTTTCGAACAGCGGTATACTACTGTTGCCTTTATTTACAGTCTAAATATAACATTTGACATTATGTTTATATACAATTGAGAACAATGCACTTATCTATTAAAAATTAATCTCCATTTTAAAATTTGACATTAGGAAGGGAAAACACTTGTCATACAAAACTTGGCCTTCAATAAAAGTCTCACATGTTACTGCTAAACCGTAGAATTAAATAATGAATGCAATTTTTAGCTAGTAGCTAGTGTTACGATAAAGATTATGTAATGTATCTATCTGACCGACACGTCTGGTGAGTTGTATATGATCCAGGAGCAGAAAAAAACTGGTTTTGATGTGGTTTGTGATTCTCAATTTATATCTTATTAGTTGTATCTTGTTAACTGGTGTTTGTATTATCATATTTCCTTTGGTATAGTCCGTCATGCTGCTTATGATCTTTTATGTCAAATCTTGCGTTTACATGAAATAACAGCTACTGGCTGTTACAAAAAAATGGAAATCATGTTATTAAGAAATGTTTCTCTAAAGCGAAGACTGATTCCTTTTCCGACGTTCGCTATTTTGGCCTTCATCTTAACTCAAAGAAATACTTTGACAAAATGTGCATCTGGTGAAGTAAAGTTCGTATTGTTCGCAATAATTTCTAAATTAACAGTAGTTCTCGAAGGATATCAAGCACTGTTGGAGTACTTTACTACTGGCTTCAAAAAACGGGTTTTGAAAATTACAGTAATAGAAAAATAGGAATCATTTGAATGTAAGAAACTCATCGAAGACCATGCTTATAATTTGGTTTACCAGACATGCATTTTATTTACATACGGTTCATGAATTCAATTCAAAACAGTTGGAAAAATATTAGTATATCAAATTGGGATCAGATTTATTCTCGATTAATGACAATTGTTCAGATGTTTGCGTTTAAATATATCTAAAATATACAAGTGTAGCGAACTCGTTGGTCCAAAGAGCCTGACTCGCTCACTTGGGTTACTTTTGTTTAATAATGTGACACAGGCAAGAGGCTTGGAGAGAGTGAAACGTGTCTCCAATTATCTTTCATGTAAATTTTAAAACATTTGGCATAGAGGTGTAAGAAAAGAAGCATTGGTAACCTCGGCCGATAAGAAGCAATGATT
Source organism: Mytilus galloprovincialis (assembly GCA_037788925.1). Lineage (NCBI taxonomy): Eukaryota > Metazoa > Mollusca > Bivalvia > Mytilida > Mytilidae > Mytilus > Mytilus galloprovincialis. The sequence goes on along the minus strand of CM075334.1, from coordinate 6,669,707 downwards.
GACTCCTGTAGCTGTTTTCGTGCAATCGGATTCCACGAGGATCGTGTGTTAATTACCACATGCATCAATCCTGCCACCATTTGGTATATTGGAAGATCAAAATATGAAAATTTCCGAACGACGGACACAAAGTGTTGCCAGTCGCTCGCATGGACTTTCAGCCGAGATGATGACCAAAGTTCTAAGGAGAGATCCCATTTTTATAATCACTCTTTTAACCTGTATTTCAGTTGTTAATCCTGTCTTTGCCTTGTGTTGTTTACATCTTACCTGTCCAAAACAAAACCAGTTTTTTTTTTTCAAATGTTCAAATGTCTTCATCTAAACTGTGCCCGAACTAAGCATTGGACTGTAAGACGTTATGACTGAACTGTGCGTGATCCATGCAAGTCAAGTTACAACAGAGAGATATATATCTTTTATTAGTTACCTTTAATACAAGAAACGCGTTTTTCGTCTACAAAAACAGCATAAGGACCAGGTCAGATTGGTCATTTCATAAAATCTACAGCACCCAATCAATGATTTGTGTATTAGCGTTGTTTATGGTTTAGAATGATTGTATATTATCGTTTGGGTAGCAGCTAGAGTAAAAACTTCTCGAATTTAGATCGCCATATTCGAATTTCGTCTTCTCAGCACTCATCCGTGGAAATCGAACTAAGACTGTGAAAAAACAATTGAAGAGCTTTGTTAACTATACATTCGCAAAAAATTTGGCAAACAGGTAGAAAATATGTAATGTTCTAAAAGACTAAAATTTTCATCGGAAAACATACGGATCATTACCAAAACTATTATATTGGGGGTATTGACTTTTGCGTTGGTGGTACCCGAGTGAACGAAACAGTAGTGGTATAGAACTAGCAGTTGTAATGTTTCATACCAGGCGCGAGTTTCGTCTACACAAACCGCATATGGACTAGATAAACACGCCCGTTTAAGTTACACTTAAATATACAATTGCAATAATGAAAAGTAAATCATATACATATTACAGGTCTCAAATTGATGCTGGGAAGGGACAATTTTCTTTTATCGAAGATAAGTTTATTTCCCTTGTAATAAGGTTGTTTTTTACTCTTTTGATCTCTGCCTCTTTACCTTTCACTTCTCACAGGTATATTCTTATCTGTCCATTCTTAAAGGACATTATTCATTTACCTGTGCCTAGCCTTATGGGTGTCTCACCTGGTTTATTGTACGTCCGTATAGGTGCAATTCGATTGTGTGCATTTTTATGTTTATCTGGTCTTTATAGTACAACTGTACTGTCATTTAAAACAAGTGTTTGCTATCCCTAGGCGTAGATGCCATTGGCTAGATTTGGTATGACTTTTCCGGAATTTTAGGTTTTCAATCCTCGTTAACTTCGTAGTCCCACTAGTTTTGTTTTGTTCGGGGCGTCAATGATGAGTTTTATGTAGCGCGTCTGGCGTATTAAATGATAAGCCTTGCATGTATCTTTAATGAGATTTTTTTTTATAATACCTGGACATACGATATATCAACTGAACACCTGTCTCAACCTTTGTACTCATTACGTCATAGTATCTTTTAACTTTGTGTTCAATGTATAACGATGCATACTTACAACACTGTACTAAGGGTATGGTTGTTATTTTTAAATTCATCAATCATTCCAGGAACTGCCTACCGAGTACGGAATCATCACAACCTTCTATTTTCAAAAAGCATCGGATGTCAAAAATATAAAGTGTTCGGGTAACAACTAAACAGGTATTGTAATATGTGCTTGCGAGGTTTTGTTCCATCTTAAAAAATTGAAATGTGTTTCTTGATGTTTATAAGAGTGACATGTGATTTCAAAATATAACGAATGTAGCTTGTGGAACATCAATTTGTATCTCGCAGTCGATTGTGGTCATTTTCTTAAATTGAATGACCTTGAACATGTGACGTCTTTACATAAATATTTAATATCTTACAATACATTATATAAAGCATGTCGTTGTTTAATAAAAGATGCAGCGATGTGTACTAACAACTTGTCAAAAAGAAAACTATCAAGGGGAAAGCCTTGTTGATGGAGAATATAGTTATCCTTCCCTAATCCATGTCTAATTAAAAGAGCAGATATTGTGTAATGAAGTCCTCAACCGATCGATCGCTATGTAAAGTATTACATTATTTAATTACTCTTCTATCTGTCAAGAAAATCTTCTTGTCGATAAACCCGTCATAAACTCAAGCCTTTCCGACTCACCACTAGGATTATCGCAGACTTTATCCAATTACTGCGCATGTTCACGGCAGTGGCTTGATTGATACATCGCTTTTCGAAGTCCAAGCCAACCTAGCTCGTTAATTATCCCACGCTTTTGAATCTCTTGATAATAGAGAAAAAGAACATGCATATTGTAATGTCAACTTAAAATTTATATTACATGTAAATTTAATTGCAAATTTCAACGTGATTACCAGAAATCTCTAGTTCCATAGTTAAACGGCATGTCTTTGGCTTCTTTCTCACGCAGCAGGTTGTTGATCTTTTAATGATGAATTCCAACGGTAAAGATGTGGAAATTCTGGATACAGGATAATTTAATTCAATTTCATTCTTATTACGACGGAAATGAAGCCTTGAAATATAAAAAAGTCAATTTGACCAATGTAGAACTGCAGCGGGAAGCCTATTAAAATATTTTCCACGAGATTGTTTTGTTTTAGTCCATTATAAAAATAAACAATTCAATCTGCAATTATCGCATTGTTATCTTACTAAAAAAAAAGAGGCCTAAGGAAAATTTTCACTTATCGAAATGTTGAAATGAAAATTTACAGTAAATAAAGTGATGCGACTCCTACTTTACAAAATGTTTAACATATATTACAATATATACTACTAAACACTGCACATATAAATTTGTAAAATCAAACAATCAGTTGTTAAATCTACATTCTGTGCTTGACTTTAGCTTTATATTCTTTGGATATATCCTTTGGAACAGGGACTGATTTTTTGGGGGAGAAAAAGTATCGGAAATATATTAACGCGTTGATTGTTTTGCAGTATGTTTTATTTCCCCTTTAGAACCGATAAAAAGGTAAATGAAGACAATGGTACTCAATAGCGACACTACCATCATCACATCCTAAAAATGTTTTTGTCGTTTGCGTTGTCTAGACGGATACATTTAAAGCTTTGTTTCGGATCTAAACTAAAATGAATGAAATATTTGGCAGTAAAATTATTTCGCTAATACCCTCTCAGCTTGAGAGGAGAAGAAAATACGAAATCATAACCTTGGCATCGTTTCAATATAAGAAGAAAGGTAGAAATACTGAGCGACCGCGGCGATTACGTTGTAACCATGTCAACATAGCAATTATCAACTAGCCTTGATGGGTTGCACTCTTGGCAAAATTAGAGACGAACAGAAGCCAAATGTTTCTCACTTATGGACAAGCAGATTGCGTAAGAAGAATTCGTCGGCAGCTGTGTGTTATGTCTACTTTGCAGTCTGTAACCTTTGCCAAGTAATAGATTCACAACTTCAAATTAATAAGGAACCGATGAAAAAATATTACGTGATGATTATATGCTATACTTGAATAAGTGGAGAGAATTGTTTATTGAAACTGCACCAATGTAGCCGATAATGTGTAAGCTATAAACACGTGTACATGTCAGTTACGCCCAGTTTAAGAGCACCAGTCATTCCTGAAACTTTTGGGAACAGGAAATCAATTGCACCATGCTGTTAAGAAAATGGATACCGAGAGAGAACGTACAAAAATTTATTCAAATAATAAGTATGATATTTTCCCTACTATCTTCATTTTCGAAAAGATCCAAGTCTGCACGATTAAACATGAACATTTATCGGACATTTAGGTTTGAATATTGTTTTTAGATACGTTTTCCTCGATACAGAACCTGCAGCAATATTTTTTTTTTATTAAAAACGTGAGAGTAGGTTTGATGAAATACTCTTTTGGTAGATGAAGCTTTCATAAAATAATCTAGAATTCAAAAACTAAAACGTGCGCAGAAGAAACCTCCTCAGGAATTATGGTTTTTGATGATATCTAGGAAAAAACATATAAGGTAACGAAAAATTGGGAATCCAGCACTAAAGAATAAACAAGTCAAGATGTCATTCGTTCATTTGATTTGATAATTTTTTTTTTTTTATTTTTTTATTTTTTTTTTTTTTTTTTATCTCAGATGAGATATGAGATTTTATTTACGACAACTATGTCGATGCCACTGCTAGTTGATGTTTCCTCTCCGGGGGTATCATTACCCAGTAGCCAACACTTCTGTGTTGACATGAATCTTCGATGATATGATAATATTAATAAATAAACTGTCTTCAAAACTTTAAAATGTTCGAAAATCTAAGGCTTATATGTGACAATGTTGTTATTCTCAATGCTCTCCGATTTGGTACTTTATTTGGCCTTTTAACTTTCATATTCGAGTTGTTGACAAAACGCTCGTCTAGCGTACAAAATAATACACCTTGTATCTTCAATGATTTTTTTTGTAGAATGTACACAAAACCATTTGTAGAATGTACACAAACCCATTTGTAGAATGTACACAAAACCATTTGTAGAATGTACACAAACCCATTTGTAGAATGTACACAAAACCATTTATAGAATGTACACAATAACATTCTGGCTGTAAAATGTAAAAAAAATATAAGTTTCAATTTAAAAAAAAACACATTTACCATGTATACCTATGGTTTTCCTTAAATCTAGAAAAGAAAGACAATTCTTGAAATTAAATGGTAATCTTGCATATTTACAGTTTAGTAGAGCGGCAATGGTGTACCAACGATAAAGTAAAGGAGATGTACGACTAATTAGATATTCTAGATAAATTTAAAACTAACAATTTTCATAACAAAACTGTTTCCAACTAGCTTACCTCTGAAAATATTTTTTTCATTTATTAATATTTGAATGGAAGGTTCAAACCATCGACTAAAACGACCTAAACAAGAGACACATTTTAATTGCAACTAATAGGCACCAGGCAAACTTGGTGCTAAAAAAATTGTTTCTCGCTATAGATCTATACAACTGATGTTTTGTGAATTTATTCATGAACAACTGTATGGAAAATTGAAAACATAAGAATGCTTTTATCTTGTTTGTTTTTTATGATCGTGTTTTTTTCTGGTAGTTTCGTGAATAGTAATCTTTTACTAATTCTTTTGGAAAATATTCATCCTCAAGTGAATTTACAGGAAATTTCCTGTGTTTCAGTTTTCTGTGATTTTCTTGATAATACTTATCCTTATTGATATCCGAATGCCCTAAACAATGCTCCGGTGTTGATAGTTCTCAGTGCTGACCAAAGAAATAGCCAAACATTAATGTTATAATGTGGACCAAATCGGTTGTGGTTGTACTGTTAAAACATAGTTGCTTTTGATGTATATATATAAACTAAAGTACAGTAGTTATAATCATAAACACAAAAAAGGAGGGAATCGCATAAACTATAAAAAAAAATAATAAGGGAGACTGGGTGCATCTCCTAAAATGTACCCTTCACCTGCCTTGCGAATCAGCACTCAGTCAAAATGTCACATTTGGGAATATGACACAAAGGGAAAATTACACTATTCTGATATCTTAAGATGTTAGTCCGCAAAAACATGTCGCTACCGAGTTGAGATACAGGCACACGTCTTTCTAAATATTTCTGTAATCCCGAACTTCTTGCATCCCTGCTCTGACAATCACCTTTGTGAAAACTTCTGTTGATATACCAAACATTTTAATATAGTTTTAAAGTTTTTTTTATTCTTATTCTCTAGTTAATATAGCAACTCAAATTCACCTATAAAAGTATTACCATAAAAAAAAACGAAATCCAAGGTATATATTCAAATCTAGTAAACCTGACAAATTAACGCTTGACTACTGAGTATACCATCGAACGGTACAAATGGAAAACAACCATCATAATCCTGACTTTGTACTGATATTTTCCGAAGAAAATGATGGATTAAACCTACATTTATAGCTAGCAAAAACTTCAATCCTTAACTTTTGTTTAATCAATCATCTGTTTTCTTTTGATAATGGTTTCAAGTCTTTGATTGTCTCTCGGTTTGTCCTGACTTTTGTTTTCAACATATCTGTTGTTAAGAATTCCCGACAAATTGTTTCTTACACCTTACAATGCATTTATAAGTATTGTTGAAAATTGTTAATCTCATCGAAAATTTTAATGTCTTTAATAAAATAATACCATTGAAATCTTTCCTGGACATTGTTTCCATCGTATATTGGGGGTGTTTTGGCCTTCATGAAACATGCATTTTGTGGATTTTCAAAAATATAAACAATGATCAACTTCGTAAAGCCAGAGAACTACTTCATCAATTCAGAGATGTATTTAGCACTTCACATACTGATATAGGCCACATCACCGCCGTTTACCATAGAATAGAACTGATAGATGAAACACCATTCAAACAACGAAACCGGCGTATTCCACCTGCCTTATTCGACAAAGTTAGAACTCGGCTTCAACAAATTGTAACTTAATCATTCTTTGTTCATATTCGCCTTGGTCATCGAATGTTGTATTGGTCAGAACGAAGGACAACGAGCTCAGAATATGCGTGGACTATAGACACATGAATCAGCTAACTATTGAAGACTCATATGCTCTTCCTAGAAGTGAAGAAATTCCTGACGCCTTAAGGGGAAATAATTACTATACCATCATGGACATGAAAAGGGGTTATCACCAAGTAGAGGTTGAAGAGGCACACAAAGCTAGAACAGCTTTAACAGTCGGCCCAAATTGTTTCTATGAGTTTATCAGACTTCCGTTTGGCAGTTTGTATATGTGATTCTTGAAAAAGGTGAGGATGGGGGATATAGGCGGCAAAAAAGGGGATATGGGATAAAGGGGGAAGTGGCGATGTAGTAATTAAGGGGTTCAAAATTGGGATGTGGGATATAGGGGGTTAAAAAATGGGCTTTGTAATATAGGGGTTATAAAATTGTGACCTGGGGGAAAAAAAGGAGAAAGTGGGAAATAAGCACCACCGTATCACACTGTCTTGGAAAGACAAAGGTAGAAACCGTAATTTAAATAAAAGCAGTAAAAGACCTTAACAGAACAGTCATAACCGTTGCAGCATTTCTCCTCAAGGGGATTTTAACTTAGCTTTAGTTCAAGAGAAAGTATGTGAAGACTTCTTTGATTACGCTTTGATAAGTACCTCTCGGTTATCTAATAAAACGTTTTAACTATTAACACAGTGTGACATTTATTCACTGACATCTGATGTAGGCGCCTAACAAACATTGTCCGAGGATGCTTTATCCAGTATTCGACTATTACATGCTACTAAATCAGTTTCGTACAAATTGATGCTTTATTTAAATACTAAGGTTATGACTTGGTTTGTCTTTTGTTTTATATACAATAAAACTTCTGTATTGTGTTTATTAAAAGATTAGTACAATCAGTTCATGAATGTTGTATATATGATTAGTCAGAGAGAAGGTCACTTAGACATTGCTTGTGACAAGGTCATGTCAATAAGTTTCATCTAGAAAAAGAGAATTGATTCGAAAAGAAAACATATCAAGAGTACGATTGACCAAGGTCCGTTATCTTCAGAACACTTTGACTACCTTATCAACTTGTTTATTTAATGACAATATATTTTACGTTTAAAATCAATACATCGATACTGTCAAATACCTACAAAGTTAATATATATTCAGACATTTTAGTAGTCTTTACTTTCGCAATACCAGTATATTAATATTTAATTTGAAAAAGAACGATTAATTTAATGATGTTTATAACCTGCGCAGACCTGCACAAGTTTCAGTCTGATGGTTTTGTGCCTGGGGCGGCTAGTTTTAGACATATTCTAGCATACCGATTGACCTCAAGGTCCACATAAATATCAAATATTCATAAACCACGCTGTTATATTGACATAACTTATAACACGGATATTTCCATAGTAATATCTCGTAATATTAACATACTTAATATTTTTTTTATTAATTTGAAAGTGTTTTTAATTCAAATTCTTTTGATGTTGTTTTAAGTAAATTTTCACTTTTCAATTACCTATCATATTACTACCTACATTGGTCAATACGCACCTTACGCGCCGCTATAAATAACTTTAAAGTTTAAAACAGACAAAAAGGTGTTGAATCGTAAATTTATAACAGCTGTTTGCAATAAGCCGGTGCATATCATAGCAGAAATTTGTTTTATTTGCAAACTTGAATGCACATTGCATATCGTTATGTTTTTTACCACTCCAGGACACGTCGACTGGGTCAGATTACAATCGCCGACCAATGGCAAGCCGTCTCGACCTACCTTCTCTGTCCTTTTGGGGTCATCGTATCTATGATCATTGTGTGGGTCAAAACGGTTGAATCCATTATATTTGGGAAGGTAGATTGATTAATGCACTTGGTTACGTCACGTGGGTTACGTGGTTTTTTGACCATGTGATGTAATGGAAGAATGCAGGTGAATTTTATTATATGTAAACACTTTACAAAGGCTATGGTGATTACATAACAACGCTCAATGTTTAAATGATACTAGGAAATCATATATGAAATGAGTAATGAAAGTAAATAAGTAAACATTTTATGTCAATATACATGGTTTAAATGGATATGCCCTCATCTTTATTATTACCTCACATTAACAGCCATAATCTCGTCACGGATCATACACGAATAAGTTAGATGAATATGGTAGAACAAAGAATCCATTTCTGTTTGATAATAAAATGTGAGAAAATTTCCTTTTTTCTTCAATTGATACACGAAATATTTAAAGTACTGGTATAAAAACGGGAAAAGTCAAGTCATATAGATCTCTATTTATATTAAAGTAAATTTTGTTTGATAATTGACACCACAATTAGTAATGTCATTTTAAAAGCATACATATATATTGGCTTTATCTTTTTGACCTCAGCTAGGTCCATGTTCTTGAAAACATAGAGGTATTTTTTTCAAAGATCAGGGCCGTAACTACCTATAGGGTAGGGGAGGCAACTGTTGCCCTGAATTTTCTACACCAAATTACCGGCTGAATCAGCTGTTTTAACCGCTTCTCCCGATCGTACGAGAACATTATGGTTAATGCCTTAGTAGTTCACCCCCATTCGTTGTAACAGGGACTTTCTATACTAAGTATATACTTGACTGTATTTAAAGTCCCTGTTTTAGTTATATACATGTCTGTTCAGCTTTCAACAATATTGAAATTCAAGGTCCTCGATAAAAAAATTATCTTGCGTTCCATGATCTTATAATTTGCTTTATATGTTTTTTTTTAACGTACCAGTTTGATTTCTAATAAAAATATCTTTAAATACAGGTAATAATTGTTTGCATAAAAATTGCTTCCAGGATCCAGCATAACTGATATTTCTTAAAGTAAGGAAATCGAAGAAAAACGGGTCATTTATAGCCATATTGAGAAAAAAATCCATGGTCACAATGTATTTAAAGTTAATAATTATTGAGGCCAAATAACAGCATTTAAGAAGGAGCCTTGGCTCACCCCAAACAGCAATCTCAGCTTGTTTTTGCATAAAAATTGTTTCTAACTTCAAGCAATACTGATGTCTCTTAGAGTAAGGAAATCGAAGGAAAACGGGTCATTTTTAGCCATTTTACCCCCCCCCCCCCTCTCTTGGGGCCTCACTCAGTCGGCGGCCCCAAATCCCTGCCTCACCTGAATTAGAACCCTAGTTACGGCCCTGAAGATGTATTGAAAAAGATTATTGTGCAAGTCCCAGATGCATCGAGAAAAGCTTGTTTTATCCCAATTTTCAGTTGTTTCCTAATGGGCATGACCAGAGTTTGTTCTTGTGATAACATTTTATAGAAAATCAAAACCCAAGGGACTAAAAGAGAAACGTAAAAACCTTTCAAGGTCATTTTAAAACAAACTCGAGATACAAGGTCGGAATTCAATTTTCGTTATACGAGGGTATATAAGATAACAAAATTATTGTGTGTGCTGTTTCTTGTCCGTTCTTCTTTTTCCATTAATCGGGGTTAAACATACTCCTTACAAGGGCTGCTGGTTATTTGTGTTTATTGAATAAAGCATTATTTCGTTAATCTGTGTTGCACTTATTTGATTCAAAGGAGGAATTGTCTCTATTGTCTCTGATAATTTTAGAAAAGGGTAGAAGATATAAGTGTGGAATAAAACAAAAAGTCGAGCAAAAAAACGACAACGGCTCGGTGATGTAGAAGGACACATAAGTTCCACATATTGTATTATAAACTGGCAATGTTCACGCAACTTGTATAACCATTTTAAGCATCGACATTTTTTGGTGTTTTCCCAAATGGACATAACTCCTAACAGAAGAACTATGGAATAATATGACAATTGTTAACCGGAAGTATAAGAAACCATGTACTATAATCAGTGCTTTACTAATACCTTGAAATATAAACCTGACCTTGTAGAGCGAATTTGAGGTCAAGGAAAGGCTAAATCCCATATCAGAAGGAAACTAACGAACAGAGCTCGCAACCAGTCTCCTCACAAAATTTTGTCGACTGAAGATGTATAGATCATTTACTGATGAACATTTTGGTTTACTTTTACAAATTGTGACTTGGATGGAGAGTTGTCTCATTGGCACTCATAACACATCTTCTTACATCTATATACATTATCCAGAAGTTAAACACGATATGAGTAAAGCATGATATTTGTCATGGTCTTATACTGTATACTTATTGCAAAGATTTTTCTGACTTTATGAATCTAAAGAGAAAAAGGTGTGGTGGGATTGTCAATGGGACGACCAACTGACAAACATGTAAGCAGTTACGAATCACTGTTCTACCTATACAGTGAAGTAAGTCCATATACTGCGGAAAAATCTTATACAAAAAGCCACTGTAGAACTCCATCTGAAAAATTCAAAAGAGAAAAACAACAGCTTGATCTAAGATAAAACTTACAGATTGATTAAGCGTCCAGTGGCAAATATGTCATGCCTATTAAGGATAAAAACAAAATTGATATTTATAGATTCTGATATGAATGCGTCTATTATTACGATACTTTCAACTGCCTCTAGAAAATGTGTTTGTTGGATAGGCAGCCTAAACTTTGCCTTGCATGAAGCCACCGACAGACCTTGACATCAAAGAGTTGTCACAAGTGTCCTTAAATCTGCAGATAGTGTTTTACTCTACCTCCAGGAGGCATCGGTTTTGATTTTAAAACATTTTGGCCGGACGTTGCTGCGTATTTGTAATTCCGCACAGCCAAGCGGTCGTCCCGCAAAAGGGATGGTTTATTGCCGTACGGGTGATGTTCAATAATTACCATTAATAACCTTGGTAACCGTTGGGGTTAGTGGAGCTCGGGTATGGCACCAGCAAAAAGTAAAATCACAAAAATACCAAACTCAGAGGAAAATTTAAAAGGAAAGTTCCTAATCAAATGGCAAAATCAAACTAGATATGTAATTGCTAGCAATAACGGATGGCACCCTCGTCTTCCCATTGCCAGGCGATCGGCAGCCATTTTAAAATTTCAAAGTCAAAGAGTGCATCTACACATGCAAGTTATCATTTTTGTTAAATTTCATTAAGTTTGGAGCATTTTGAAATTTTGGACAATTTTGCTGTTTCCATGGTTACGGCGGCCATTTTGGAAATTCCAACTTCAAAATGAAACTCTGGACATGTCAGTTACTATTCCTGTAAAGTTTCATGCCGTTTGAAGCACTTTTTATTTTTTTTTTGGGAAATTTTGAACATTTGTGCTGCAACCATGGTTACAGTAGATAATATCAAAATTCTAAAAGCAGACATCTCATTGCCACATGTCATGTTATATATCAATACAGTTTCATTTACTTTGGTGCAATACTCTCTGAGAAAATGCTGATTTTATGCATTTTTCCATAGGGTCAATGTTAAACTTGTCCCCAGTTTCCATGACAACGGCGGCCATTTTGAAGTTTCCAAATATCGTTTTGGCATCTTGGCATACTTGGTAACATTTTCATTAAGTTTCATCCAGTTGGGTCATATAACGACAGAGTTAGAATTTTTGATATTTTAGCCGTTTCCATGGTAACGGTAGCCATTTTGAAAATTCCAAGATCAAAATGCAGCTCAGGCCATGCCTGTTACTATTTAAGTGAAGTTTCGTCCAGTTTGGAACACTTTGAATATTTTCGTTTTTTTGCTGTTGATTTTAAAACATTTTGGCCGGACGTTGCTGCGTATTTGTAATTCCGCACAGCCAAGCGGTCGTCCCGCAAAAGGGATGGTTTATTGCCGTACGGGTGATGTTCAATAATTACCATTAATAACCTTGGTAACCGTTGGGGTTAGTGGAGCTCGGGTATGGCACCAGCAAAAAGTAAAATCACAAAAATACCAAACTCAGAGGAAAATTTAAAAGGAAAGTTCCTAATCAAATGGCAAAATCAAACTAGATATGTAATTGCTAGCAATAACGGATGGCACCCTCGTCTTCCCATTGCCAGGCGATCGGCAGCCATTTTAAAATTTCAAAGTCAAAGAGTGCATCTACACATGCAAGTTATCATTTTTGTTAAATTTCATTAAGTTTGGAGCATTTTGAAATTTTGGACAATTTTGCTGTTTCCATGGTTACGGCGGCCATTTTGGAAATTCCAACTTCAAAATGAAACTCTGGACATGTCAGTTACTATTCCTGTAAAGTTTCATGCCGTTTGAAGCACTTTTTATTTTTTTTTTGGAAATTTTGAACATTTGTGCTGCAACCATGGTTACAGTAGATAATATCAAAATTCTAAAAGCAGACATCTCATTGCCACATGTCATGTTATATATCAATACAGTTTCATTTACTTTGGTGCAATACTCTCTGAGAAAATGCTGATTTTATGCATTTTTCCATAGGGTCAATGTTAAACTTGTCCCCAGTTTCCATGACAACGGCGGCCATTTTGAAGTTTCCAAATATCGTTTTGGCATCTTGGCATACTTGGTAACATTTTCATTAAGTTTCATCCAGTTGGGTCATATAACGACAGAGTTAGAATTTTTGATATTTTAGCCGTTTCCATGGTAACGGTAGCCATTTTGAAAATTCCAAGATCAAAATGCAGCTCAGGCCATGCCTGTTACTATTTAAGTGAAGTTTCGTCCAGTTTGGAACACTTTGAATATTTTCGTTTTTTTTGCTGTTTCCATGGAAACGGCAGCCGTTTTGACCATTCCAAAGTCAGGTGCACAACTTCACATACTGGTGCACATTGTGGTATAGTTCCATCAACATTGATCAACTCAATTCCAAGAAACTGCGTGGACAAAATGTGTGGAAGAAGAATAAGGAAAACTAGATTTGCCATTGCAAGCAATAGCGGATGGCACCCTTCCCCATTGCCAGGCGAGCGGCAGCCATTTTGAACATTCCAAAATCATACAGTGCATCTACACATGCCAATTGTCAATTTTGTAAAGTTTCATTAAGTTTGGAGAACTTTGAAATTTTTGATATTTTTGCTGTTTCCATGGTTACGGCGGCCATTTTGAAAATTTCAACTCCAAAATGCAACTCTGCTTATGCTAGTTACTATTCCTGTAAAGTTTCATCCAGTTTGCAGCATTTACATTTTTGTTGTTGAAATTTTTGACCTTTTTGCATTGTTTCCATGGTAACAACAGACATTTTGGAAATTCGAACGCCAAATTCCATATCTACCAATGTTGCTCATCATTACTGTGAAGTTTCATTAAGTTTGGAGCATTTTCATATTTTTGAAATTTTTGTTGTAGTTTCCATGGCAACATAGTAGTTCCAATGATTGCCAAAATCATCCAAAAGTAGTATATGCTGGGCACCTACATTGTATTAAAAAATAATGATTCTAAGTGTAAGCATGTCCAAATAATTCACCAAAACAAAAAACAAGATTTTTTCACATTTGTTCCGTTTCCATGGTAACGGCAGCCATCTTGCACATTCCAAAGTCAGGTGCACAACTTCACATGGTGGTCAACATTATAGCATAGTTCCATCAAGTTTGGTCCATGTAATTCTGAGAAAAAGCTTGGACAAAAAAGTGTGGAAGAATAAAAATAAAAACTAGATTTGCCATTGCAAGCAATAGCGGATGGCACCCTTCCCACATTGCCACTAAACTGCAGCCAGTTCGAAAATTCCAAAGTCAAAGACCGCATCTACAGATGTTTACTAACATTGTTGTAAAGTTTCCTCAATTTTGGAGCATTTTGAAGTTTTTGAAATTTTTGTAGTTTCCATGGCAACGGCGGCCATTTTGAAAATTCCTAAGTCGAAAGTCTGATCTTTACTTGCCATTGGTCATTTATAATGAGTTTCATTAAGTTTGGAACATTTTGAGATTTTTGGACATTTTTGCTGTTTCCATGGTAACGGTGTCCATTTCGAAAATTCCAACAACAGTTTCAATATCGACTTATGCCATGTTATATATTCATAAAGTTTCTTTGAGTTTGATTTTATATTCCTTTAGAAAAGGCTGGTTTGATGTTTTTTCCCATAGGTTCAATGTTAAACTTTTCTCCAGTTTCCATGGCAATGGTACAGATTTTGCAGAAGCTAAGTACTGTTGGTACCTCAGGGCACCACTGCCAACATTTACATAAAGTTTCATTAGGTTGGCTCTTATAATAAAAGATTTAGAATTTGGATTTTTTTTTTACATTTTTGCAGTTTCCATGGTAACGGCGTCCATTTTTTACCATTCCAATGTCTCTTGCACAACTTCACATGGAGGTTCATATTATGGTTTAGTTCCATCAACATTGGTCTGACTAATTCCGAGAAATAGCGTGGACAAAATGTGTGGAAGAATAAAAATAAGAAAAAAAAGAAACGAACAATAACAATATGTCACCCCAACTCCGTTGAGGGTGCCATAATAATAAGAAAAAAAGAAACGAACAATAACAAGATGTCACCCCAACTCCGTTGAGGGTGCCATAAAAAGAATCGATGAATAACAATACGTCACCCCAACTCCGTTGAGGGTGCCATAATAATAAGACACATGAAATGTAGGACAGCAACTGTCATATTCCTGACTTGGTACAGGCATTTTCAAATGCAGAAAAAAAAACCGCCATGTTCCGTTTCTAAGTCAGGTGACTGTAATTCAGTAGTGGTCGTTAGTTCACGTCTGTCATATATGCTTTTTTTTCGCAAATAGTTTTGTTATAAAATAGGCCGTTTTCTCAATTGAAATGTTTCAAATTTTTCATGTCGGAGTCTTTTATAGCCGAGTATACGGTATGGGTTTTTCCCATTGTTGAAGTCTGTTCGGTTCCTTAGAATTGCATACATCCACTTCGCTTGAACTTTAGTGGATAGTTGTCTCATTCGCAATGATACCACATCTCTTTTATATATATATATTCATAGCAATCATAGAATGAAACGAAAATTGGTGAGCATTATGAAAAAAAGGAAAAGGGGTGTATATTCATTCATTCGGCAAAATTCATACAAGCGTAACATATAACTAAATTAAAATGCAGTTTGGATTTAAATACACTTTAAAATTACTTAATAAGTAGTTGAAATGCTTGAGATACTGTTTATCCGCTATTTCAATACTAAGGGTAAGATAGTATTCATGTTATTTAATGACTCAGACATCACGTCCTGGTTGACCACTGCAAAATATCTTTGTTCGTATACATACGTCATACCAGTTATTGGAACACACCCAAATTCACGGAATGGACAGGCATTGACACGTGGAATGAAAATATTGGTGTCGAACCACCATATTCGATAGTATTATTTTTGTACTATTAATTGTAGATGTTCTCAGTAGGTTTAAGGACCTATTTGTTTTACTGTCGATCGATGTAAATGTATCGTACGCTGATCGCCTGTCCAAGCTCGACAAGGTATCGATAATCTAAAACTGAGATCCATGGCTATGTCCTTTGAAAACATATGTTTTCTAAAATGTCGTTTGTTTAATCTACTGGCCCATTTAACCCAAAATAAAATGAGCTCAGAATCTTCCCAAAAAGGGGGCCGTCCGGATGGTTGAAAGGGGAAAAAATTGAGGTCAAATATTAAAAACATGTACTATACAAGTAAATATTTTTTGTTCTTTATTGGATGTACCATACAGACTACCGCATCCCTTCCATGGATCCACGCCTGTGGCTCCCGATCGTCATTATTAACCACGATAGTCGGTTGCGTATCCAGAAATTTTCATAAGGGGGGCCCACTGACTGCCCTAAGAGGGGACCCGCTCCAGTCATTCTTCAGTGATTTCCTATATAATCAACTATTTTTTCCCTCAAAAAAGGGGGGGGGCTGCACTCCTGGATCCGCCTATGCACATTCAATAGTTGTTGTTTTTTTTTTTTCATCTGAACGTGTTTTCATTGATTGCAGTACGTTGATTAAACAGCCATCCCCTTGCACTAATTATTCAAAAGTCAGTCTGTTTGCACCAAATGCAATATGTAGTTGTTAACTCCATGAATTATAAGATTTATACGAATAAATAATGTAGAATGAATTTCAGGATAAAGTGGATATCGTGATGTATAAGTTTATTGAACTATTTTTTACTCGGTCAAACTACAGCAAAAGGGAAATAACTCGGATATTATAACCAGATTTGAATGATGGACATAAAACAAATGTAAGTTAATGGATGTTGTAATACAAAAGGTGTAAAATATTATTGACCCACATAGATCAAACTTACAATATTCAAGATCATCTATCAAATGATTCAAACATTATTAATATGTCAAGAGAGTGCAGTTTCAATGTAATTTGACATATTATACGGTAATAATATGATAATGCTCACTACTGAAATAAAAAAAAGTGATATAAAGAACGCCCTCAGTTACGGTCAGTTATAAATGGTGTAAATGGAGCAACTTTTATTGGACCATTCTAAACCGGGGTTTTAAGTAAACTTTATTGTTTACAACGAGAAAGGTCCAATTGTTCTGCATATATTTCAAAGAAGCGTCATTTTCAAAATATGATAAAATAATTATCAATAAAATTTACAAATGCAAAGCTTTAGGTAAAAATATTTGTATCTTCTTCTAATCATGCTAATCCAGTTTTAATTTGTTTAGATATATGACGTTGCTATTGTCACATATACTTCATCTTCGGATAGTACACAAAAATCAGTGGGAATTCCAGGATTGTTGTAATGTGTGGCGTAATTTCCTTAAACGGAAGATATAGCGCCGAGCGTAGCGAGACAAAAATATTTATAAAATGATATACATTCAAAGTGAATCCGCCATTGAAAATACAACAAAAATGTTAAGGTAACTCCCCTTTTGCTTCAATAATTGATATTCGCATTAGAGACCGAGTTAAAGCAAATCATTGGTATAAAGAAATGCTGCAGAGAGATATATAGCAATTACCATTGAAACATACCGTCAAAAGACAGCGATTGCGATGTCCTAATCTTCATTTTCCCATAAACACACTTATATCATTAGTATACAAAATTATACTAATCGATTGGTAAAATACAGCAAAATGTAACTTTACATATATATATAATATAATCACAACATTTAACTCGAAAAGTCAAACAAAAAATATAGACGCAGATTTTAAATATCGATTAGGTATTTTTTTTAAATATTGATAAGTTTTTCTCCGTGGCTGTTTGCGTCAATCGTTGAATTGGCGAGAATGTAAGAGCAGAACATTTATGGTCAACGTGGCATGCAAGATTTTCGACCTTAATTTTATCACTACAGGAAATATATATCGTTTAAATCATTCAAACAATTCCTTGGGTCAATCTTGACTGATTTATTAGTTTACTTTACGCCCAGGAGCAAAAAATCATTCCATCATATTTCCAGGACATTGAACTTCTGCAATATACATAGAAATGCATGTCTTACTCGCGGTACATCGACCTAAGTTTATCAAAATTTAGGGTGTGAAATTTGCCACCTACGGACCCTATGGAAAGTTGATGAGCGGATCAACTTTATAATTAAGAATAAGAATATTTATTATTCCAATCAAGGGCCCTTGATGGGCAGCATAACATGTACACATAAAACAATACATCATGATTTGTAACAGAAAAACATTTTTGTAAACTAAAATGAAACATTAAAAACAAGAATGTGTCCATAGTACACGGATGCCCCACTCGCACTATCATTTTCTATGTTCAGTGGACCGTGAAATTGGGTTCAAAACTTTAATTTGGAATTAAAATTAGAAAGATCATATCATAGGAAACATGTGTACTAAGTTTCAAGTTGATGTAACTTTAACTTCATCAAAAACTTCCTTGACCAAAAACTTTAACCTGAACTTCGCACTATCATTTTCTATGTTCAGTGGACCATGAAATTTGGGTCAAAACTATAATTTGGCATTAAAATTAGAAAGATCATATCATGGGGAACATGTGTACTAAGTTTCAAGTTGATTGGATTTAAACTTCTTCAAAAACTACATTGACCAAAAACTTTTACCTGAAGCGAACGGACGCACGGACGGACGAACGGACGACAGACCATAAAACATAACGCCCCTCTACTATCGTAGGTGGGGCATAAAAAAAAGTTCAGATAGATGTTATTATCTTCATTCTATGAAAATCATATACATTTAATTCCAGGCATGATCAGAACCATAAAATCATTACAATTATCATTGTTATTACATACATTAATTTACATTTCGTCTAACATCTAGACATGTAGTAATATAGCTCCCTAAATATTTAAGTACTGACAAATTTTCATTAGTGAATAACCAAACAAATTTTGCCTTATTTGAAAGATGTATAAAATTAGGACAAATACAGTTTGAAAAAAATCTCCCTGAAAAATATCTCCCTATCATTTTTGTATGCTGGACAACTAGTTATAAAATGTTGTTCATCTTTAACCAGATTTAGAGTACATTTCTTCCGAATCCTTTGGTCTCTTTCTATATATAATGTTTTATACCTGTCTCTTTCTATTTTGAGATCATGTGCACTGATTCTAATTTTACATATGGCACTTCTCAATTGAAAATTGTTTAAAGATAGATACATTTCTTTCGAAAAATAAGTTTTAAGTTTGAAATAAATATCTAATTTACTACTCTGTGTATCTGTTCTTTTTGTGTTCCAAAATTTTAAAATAAGAGACATACCGGTAGTGGTTTTTTAACGTCCCCATTACAACAAGGCGCATTCACACATTCCATTTGGCCACATGAAGTCCCTGCAGCTAATACGTCAAACGAATGTTTTGAATACCGGTATTGCCAATGGATCCAAAGGGAAAGCGGGGGGGAAGGGGGGGGGGGGCTTTTGGGGCAAAATTTTGTTGATTATTTAGGGAATCACTGAAGTATGACTGTAGCCCCCCTCCATTTTAGGTCAATCAGCGGGCCCCCCTTATAAAAAAGTTCTTGATCCGCAACTGATACCGGTAACTCTTTGCCTTGCAGTCGCACTCGAAATAGTAACTGCATAAAACTGAAAACTTATGTACAGATTACAAGAACGAAAGTATGACTTAATAGTTATTTTCCTTTAGCTAGGATAAAAATCTTTACAATAATCAAAAATGCTATTTAGAAAAAAATTCATGTCATCTAAAGTGTTGTTAATAGTGTAACAATACATGACCTTGTTTGTAATATAGAAATTAAATTACTAGGTAATGACTACACAAATGCAAATGATGAGACGTTTGGGTCGACAGTCATGCTTGCATTACAAAGCCGTGCCTCCAGGACACTGGCGCAATATTTGCAATCAAAAGTGACATTTATTACATAAGGTATTGTGATTCCAAAGAGAGACATTAACTTCGTTGATCTTATTGTGGCAAAAATGACGTCCATAGTGTCAGGTAATTGGCTAAAACATGGATCATAGATGAAAAAAATGACATGCAATTAAAGTTTCTAGACGTGTCCTTCAGGTGCAAACTTTATATCTATATAAAGATAGTGATCAATTATGACAAATTTGAAATGTTTAGACAATAAGGTCATCAAATCTCATTGTAATGATCATTTAAATGGTTTGCCCAAACAAAAAATCATGATAAAAAATTTATCTGGACAGGTGGAAAAAGTTCGTTTTTTATTATGTCTAGTCAATTAACATTTAGTAATAATAAATAGTTTAGAACGACCTAACTTGTGTCATTAAATAGACATGAAACATTATTGATACAATATAAGAGGTTAAGTTGTCCTTTCTTTCTTTACTTGCATATGATTAATCTGATAACAAAATGTATTCAAAATCGCCTATGTATGTCCTGGGAACAGTATATCTAACATATATGTTCCTGGTATGTCGCAAATGAATTAAATCTGTTGTCTCGAATTTTGATTTCATTTCAACGAAATTTTGATATTTCTATTTTCATTTCACAAGCAGAATTTACATTTTAAATTTCGAGTTCCGCATTAGTGTTCGATAGGTTTCAACACGACAATTCCAGAATTAACTTTAACCAATTTCAGATCGAGAGGCTCAAAGAAGAAGGAATTAAAATTAATAATTTCATATCTATGTTTCACGACTCCTCGGCTATACCTGATGATTCTATAATACTAGTAGTCACAGATTATGCATAGCAAAATTCTTAAGTCTCAAAAACAAAAACATAATATATAATTGTTATAATATGATAAATCATATAATAAGATTTCATTAGAAATCTAAATTGTATCTATTGCTACTTGTCTTAGATCTAGAACATTGTCAAGGAACTGAGTTCGCTTCTTTCCAATTTTATTGCTTTCATTTCCCTAGCTCAGCAAATTGATTAATTATCTCATCACAGGGGTACTCGTGTACTGGTTCTATATTTATGCATTTATGCTTGTTCAACTTCTATACGAGTTTTGCAATAAGCTTTTCTCATCACTTGGCGTCCGTCGTCCGGCGTCCATCGTCCGTAAACTTTTACAAAAGTCTTCTCCTCTGAAACTACTTGGCCAAATTTAACCAAACTTGGCCACAATCATCATTGGGGTATCTAGTTTTAAAAATGTGTCCGATAACCCGGCCAACCAACCAAGATGGCCACCATGGCTAAAAATAGAACATAGGGGTAAAATGTAGATTTTGGCTTATATCTCTGAAACCAAAGCATTTAGAGAAAATTTGACATGAAGAAAAATTGTTTATTAGGTCCAGATCTATCTGCCCTGAAATTTTCAGACAAATCAGACAACCGGCTGTTGGGTTGCTGCCCCTGAATAAGTAATGTTAAGGAAATTTTGCAGTTTTTGGTTATTATTTTGAATATTATAATAGATAGAGATAAACTGTAAACAGCAATAATGTTTAGCAAAGTAAGATCTTCAAATAATTCAACTTGACCAAAATTGTCAGTTGACCCCTTAAGGAGTTATTGCCCTTTATAGTCAATGTCTACCATTTTATTTTAAAATTTAGTATTTTTTTACAAAAATCTTCTCCTAAAGGACCAAATTTAACAAAACTTGGCCACAATCATCATTGGGGTATCTAGTTTAAAAAATGTGTCCGATGACCTGGCCAACCAACCAATATGGCCGCCATGGCCAACCAGATGCTCCGCAGGGTGCAGCTTTATACGACCGCAGAGCTTGAACCCTGAACGGTTGGGGCAAGTATGGACACAACATTCAAGCTGGATTCAGCTCTGAATTTTGATTGTGATTAAATAGTTGACACAACATAGGTTTCTGACACAGAATGAATAAGGTTTAATGAACTTAATTTTTTTTTTTTGCCTTTGAGCAATTCACTATGCTGTTGAATATTAATCCTCTCAAAAAATGCTTGAAGAAACTTTATTTTTATTTATGAAATTTGAAATGAGAAAAATTAACCCCCCCCCCCCCGCAATTTTTTTTTCACACCCCCCTTTCCCTTATTCCAAAACTGATCTCAATTCAAATTTCTAATGGAGTTTGCAACAATAACTACTCATTTAAATACATCATAAAATATTAAAATGTAAATAAAAGTGCTTGTTATCAATCAATGGTAAAGATTGTTTTAATTTATCAGTTGGTAGTAAAGGTGAATATACATTGTATATTGTATGATTCAACTACTATTCTGGACAAAGAAAGATAACTCCAATTGAAAATTTCTTGCTATTGCGCAATATTGTGCAATTAGATATTTCTTGCTATTGCGCAATACTGTGCAATTGAAAATACTTGCTATTACACAATACTGTGCAATTGAAGATTTCTTGCTATTGCGCAATACTGTGCAATTGAAAATGTCTTGCTATTGCACAATGCTGTGCAATTGAAGATTTCTTGCTATTGCTGAATACTGTGCAATTAAAAAATTCTTGCTATTGCACAATACTTAATATAATAATTTTGGATCCTGATTTGGACCAACTTGAAAACTGGGTCCATAATCAAAAATCGAAGTACATGTTTAGATTCAGCATATCAAAGAAGCCCAAGAATTCAATTTTTGTTAAAATCAAACTTAGTTTAATTTTGGACCCTTTGGACTTTAATGTAGACCAATTTGAAAACGGGACCAAAAATTAAGAATCTACATACACAGTTAGATTTGGCATATCAAAGAACCCAAATTATTCAATTTTTGATGAAATCAAACAAAGTTTAATTTTGGACCCCCATTTGGACCAACTTGAAAACTGGGCCAATAATCAAAAATCTAAGTACATTTTTAGATTCAGCATATCAAAGAACCCATGGATTCAATTTTTGTTAAAATCAAACAAAGTTTAATTTGGACCCTTTGGACCATAATGTAGATCTAGACCAATTTGAAAATGGGACCAAAAATTAAGAATCTACATACACAGTTAGATTCGGCATATCAAAGAACCCCAATTATTAAATTTTTGATGAAATCAAACAAAGTTTAATTTTGGACCCTTTGGGCCCCTTATTCCTAAACTATTGGGACCAAAACTCCCAAAATCAATCCCAACCTTCCTTTCATGGTCATAAACCTTGTGTTTAAATTTCATTGATTTCTATTTACTTAGGCAGCAACCATTTGATTTTCTGAGGGGGGCTATGGTTTTTTTTTCTGTACAAACTTTTTTTTTCGCCTGCGGCGAAAAACAATCTATTTTTTTCGCGACAAGTCGAAAACAATTTTTTTCTTTCAATTTTAGCATTACATATAGTGGCAGCTGAGGGTGAAACAAACAATTTTTTTTTCTCAGAATCAAAAACAAATTATTTTTTTCTCCAAAAACTGGAAACAAACTTTTTTTTCCAAAAAAAACCATAGCCCCCCCCACAAAATCAAATGGTTGCTGCCTTATACAAAAGTTATTGTGAGAAAACCAAGAATAATGCTTATTTGGGCCCTTTTTTGGCCCCTAATTCCTAAACTATTAGAACCAAAACTCCCAAAATCAATCCCAACCTTCCTTTTGTGGTCATAAACCTTGTGTTAAAATTTCATAGATTTCTATTTACTTAAACTAAATTTATAGTGCGAAAACCAAATGTCTCCGGACGACGACGACGCCAACGTGATACCAATATACGACCAAAAAATTTTTTGGCTTGTCTCTGAAACCAAAGCATTTAGAGAAAAATTGACATGCAGTAAAATTGTTTATTAGGTCAAGATCTATCTGCCCTGGAATTTTCAGACAAATCAGACAACCCGCTGTTGGATTGCTGCCCCTGAATGAGTAATTTTAAGGAAATTTTGCAGTTTTTGGTTTTTATTTTGAATAATATTATAGATAGAGATAAACTGTAAAAGGCAATAATGTTCAGCAAAGTAAGATCTTCAAATAAGTCAAACATGACCAAAGTTGTCAGTTGACCCCTTACGCGTTATTGCCTTTATAGTCAATTTTTCTAAAATTTAAGTATTCTTTTACAAAAATCTTCTCTGAAACTACTGTGCCAAATTTAACAATACTTAGCCATAATCATCATTGGGGTATTTAGTTAAAAAATGTGTCCGATGGCCAACCAACCAAGATGGCCGCCATGGCTAAAAATAGAACATAGCCCTGGTAAAATGCAGTTTTGGGCTAATATATTTGAAACCAAAGCATGTAGAGCAAATCTGACAGTAGTAAAATTGTTCATTAAATCACGATCTTACTGTCCTGAAATTTTTAGACAAATCAGGCAACCTGTTGTTGGATTGCTACCCCTGAATTTGTAATTTTAAGAAAATTTTGCAGTTTTTGGTTAATATCTTCAATATTATCTTAGATAGAGATAAACTGTAAACAGCAATTATGTATAGCAAAGTAAGATCTACAAATAAGTCAACTTTACAAAAACTATCAATTGACCCCCTTAAGGAGTTATTGTTTTTTATAGTAAATTTTAAACAATTTTTGTAAAATTATGTAAATTTTTGTAAACTTTTACAAAATGTTTTCCTTTAATACTTGAGCTAAGTTCATTATAGACAGAGAAAATTGTAAACAGCAAGAATGTTCAGTAAAGTGAGATTGACAAACACATCATCATCACCAAAACACAATTTTATCATGAATTCTATTGTTGCCTATAATTTGTGTCCTTTGTTTTATATGTTGGTTGCACATAGACCAAGGTGAGCGACACAGGCTCTTAAGAGCCTCTAGTTTAGATTTTGTATTGGTGATTCCTTTAACTGTGTATTTTCTGTCTAGTATATTTTCTTAGATAGTTAAACACTTTTAAAACTCGTCATTTACATGCAACAACTCCTTATAAGAAGTCATCTGATTTTTTTCGTTAAATATTAAGTGGATGGATCCAAAAATTTAGACTGAATTTTTGTTGAATATATATTTTTTTGTATAAATTATTTTTCAGATATAAGAGAAATACTTTCCTTTTTACCCAGCAGTGTTGTTGGTTTACTGGTTTGGACAATAAAAACACACAAACTTCTTCCTTGACACCCTGAGGATCAATCATCCAAAAATGGTGGAAATAGGTTGAATAGTCTTAGAGAAAGATTTTTTAAATGTAACTGAAGATGAATGAGGACATACAGCAATTGGATTGCATTCCTTGCATTGGCAATAGTTAAGAAATCCAGTGTCATTAGAACATAAAATAATGTACACACACCTGCAAACCCTAATAATATATATAAAGAAAGGTGGAAAAGGCCATTTATTGGCCATTTGAATTCGGAAAACTACCATATAACATCATTTAGAGGTTCCTAAAATATTAGTCTGTCAGAGCTAGAATTAATTGTTTTGTATCTTTATTGTCTTACATATTTCCTTAAATTTCCTTGCAGAATAAGCAGATAAGAAATTAAAATTGACAATACTAAAGAATCATGGTCAGATGGTATATTAAAATTTAAGTCATGTTCAATTTGGGATATGTATCAAATAGCAACCACCATCAGATAATAAGACAGCATGCTTTCATCAGCAGGTTAGTGTTAGTGGCTTTGAACTAGCTGTCAGATAACTGCGAGTACTCTCAGATCTGTTCATTGCGTCTTTTTGTGTCGTGATGTATAAGTACGGGGACACGTCCACTTGTATTTTTGCCATCTGATGAGTTAAGCCTTTTTCAACTGATTTTTATAGTTCGTTCTTATGTTGTACTGTTATACCACTGTCCCAGGTTAGGGTGAGCGTTGGGATCCCACTAACATGTTTAACCCCGCCACATTATTTATGTATGTGCCTGTCCCAAGTCAGGAGCCTGTAATTCAGTGGTTGTCATTTGTTTATGTGTTACATATTTGTTTTTCATTCATTTTTTTTTTTTTTTTACATAAATAAGGCCGTTAGTTTTCTCGTTTGAATTGTTTTACATTGTCTTATCGGGGGCCTTTTATAGCTGACTATGCGGTATGGGCTTTGCTCATTGTTGAAGGCCGTATGGTGACCTATAGTTGTTAATGTCTGTGTCATTTTGGTCTTTTGTGGATAGTTGTCTCATTGGCAATCATACCACATCTTCTTTTTCATATAATTGTTTGAGCTAGCTTTCAATAAATGTTGGTGAATAGCTATTCAATAAATGTTGGTGAATAGCTATTCAATAAATGTTGGTGAATAGCTATTCAATCAATGTTGGTGAATAGCTATTCAATACAGTCATATTATTGTTTTGATATTTATTGGCTTTCCCTGTATTTATTTTAAACAGACATCATTGATTGATTGATGGTTGGTAGTTACTGCCACTTTTATCACTCTTGGCTGATCTTGGCTACATCATGGACTTGCCATGGAGGCCTGTTTTTATTGGTGACTGAAGCCAAGGTGCTTAGGACCTTTGGTAGGAAAACTAGCAATCATAATCAATGAAAATTGGAATTTAAAGCACCTACCACAGACTGGGTGGGAACTCAAAACCTCAAATAAGCTACCTAGACCCCACAGTCAGGGAAGCCACATGACACGGTTTAGGCATTTTGACGACTCATTATTGTATACAGCTAATTAATCAATAGGCTTCTGTCCTGACATAAAGCCCTATTGATACCCAGGTAAGCATCTCATTTTTAAAGGTAACAAGGCTTGAATGCCATGTCGTTCTTGGCATTCAAAGTGCAAGAAAACAGGAAGAAGGTATCTGACAGATAAAAAAAAAGTACAGGCACATCACAGATCATGATTACAGAGCTGTTGACCAAATATGAATGCATTCTGGTGATTTAAATCTGAGAAAAAGTTCATTCAACATGAAAATTTGAAAGATTGGCAAAAGTGTGACCAAAATATTTGTTGAGGAACATGATGATTGAAATATAGCCTCAACTTGCTCCTATTTACCAATAATTTCCAGATAGGTACTGCCCTTTAAATACATTTGTACAGACAAACTGATATGAAAGATTGTCAAATGCAAGAACTAAAAAGATCAAATAATAGGGCCTGGATGATCTTTATAGAGCAGAGAGAATAATAGGCCAAAAAATGAGACAATGAAAAAGGCTCTCAAAATTGAACTTAACAGAAATGGGGGACTCACCATCAAGACCCTCATATGGGAATTGATAACAAAAACATTTGACAGATTGTAACAGTTCATTTTAATGTCATAACAATGAAAAACAAAATATGGTCAAAATAGATAATACATTATTGTCAGATGTTTTGGCTAAATCTGGTGATTTTTACAATGAACACTCTTACCATGATCAATGTCATTTCAACATTTAATTCATAAATATGTATTTTATTATCAATTAACAAAAATGAATATCATTTTGTCAAATAAATTAAATAAAGATTTATCTATGATCTGTAAATCGACTTGTTCTTTCTCTTGACCTTGACCTAGATTGTGACCTACAAAATAAAATTACTTTATTAGAATTTACAGCTTTTTTTTTATCATTCAAGAGTGATACAGTTTAATAGCTTTTTAATTTTTACTTTTTTTACTTGTGTTTTTTATTATCTATTAAACCATTATGAATGACTGGTCTTTTTCCAAGGTCAGATGCTAATGGTCAACTATTATCAGGACTCTTTGTTTGACCTATTTATATATGATTAACTTGACCCCCTTTTTAGATCAGATCCAGTTGGTAATCGGACACTATTATGACTCTTACTTTGACCTCTCTAGATATGAATCACCTTTCCATCCTCTTTGGACCAGATCCAGCTGGCAATGGTACACTATTAATCTCTTACTTTGACCTCTTTAGATATAATTCACCTTTTCATCCTTTTTGGACCAGATCCAGCTGGCAATGGTAGACTATTAATCTCTTACTTTGACCTCATTACATATGACTCACTTTTCATCCTCTTTGGACCAGATCCAGCTAGCGATGGTACACTATTAATCTCTTACTTTGACCTCATTACATATGACTCACCTTTTCCTCCTCTTTAGACAATATCCAGCATTGGTAGTACACTATTATGACTCTTACTTTGACTTCTATACATATGACTCACCTTTTCCTCCTCTTTGGACCAGATCCAGCTGACAGAGTACACTATCAGGAATCTGCTTTGACCTCTAAACATATGACTCAGCTGTTTCTCCTCTTTGGACCAGATACAGCTGGCAATGATACACTATCAGGACTCTAGCTTTGACCTCTATATATATGACTCACCTTTTTCTTCTCTTTGGACCAGATCCAGCTGGCGATGATACACTATCAGGACTCCTGCTTCGACTTCGACTGTCCTCACTGCTACTATCTCCTCTATCTCTATGTCTTTTCTCTCTTTCTCTCCGTCTCATCTCAAGAGCTCTAATTCTTAGTTCTTCCTCTCTATCCTAACAGTAATAAAAAAATAATTTATAAATTAGACTTAAACATTACTTACTCCTGGTTGAAGTTTAACTAAATAATTCCATTATAAATGAAGATATAGTTCAATTAATCTATAAACATGATAAATTGATGACAAAATCTACCTCTTATATAAATTTAGGGGAAACAAACAAGATGTTTAAGACTTTAAAAATCAACTTAATCTATCATATTGCCGGAAATTATTCCAAGTTCGACTCAAAGGGTAACTTATTTAACCCTCTTAAATAATATTTGATCCTCATTTTAACTATGAACAACTTACAAGTCTTTCTTGTTCAGATTTTATGGTTCTTTCCACTTCAGCCTTTTTGTCTGCTTTGACTGAAAAAAAAAACCAATCAATATAAAGTATTGCTCATAATATATATATAGATATATGTAATATAATGTCCATTAAAACCTGTTACATTTTACACATTTATAGGACAAGCATTTAGTTAATACTTGTGTGTTCTTGACTGCCCATTTAATAATAAATTAGGTTAGAATACAGATTGATGCAGATATGGTTAATAACTGCAAGTCCAATCAACTAACTGATCAAGAGGCCTCAAGATTTTCGTTTCTCAAAAAGCAAGAATTTGACATAATTTTTTTTTCTAAAAGCAAGAATTTAACAGAAATTTTCAATGTCCTTCTTAAAGGGTCACAAATTTCTGCAGCAATCCCCTCAGTGGAAAAGAAACTAAAACGAATGCTTAAATTTGTAACGTCTTACAATTTCACTATAAAAACAAAATATTTATCTAATATTATTTCAAAGTTTTTGTTTTGGTCCAAGGACCCCACTTTTTAGACTTAAGTGTCCTTCAATACTTACAAGATCTGTTGAGAGCAGCCTGCATCTTCCTTTTCAATTTCTCTTGTGGTGTTATTTTTGCCTACAAATTCACATTTAAATTGAAAATTTTTACACATATATATATATACATATATATCTTATACCCCACTTCAGAACTAAAGATAAATATCTTCATGATGTGAAAATATAAATCTATGCTGTATCTTTTGAATTCATGTCTGCTTTCTATGCTTTATTGTAAAATAATGTTCATGCATCCTAAATATCTTGACAAAAACTCATCTTTGAATATGTTTTTGGGTTGTATTTACCGTATGGATTGTGTTTTTTATATTCCTCATTATGCTCTGGTCGATAGTGCAAATTATCTCATTGGCAATAATTACACATCTCCAAATCTTTATATTACTGGTAGTCTTTTCTTATTTAATAAGTTCTAAAGGTTTTCACACATCCAGCACTTTAACCTAACCATTGTCCTTTGGAACGGATAAAAAGCATTGCTCTTTTATTTTGATAATATTTTTTTTTTTTACATATAATACACACATCCGCCATCCAACTAGAAAATGACAATGTCAGGAATTGCCCCTGTTGAACATTTTTGTGTGAGGAACAGAAACAAATAACTAATTCTAATAAAACAAAGCAATACCATTTAAAAAAAAAATAGTTAGAATTTTCATAAATTTTGACACCAGGAATAAATTCAGGATGCATTCTAAGTTAATATTAAGTTCTTTAAAAATCTGCTTTATTTTTTTTTTAAATTTATTATGACAGCCATATCAAAATTGCTGATGGACAGATATTTTTTTGTATAAAATGGGATCAATTTCGAATAGCACGTTATATTTTCATCTCATCTTTAAAAAAAATTTGTGATTTTTTTACTGCATTTTTATTTCCATTTCCGATTATATTTTGTTATCATTATTATATAAAATAATTGTAGGTACACATGTATTCATGAAAAAACATACATTTTCCAAATAAAAATGTGATATCAATTTACTGTACAGAGTTAAAGTTAAAATGGGGTTCTTTCAAAATATATAGATAATATGATACTGTGCTGATGTTTCCTATACCAATGAATACTAAATAAAATCATAGATAGATGCTTTTTGTGCTTCTTTGTGAAATATTTGTTCGTTTTTGTTCTAATTGAGATTGTGACACAGTGATGACTGCTGTACCCCTATTTTGACAGTTTTACCTATTATATCTGTTTAGTTCACGCATTGTTGTAAATATATGGTAATGGAATTTGATGTGACTGTCAAGCAAGTGAGAGGTTTAATGCTATAAAACCAGGTTTAATCCACCGTTTTCTACGTTTTAAAATGCCTGTACCAAGTCAGGAATATGACAGTTGTTGTCCATTCGTTTGATGTGTTTTATCATTTGATTAGGGACTTTCCGTTTTGAATTTTCCTCAGTGTTCAGTATTGTTGTGATTTACTTTTTTCAGTAGTGAACATGTCAGATGGTTAAAATATGAGCTTGTGAAGAACAATCTGCTTGACAAAACTAAAACAACTACTGGTAATGCAGAAACAATTATTCGAAATAAAACTTTTCCTCATATGACAGGCAGTCAAATGTATTTCAAAATGTATAAATGTAACTATTGAACCTTAACATTATCATATGTTACAGAACATAAGGCAGAAAAAATATCATACACATTTCAGAACTTTATCAGATTTTAAAAAAACAACATGTAAATAAAATTTGTGATGCTACATAAAAAATAATAAGAGAAAAATAGCTAGAAGTTAAGAACATAATGCCATAAACTCATGATAAAAATATTTGTAGATTCTCAACTCCATACACCATGAAATTATCTATATCCTTTCAGAATTTTCTGATGAGATATTCAAAAACCTCTGACTTAAAATGCTTTAAATCTTTCCTAAATTTATAGGTATGTGTAAGAACTCCTTTTTCAATCCATATAAATTCAACCAAAACTGACATATCCAATTTTTATTCAGAAAATATTTATTACTTTTCATATAAACAGAAGCAGTTTTAAAAGGATTTGGACGAGAATCTAGCAATATTTCTATAATGTCTTAAGCAGGGAGAACCAAAAATATGTTTTTTCTATCATTACATAGATTTCATTCTTACTGACTTGAAGGTTTAAAGATGCACTTTTACCAGGTAACTTGGTCTCACTTTTTGACCTACAAAAAAAACCCAGTTTCAATGTCAATCATATTATATAGATTTACTGTAACATACATGTTAATAAATGTTTTTTTTTTATATTGAAATGTTTGATGAATAATGTTTTGTTGGTTGCTAAGTGTCCTGCTGCAGATTTTATGATGATAAGAACAGGAATAGTTAAGATGTCAAAGGTGAATTAACCTGGTCAAGGGGAGATAATCTTTATTGACACTGGAATTCAAAGGAATTAACCCAAAACAATTCTCAAATTGAAAGCCACCCATCAGACTAGAAATTGTTGCATATTTATATATGTATGCAGACAAAACAGATATTCCATGATCACTTATCACTGAAAGATAGGATAATTTGTTTCTACACACACATCCACATTTAACAGCCCATTAATTGGCATTGAAAGCAAATCCCAAAGTAATGCAATTTTAAGTATCAGCTTGCTTTGCTCGGGTGTTTTTTTTTCTTCAGCTTTGTTTTTGGTTATCATTTTGTTTTTCTTTTTTTCAACCATATCATTTTGGTTTTTTATTTTGTGTCTGTGTTCTTTTTTAGTTTTTTTATTAAAGTTGTTTGGATTTTCTTTTTCTTAGTTTATTGGTGGAGGGACTTAATATTTGTTATGACTCATATCAAACAAACTTCACAATGACGAAGGGGGGTTGCCCTAATTACAGTAGAAAAATCAATATATTACTGAATCCAAAATCTGAACTTCCCAGACAGTTCTTCTGCATATGCACTGTAATCAGTTCTGATTAACTCTTATTTTGAGGAATACAACAAGAAAGGTAGATTTGAGAGCTTGTTACATATTTGTTTTTTGTTCATTTTTTTTACATAAATAATGCTGTTAGTTTTCTCGTTTGAATTGTTTTACATTGTCTAACGGGGCCTTTTATAGCTCCTTATGCAGTATGGGCTTTGCTCATTGTTGAACGCTGTACGATGACCTATAGTTGTTAATGTCTGTGTCATTTTGGTCTTTTGTGGATAGTTGTCTCATTGGCAATCATACCACATCTTCTTTTTTATACTTTACAAATCAATTTTCCAGATAATTCATATTTCCAAGGGACATATATGAATCATTTAAAGATAATTGATTGGTACTGATTTTCAGTATCATAGGAGGTATTTGTGATAAAAACCTTGAATCTAAAATTTCATCAAAAACTGAAAACACAGAATATGTCTCACCCTTATACTATTTTGATTGTAAAATTACTGTTGAAATTAAAACAGCACTTCTTTAACATGTAAATTATGCAAAATATTCAAGTCAATAAACCATGACTGAAGGTACAGGGCTTAACAATTGACATGGAAATGAGATGTGCCAAAGATTATGATATATTTGACTTTAACCCATAAGTGATTCCCCTTAAACAGATCTAACTAAAACTTTAAGGATGTAATTTATGCAAAAGTTACTAAGTCAATAAACCATGGGATGTGTCAATGCTTATACAACTGCATAACAATTATCATTAATTTATCATTAGCTGTTCCACTTTATCTGACATAATCGTATTATTATCAAATTGCTTAGACCACCGATGTCATCAAAAATAGGATTCATAAGTCTTGCTCTTTTCTATGATAAGGCTAGAAAAAAAATCTGGCTAGAATTACATCTTCTACAGTGTTGACCTATTTTGAACAAATTCATTCAAATAAATTAAAGAAATATCATATATATATATAAAATACAATTAAATAATAGAAAAACTTTAAATACTTTAATTAGTTTGAGCATACTGATTTAATTTGATAAATTCACAGGTTGAGAAATAATTAAAATGTTTAAAAACTTTTAGAAATTTACAAAATTTACAGTTTACTAAATACTACTGTTGTGAATTCTCCATTTTTGATGTTCAATACCAATTTTGGAGGATTGAGGAAAACTTGAATTTTCCTAAATATGTGATTTTATGATTTTGCTAAAGTCTTCTAACAAGCAATAGAAAACATGTACAATGAACCCACAGTACTTACCTTTGACCAGAATTCCTATCATTATTCTTGTCATTCCGATCATTCCTGTCACCCCTGTCACCTCTGTCATGCCTGTCATGTCTATCATCTCTTCTGCCGCGGTATGATGTTCGGTGATCACTTTCAGAATCACTTGACTTGGATGATAAACTTTCTCTTCTGTAGCGTTTTATAGGCGGCGCTACTACTTGTTTCTGTGGCGACCGCGACCTAAATAAATAATGCATTTAAAAAATACTTCTAAATTGATCTTAATTCAATAGATATAACTTTCTTTAATTTGAAATTTTAGATAAAATTAATTTTTTTGTCTTCACGAAAATACACCTTTCAGGAAAGATTATTCAATCCGATTTATGTCTAATGCCATAATCTAGGAAAGGTTTGTTTTAAAAGAACACAATTGTTTTCCATGTAAATCTTTTCTATTATTATCATTCTACATCCAAAAACTTCATAAGGGTTAGCATGTTAAATTGATGCATTCAGCAATTTTCTTCGAATTTGTTTCTTGACAATCCCATTCAAAAACTAAATAAAAAACTAAAAACATAATCTAAATGAATATCAAACTAACAATTTCTGCAAAACATTTTATTTTTATTGAATAGTTCAAATATTTTTATAAAATTTCTAGGTCAATCAGAATTCAAAAATTCAAATCTATTAGGCATTATTTATTTCATAAAAAATCTAAAGCAATCAGTTACTTCCTATTTTCCAGGTCAACATGCAACTTAAGTTGTGGATCTACTGCAAATATTTACCTTGACTTAGAATCATAAGACGATGACCTTGAAGAATACGATCTACTTCTGGATCTTGATCTTGACCTTGACCTCGATCTTGAACGTGAACTTGAACTACGAGATGACTTGCTGGAATATGAACTATGACTTGAGGAACGACTATAACTTCTTTTATGTTTTTCCTTTTCTTTCCTGGATCTAACTGTAGATTTTTTGACTTTTTCCCTTTCTCTCTGATCACGCGACCTTGATCTTGAAGATGGTGACCGAGATCGTGATCTCCTATACTTTTTCTTGTCTTTTTTCTTTTTAGCCTTTTTATCCCTAAAAGCAGAAAACAAAATGTTAATATTTTTTATCATTAGATAATAGTTTGTTATTTTTCCATTTTTTTCATGTTCATGCATGAATCTTTCATTCAAAGCACAAACACTTAATCCTATATTGTGTGATGGAAAACTTCTCCATTATAAAGAGATATGAGAGATAACTGCGTTGTTTAATAAATATCTTGTGGATCCAAGATCCTGTGACAAGAAAAAGATCAGGGCTCCATCTTACAGGCAAAATTTTCGTAGACAAAATGCTGAATACTTGTATGAAAGTGTATGTGCACATTTTTAGTTCAGGAAAGATATCAATTTAATTACTGATTTACTGAAATCGATGATTTAGATTTTTTAAAGTTTACATCTTTTTAAATATGTGTGATATTTGTTTTGTTTTTTATGAGAAGATTTAAGATATTCATATGCTGAATAAATAGTATAAGTGAATAATAAGACTCAACACAAACATTCAGAATTTTAAGCGAAGTCCATTAACTGATAGTACATTTGTCGACATTGCATGTTCTTTAAAAGTACACATATTCATTTTTAAATCTAAAATATTCTTTTACATTCACTTGTGAACCAACATAAAGATTTTCAAAAGAAAACCAGATAAGTCTGATTTCTGCCAGATAGCAAACCAAACAGAAAAGTTGATACTACTGCCTAACAAACAAGTCATTTGTTTTTGCAGACTCACACAAGTTATGAAAACAAATGTTCATTTTCTCCAAAAGCTTGTTATCAACACAGTTCTTTCAATTCTTCGGTGTATAAATCTAGTCCACGTATCTTTTATTGTTCGCTTAGGCCATACAGTCCATTTTCTATACATCTTTTATGTATGGGCACAAAAGTATTGACGTAAAAATGACAATTAACAGAATGATGGCTGTTTTTATGTAACTGTTCACCGATGGTCCCCAGAAAAACTACAATAAACACCGACCATTTATCTATCTTATCAGTATTAGGGAGTGATGGCCCATGAACAGTTCTTTCTTCGTCACTGTCACCTCCAAAACTTGTTATAAACAACATCTTGTCTTTTCTCTCTGGGGATCTTGACCTTGATTTGGACGATGATGATGACCTGAAAAAATAAATAAACGAATAAAACATATTTTATTTGCAAAAGCAAATATGATATGCTATAGCCATACATAATATATACACAATGTGACAAAAAAAACCATAGCCGAGAATGATACAATATATCTAACCAATAATATCTGATCTATAAAAAAGAAGATGTGGTATGATTGCCAATGAGACAACTATCCACAAAAGACCAAAATGACACAGACATTAACAACTATAGGTCACCGTACAGCCTTCAACAATGAGCAAAGCGCACACCGCATAGTCAGCTATAAAAGGCCCCGACAAGACAATGTAAAACAATTCAAACGAGAAAACTAACGGCCTTATTTATGTAAAAAATGAACGAAAAACAAATATGTAACTGAATTGAGTAGCTTTTAACAAACAAGATTATTTAAAAGTATTGAGCCAAGAACAAAACTTGTTTACTAGATAACAAACATTTATTTGAGATATCAAGATAACAATGCAAAATTTCTGTAGACCATGCAAATACTAATCATTTTCATAAATTGCATAGTAGATTAAGGTGGTACCTAACACTACAGGGAGACAACTCTGTAATGACGTTGTGTTGCATAGGGAATA